>CM042884.1:19593457-20127000 GCA_023653495.1 Melastoma candidum | reverse complement strand
GTGTTGCCTCCCAGGACACTAGCTACATTCCTTCTTGCATCATCGCCACGTACATAGATTGATTTACTTGTTTTAGGTATGTATATGGGGTATACGTTAGTTTCGTGACAGCTTGATTTCCAGGGGTATGCCCCTGTGGTTTTTGTACAGACTATTTTTTATGGGTTATGGATTATTACTTATCAAAAAAAAAATTACTTATCAAAATCTGCTAAGGAGTGTGAGTTAGAAATTGTTGGGGTGACGGGCCTGAGGAATGTCGATCTTCCATTCAGGTATCTTGGGCTTCCGTTGTCTGCAAACAAATTAACATACCTCGACTGTCTGCCTTTAATTGATGTGGTTGCTAAGGAGATAAAAGGATGGTCAGAAAAGAGCTTGTCGTATGCGGGGAGAGTCCAATTAATACAATCAGTCTTATTTGCGATGCAGACTTACTGGTCTTTAGTCATCCCTCTTCCCTGCAGAGTTTGCTATAAGCCGGACTCTCTAATGTCTAAGTTTCTTTGGGCGAATGGATCGGCAAAAGTCAGCTGGGAAGACATATGCAAGCCGAGAAACCAAGGTGGATTGGGATTAAAGAGACCACTGATGTGGAACAGAGTGGCAATGCAAAAGCACATCTGGCATATCCTAGAAGGTGATGAGGATAATATTTGGATTAAGTGGATAAAGCAGTACAAACTGAAAAGACACTCGATTTGGACTGTGAGGAAGCCCTCGAGCAGCTCATGGATGTGGAAAAATCTTCTGGCTGCTAGACATATGATGAGGCCTTTGATTTCCTGGAGGATGGGAGATGGGAGTCGAATATCCTTTTGGGACGATAATTGGTTAGGAGGTGGAGATCTAAGGAGTAAGTTCTCTGGGGAAGAAACAGCGGAATCGGATATTAGTCCTTTGGCCACGTTAAGGCAGGTTCTGAATTATGAGGATTGGGCTTCATATGCCGATGGAAACGTCTCGGTGAGAGCAGCTAATGTCTTTGGGTACATTTTGGAGAACCAGCATAGCCAACCTCACCTTAGAGAAGGAACATCTGACATGCCACTATGGAAGGGGGGTTGTTTCAGCATTTCCAAGGCATGGCGTGCTTGTTCTAGAATTGGGGATAAGATGCCATGGGCCAGCTGGGTTCGACAAAAAGGACTTCCTATGAGAATGTCCATTATAATATGGCTGTTGGTTAAAGGCAGACTGCGAACTGCGCGCTTTTGGCTTCAGCTTGGATTACGAGAATTGCCTTACTGTCCCAATTGCCCAGACTCGATTGCAACGGTGGATCATGCGATTTTCCAGTGTCTGAAGGTTCGAAGGATTTAACGGCTACTAGCAAAGGGGAGTGAATTCATAGGATGGCCGACCACATGCGAAGATATGATATCCTTGATGAATCAGCTCTGGGATCGAGAAAAGGTAAGAGAATTGTGCAAATTTGCCTGATGACTATTTATTATCTGTGGCTGGAGAGGTGCAAGGTGGTCAATGGAAGGGGAACCTTGAGTGTGTGGTCTGTCGCCATCAAAATCATAAATTCGGCCGAATATTGTACCAAATGAAGGAAACTGTGGAGATGATGGAAGGGCAGAGTATGAGGTTTAATTGGAAGGAGAGGATGTTTTTTATGATAGAGGGGGAGATCATGGACCGAGAATGGTGGGAAGTAGTGAAGAATATTGGAGGCCTTATTCTTTCTTGTTGAGCCTGATTTTAAATCTAATTCTCAATGCCTCAGCGGGAGAAACAATTGTCATTGTGTTTTTGGGAAATAGGGTTTCTGTGAGCAGAGATAGAATGTGGAGGATGAGAACTCGAAGTGCGACGAGGTCAACCCCTCAACCACTGCAGAGTGGTGGGAGCAATAAGCAGGGCAGTCACGGCGAGGAAGGAATGGTGTGCGTGGGGGTCAAACGGCAGGTCAGAATAGCCAGGGTTCTGAGAGCACGGCTTCGAGATATATAGCGTAGGAAGCCTAAGGCCAGCCGCAGCAAAGTGGGGGGAGTGAGGCGACTGGCCGGGTGGGGAGGGGTGGAGTGTGCGGAGGAGAGGGAGAACGAGGAGGATGTGCAGAAGGGCAACCTACTCGGGGCTCAGACAAGGGAAAAGGGGCCTCTGCGTCGCGAGCGGGGGAAGATCTAACAGGTGAAATGCCGACGCGAAGTCAAAGGGCGCCGCAAACGGAAGAGGACAAGGAAAGGGAGTACGAGCATTTTGCTCAGTACTGGGCGAAAAAGCTTGCGGAGGAGCTTGCAATGCAGGACCCGGATAACCCAATCCAGGAGCACCATGAGCAAATGCAAGCGCGGGAGGGCGCAAGTAGCATGCAGACTGAAGCCGGTGTTGAAGAAGATGTGGGAGGAGATGGCTCGAAGTGGGAACCCACTCCGCCGATGATTGGAGATGAAAATGAAGGCCATAACTTGGGTGACCTGGAGGAGGACATAGATGGTGATGAGGCTAAGGCTGACAGGCTGAGAAAGGGGAAGCAGCCTGCTGAGGATACGGACTCCCCACCCATCTCACCTCCCAGCTCGGACACAGACTCGGACTTTGAGGTAATAGATTCCAACACATTCTGCACCCTATACAAGAGTGGGAAAAATGTTGCGCATAAGGAGAAGGCTCTGTTACCTAGGGTCGTTGATAAAGTAGGGGTGAGATACAAGTTGGAGTGGAGGCACACATACGCATCTGTGTGGGTTTGGAGGTTTCCGGAGTGGATATGTTTCCCTAAACCAAACTATCCTGAGGGGGTGAGGAATGCGGAGGCAGGCACTTCGAATGCAGTGAGGGAGATTATGCTGAAGCCACCATCGCTTAAAAGGAAGGCGGCTGATTGGATCACTAGTGAGGCTAGTAAGAGGAGACGGATTACCAAAAAGAATAAGGGGAATAGGATTGGAAGATATGTTCTGGTGGAGCACAAAGGAACCCAGACTGATGACCTTCTACCGGATGTAGTGCTGGGGTCGGTGGAAAACGCAGGTGTGGGTATAGTTGAGGACAATGGCGGACAGGTAAAGCACCATACAACTGGGAAGGATGGGGAGGACCAAGAGAACGGATGTGCACTGGCAGTGGAGGATGTTCTTGTTCCAGGGAGTGAGGAGGCAGCAGTAACAGGCCAACCTATCATCCAGCAGTTGTCGGATGCTTTGCTAACTAGCCCTGGCAGCAAATCTCCTGATGAAGATGGTAGTGTTGGAAAAATGCAGATGGCTGAGGATGAGGTAATCATTCTGGGGTGGAAAGAGGAGGGTGATGCTGCGAGCAGTGGTGCTGGTCTTCCTTCGGACTATCCCGGTACCTCAAACTTCGGCGCTCAGACGGATGAACCTGCAAGGGGGGAACTCTGAACTTCCTTGATCTGATCACGAAGACAGTGGATGGGTTTGTGGGATTGGATGAGGAGATGAAGCTAGTTCACTACCACGCGATGAAGTTCATCCTTGAGAATGTTGAGATCCTTACTGCGGAGTTTGCTGGACTCTTGGACACCCTAATTGCCCGTGTTAGGGATGGGGCGCATAAGAAGTTTATTTTCCTGTATGGGTCTGGGGGTGGTGAGAGTTCGGAAGTGGGTGACCGATCTGAGCAGGAGGCTATGGAGGAGTACAGGAAAAAGATACGGAACGATGCTTCCCTTCTCAGACTTGACGAGCAGATTTTAGGTTTGAAGTGGGAGATTGACATGATGGAGTCCGTGAAGGAGAACTATGTAGGGGAGGATGCTCTTAACTCTAAGAGGTTGGAGCTCCGCAAAATGCTGGGGGAATGGAAAGCAGTTGTAAAGTTGAAAAAAGAATCCCTGGAGGTGGAGCTGAAGGAATGGGATGAAGCGTTGGATTGGTGGTCAGCAAGGGGTCCTTGCCCGGCTGTGAAGGGGTTCGGCGTCCTTCCTAGAGAACCCAGTTCTGGCAATTTTGCTGGAGCTGGGCCTGCTGCTGTCCCTCTCCATACACCGGATGTGGACGCTGTGCCTGCTGCCCGTATCCCAAATCTGGATCCTACAACGAACACTGAAGAGGTTATGGTGCGGAGAGTCCCTTCTGGTCCTGATGGACAGCCACTAGGCGCCCCCCGCTCACCAGGGCCTGATAGTCGCTTCAATAACATCATCAGGCACATCTATGATATGATTGCTGACCCTGTGAGCCGCCCTGAAGCGCTCGACCAGTTAGCAACTAAAACGGCTTTGCAGCAGCGTAGGGATATCCAGGGTGAGTCAAACCGAGCAGCAAGGAGTCAGAAATGTCGAATGTTCAGAGACCATGTCCTGCAGCTGGAAGGTGTGCCTGAATATGTTGTTGGCCTGCATGAGGAGCTACTCCACCTGGCTGATGAAGAAGCGAGGAGAGCCCAGGAAGCAAATGCGGACTCGCTTCCTTTCTTCATCATTGGCCCGATGCGTGGTACCGCTTTTGATGACACGTCCGCTAAGGAAGATGACTGGGTGATTGATGGGGCCACACTACCATCGAGCCCCTGAGTTCTGAGGCTTACGGATCATCAAGTGATTGAAGCTCGGTCCCTTGTGGAAATGATCCCCTGTATGGTCACTTCTAGTACCGTATTCCCACATTCCAAGTGATGTGTCTTTTATTTTATTTCATGCTAAACTGTGGACCTGACTTTTGGTACAGTGCATAGATTACACGGCTAGTGATGCTAACCCCTCTTTTGGATGGTTTTGGATAGCTTTTTAGACTGATTATGTATATTTTTGGGGTTTAGGTTTAGGTAAATGATGTATAGCCTATGGGCTAACCTTTAATTTAATGAATTTTTACTTACAAAAAAAAACCCTAAACCCTAAACCCAAAACCAAAACCCAAAACCCAAATCCTAAATCCCAAACCCCAAACCCCAAAACCCTAAACCCTAAACCCTAAACCCTAAACCTTAAACCCTTAGGGGGCCCATTTGCACTAATATTTTCTCTCTCTAAACTCTCTTCCTTCTCTCTACGATTCGTTCCGCTCGGCCTCTTTTGGGCTCCCTTGCTTGCAACTGTTGGGGCTGCTGGCCGGCATCTCGCCGGCCTGAGCAGTCCCGAAACGCCATCCCTAATCCCACTGGAGAATCGGGGAGCATCTACTGCGGCCCATCCATGGGTCTTCTCTGAGGAGACCATGGAAGGGGGAGCTGCTTATGAGGATATTTTCCCTGAGCTCAGCCGGGGAAGGACTCCAGATGGACAGGATTGGTCGGATGGATCTATGAGAGAGGGGGTTAAGCCCCCCTCTTTTAAGGAAGCTTTAAATGCTCCAGTGGGTGATCCCTCGCCTTCCCCCCAGCAGCCAGTTGCATTTAAGGTCCCGCAAATCTGGAAGGATAATGCGAGGACTAAATGGAACGCGTGTCTTATTGGCTTTATGATAGGGAGGAATCTTCCTTTTGCTGTTGTCAAACGAATCTGTGTGCAACTCTGGGGTAAGCGAGGTTTGATTCAGGTATCCTCGGCGGGACCAAAGAGGATACTGCTTAAATTTGAGAATGATGGAATGTTGGACGGTATCTTGAATCGAAGTGATTGGCACATTGCGGGTTGCCCTGTCCTATTGCGAAAATGGAGCGTTGGGATCCAGCTCTCTGACCAGGAGCTACGGACTGTCCCCTGTTGGGTTCAACTTTCCGGAATCCCATTGGAACTTTGGCATAAGGAGGGCTTTATCTATTTGGCTAGTGTTCTGGGAGTGCCCCTGAAGGTGGATGGTAGATCAGAACGGATGGCCAATATTGGCACGGCAAGGATACAGGTGAACTGTTCAGCGGTCAGAGAACTGCAGAGGAAGATTGAGGTTGAAGGTGAGGATGGAGTGAGCATTCAAATTGATGTACATTATGAAAATGTCCCTCTCAGATGTAAGGAATGCCGGGTGTTTGGGCATTCGGATGCTCAGTGCTTGAGACAGCGCGAGGGGGCCAGAAGCAGGAGTAGAAGTAGAGGACCTGGGGTGAGAAGTAGCTCTACTCGGGGTCGTAGAAGGAATGGGAAACAACCAGCTGTAGACAGTCGACCAAGCTCCAGTAGTCAGAATGATGATAATTCTAAAGCCATCATGTGGAAGCAAGTAGGTAATGATGATAGTTCTGAAGGTAGATTTAGCGGTGGGAATGCTGCTGAACCTTGGAAAAGGTTCAACACCATTCCTGCTGATCGGAATGCTGATACCTCTTATGGGGAACTCTATTGCAATGTGCCCCTTGAGAACAGATGGTCCATAGTGCCCTATGAGGGAGAATTGGTTGGAAAGCAGAGCTTAGAGATAAGCTTCTCTGAGGACAGCGATTTGAAGGTGGCTGAAGAGCCCCATCAAACCTGCGTTAGTGGCTTGTTGTCTATGGAGGAGGGTGCGAAGGGGGAAGTGCAGGAGGAAGAAATGAAAGGAATAAAGGTTGTGGTGGGAGAAGGCTCTGGAGAAACTGGAACCTCTCTTGTGGAAGAGGAAGTTGTGCAGTATAGAGGACAGCAGCAAGGGCTTGATTTAGCTTCAGCAAGGTATCCCTTGAGTGTCATTACTGAGATGAGAGGAAGTGAATTGACTGAAATGGAAGGGGTCTTGCCCAAGGAGAAAACTAGTACAATGCTTGTGGATGGCCAAATGCAGGAGCTTGCTAATAGTATCATAAATCAGGAAGGGGACCTAGTGCTTCTACTGACAGAGGCCCTTAGGAGAAGACTGAAAGAGGACAACCATGGGAACCCAGGGCCCTGTGTGCAGTCTAGGCAAGCCTCACTCACTTCTTCAATGGAAGAATCGTCGCCACCAACTGTGACCTCTATCAAGCACCAAGGTGCTGGACCTCAGACAGGGAACGGGGATGGAAAGAAGAGGGGCTCGAGGGGCCGCCGCCGATAAGTCATGATTGGTTTTTGGAATGTTCGGGGTCTGAATGACCCCATGCATTGGAAGGAAGTCACCCTTTTGATTAATAAGTATAATTTAAGTATTGTAGGACTGTTAGAAACTAAAGTACGGAAATCTTTTGAACGGGTAATGGACAGGAAGATGCATCCTGGCTGGAGGTCTGTTACTGCTTACGGCAACCGTGGAACGGGCAGAATTCGGGTTATGTGGAATTCGGAGTTATGGAGGTTAGAGGTTTTGGAGGTGAATGGCCAATGGATACATTGTCTGGTGAAGCTTCTTGCAAAGAATGAGGATATGCTTGTTACTTTTGTATATGGTGAAAATGACCGTGCACTCAGGGAGGAGCTCTGGCAGTTTCTTAGGCGCTCTAAAACGGCCTCCTTGCCCTGGTGTGTTTTGGGGGACTTCAATGCAACTAGGAAGCCGTTCGAGAAGAGGGGAGGATGCGAAAGGTGGACGGACCAGGATGATGTGCTGGATGATGCCCTGGTCTTTGCAGGTTTAGATGACATTGCTTATGGTGGTCAGTATTATACCTGGTCGAATAAAAGGACTCCTCCAATCCAGTGCAAATTGGATAGAGTGGTGGTAAATGAGAAGTGGATGGAAATGTTCAGCAGATCGAGCGCGTTTTTCCACCTGCCTTCTACCTCGGATCACTCCCCGGGTACTGTTCAACTAGAGGAGTGGGAGACCAGGAAGTCCCCGTTCAAATTTTTCACCTTTTGGATGGAAATTCAAGGATTCAAGGAGGTAATCCACTTGGCATGGAACGGAGTTTGGGAGGGTACCAAAATGTTTATACTTTGTCGGAAGTTAAAAGAAGCTAAGTTACGTCTCAAGGATTTTAATAGGAGTAATGCGTCTGGCCTGTCGAAACGAGTGATGCAGCTTAGAAATCAACTCCAGTACTGGCAGGGAGTGAATCTATCTTCCCCGACGGGCGATTCAATCAGAATGGAGAAGGAGATTCAATCGAAATGGTCTATGCTTGCTAGGCTTGAGGAGAGTTTCCTGAAGCAAAAATCGAGAGCTCGATGGCTGCAATTAGGTGATAGGAACAACCAATACTTTTTTAGAAGTATGATGGTTAGAAGGAACTTAAACCACATTGTTTCCTTGGAGAGGGCTGATGGGACTGAGGTGACCAGAAAGGATCAGATTATAATGGAGGTTCTTAGCCACTTTAATGGCCTCTATGGTACTTCTGCTGCTGTTGACCCCTCGTTCAGTTGTGCTGGATTGGAACAACTTATTCAGAACAAGGTGGCGCCTTCGCAAGTGGAGCTTCTTGGTCAGCCTGTGTTAGAAGAAGAAATTGTCTCAACTTTATCAACATTAAAGAAGGGAAAGGCCCCTGGGCCTGATGGTTTTCCCCCTGAATTTTTCACCCACAATTGGGATATAGTGGGCAAGGATGTTACTGATGCTATTCTTGAGTTCTTTGCAAATGGGAAGCTGCTGCGTCAGATTAATGCCTCTGCGATAACTTTGGTGCCGAAAACTAGGAGTGCAAGGAAGCTGGCTGACTATCGCCCGATCTCATGTTGTAATACTAGCTACAAGTGCATTTCCAAAATACTGGCGAATAGACTCAGAATGGTGATTGGTTCTATTGTGGGTCCGTTTCAATCAGCTTTTATCCGTGGACGGAGGATTGTGGACAACATCTTGCTAGCCCAGGAAATCATCCATGGCTATGGAAACAGGAGAGGTCCTAAGGGCTGTGTTCTTCAAGTTGATATTCAAAAAGCTTTTGACACTATTGAATGGCATTTTGTGTACTGTGTTCTTAAAGCTTTTCAATTTCATCCGCTGTTTATTAAATGGGTGATGGAATGCATCACAACGCCATCCTCGTCCATTGTTATTAATGGGGAACTTCATGGATTCATCAAGCACCGCAGAGGATTAAGACAAGGCGATCCTCTGTCACCTTACTTGTTTGTTTTGAGTATGGAGGTTTTATCTGGATTACTAAGGGTGACTGCTTGTCAGCCCGATTTTAAGTGGCATCCCAGGTGTGAGAAGGCGAGCCTACTGCACCTCTTCTTTGCGGATGATATATTGTTGTTCTTTCGACCAGGTATTAGAACGACTACCTTGGTAATGGCTGCCCTGGACCGATTTGCGAAGTGGTCAGGCCTATACATGAACAAGAGGAAGAGCAAATTTTATGTGTCGAAATCGGCTGAGCACGATTCTACTATTATTGAGGAAGCCTCAGGGCTTTCTAAGGGGGAGCTTCCGTTCAGATATCTGGGTTTACCCTTATCAGCGAACAAACTTTCATACTTAGATTGTATGCCGCTGATTGATGCAATGACTGTGCGTATTAGAAGTTGGTCTGCTAAATGTTTGTCTTATGCGGGTAGAGTCCAGCTAATCAAGGCGGTGTTGTTCGCTATGCAAACTTACTGGGCCCAGATCATCCCGCTCCCTGCTAAGGTATGCTATAAATTGGACAGCTTGATGTCGAAGTTTCTTTGGGGTGAAGGAAGGGCTAAGGTGTGCTGGGATGAAATATGCAAAGACAAACTTGAAGGGGGGCTTGGAATTAAAAGGCCTGTAGCATGGAATAGGATAGCAATGTTGAAATACCTTTGGTCACTTTTGGAGGGGGATGACAGGAATATATGGGTCAGTTGGGTTAAGCAGTACAAACTTAAAGGCACCTCAATTTGGATGGCGAAGAGAAGGGGCAATAGCACTTGGGTCTGGAAGAATCTGCTAGCTGCTCGCCACTTAATGAAGCCCTTGATCTCCTGGAGAATGGGGGATGGTAGCAGAATCTCCTTTTGGGATAATAACTGGACAGGTTCTGGTGATCTTAGGGGACTGACTACAGCCCATGATCTAGCGATGTCGAATATCAACCCGTCTGCCTCGGTTAGAGATGTTCTCTCCTCTGATGACTGGCAATCCTATACGAATGGCATTAGGCCGGCCAGGGGTGTGGAAATTTATGATTTAATAGCTCGACATTGCCTGAACCTGCCTACTCTGACTGTTGGGGCTGCAGATCAGCCGCTGTACAAAGGGAAAGGGTTTTCCATGTCCTATGCATGGAAGGTGATGTGCAAATCGGGGAATCAACCTACTTGGACTAATTGGGTCTGGTTAAAAGGGTTGGCTCCAAGAATTTCATTTATGATGTGGCTCTTGGTTAAAGGGCGGCTGCGTACTGCGGAATTCTGGCACCGCATTGGAGTTATTGGGTCTCCCTTGTGTAAGGGGTGCTTGCGGTCTGATGAGACACTGGACCATGCTCTCTTTCTCTGTGTCAAAGTTCAGAAAGTTTGGAGTATAGTGGGGCGATATTGTGAATTTACTGGATGGCCGACCACCTCTGAGGATCTCCTCACCTTCATGGGTCTCTTGCGGGAGGCTAGGGGTGGAATGAGAATCATCAAAATTTGCTTGACAACTATCTATCACTTATGGATTGAGCGGTGCAAGGTGGCGAATGAGGGTCCTAGCCTGAGCTTATGGTCGCTAGCTATCAAAATTAAAGCTGCTGTGGACCTACTATACAACTGAGGGTTGATTGGGCGTCTTCATCGGGCCAGATGTGCGAGTCCATCTATGTGTGAGTTCAACTATGGGCTGGTTCTGGGCCGTATTACAGCATGGTGTGCCTTTATGGTAGCCTGAACGGTGCCCTAGGACTGTAGGAATGGATCGTATGGGGACGAAGGCGAAAGGCGCTAGGCGTGGAAGCAGGAAAGAGTGCGGAATGGGCGAGTCCTCCAACAGTCAGCCGAAAGCATCGAAGCTGCCGGGTAGCTCTTCGCAGGTGCCCATTCAAGTTGATGACTCTCCTGAGAGAGTTCTCTGTCAGAACCCTAACCCCCTGAATGACGATGAGGATCTCCCACAGCTAAGCATGAGGTATGATGACTTCCTGGTATGGTGTGCGGAGCACCTAGCAGTTGAGGGACTGGATGTATGGTGGTCAGACGATTCGGATGAGTCAGACTCATCTGAGGATGAATTTGATGCGGTGGAGTTTGCTAGGTTTAGGGCTATCCGGTTGTCCCTGCTTCACCGATCTCTGCAAACTCGAGTTCCACCGAAGACCTGTGGATGGATGAGTGTGACTTCTGCTACCCCCCGACCCCGGAAGATGAAGACTCCAATGGGAGTGATAGTTGAAATCTAGGTGCCCTATTTTGATGATGTAAGCTTTTGGTTTCCTGGACTTAGTTTATGACTTATGACCTGTGCTAAGCCAGGATGCGCGGACCATGTATAGGCTGCCCTTTAAGGGGCTGCCACTATCTATTTTAGTATGAAATTAACTTACCAAAAAAATAAACCTTAAACCCTTTGGAGTAAGGAAATTCCCCGCAGGTGCTCTTTTTTGGAAAGGCTGATTGCAAAAGAGAGACTGCGTACGGCTCAATTTTGGCATCAGAAGGGACTATGGACTTCTGCAGAGTGTGTATTTTGCCAACGAGCAGTGGAGACAAGGGCTCACTTATTCTTCCAATGCAATTTTGTCAGGAAAGTCTGGGGTCACCTTGGGGGAATGATGCGCTATAATTTTATCAGTACCACTTGGGAGGACCTGGAACGGCTGCAATCTTCCATTGTCGGAGTGAAAGACACGAGTCGTATTGCTAGTGCGGCTGTCGTCCTACTCTACCATATATGGAAAGAGCGAAGCAGCCGGCGGATGAGTGGTGCGATGTCTTCTGCAGGTAGTGTTGCAGTGCGAGCTTTCGGAATGTTGAACAGGCCCAATGGGCAAGCAGGCCTGAAGAGGCTTCCTGCACGTGCCAGCCTGAGCATGGGCTTACCCGGAAACAAGCAGAGGCTTCCTGCACATGTATGGGCTTACCCGGAAGTGGGCTTATTTAGCCCTCCACCAAGCCTACCTTTCAGGCTGTCAAACCGGCGGGAAGGGAAGCACCACGTTTAGGGCTTGAGGATTTGAAGATTCGAAACCGTGCAAGGCACGTAATGGTGTTCACCAGGAGACAAGCGCTACGAGCAGGGGAGGGGGAGGGAGAACCGCAAACTCTGCCGCCTGCCCAACCTGTTACCCTGGCGGGTCGAGCAACAACAGGCCTAGGGATTGAAGGTTCGGGTTTTTCGCCAGAAAGGAAGCCGCGCACCGCAAATACAAGCGAGAGGGTGTCTACCAGGAGTCAGGCGCTGAGGGCAGGGGAGGGGAAGGGGGAGCCGCAACCACCCCAAGCTGTCATCCAGGTAACCTCGGGCGACCCGGGAAATAGTTGTAGGTCAAGGCCATATAACATGTCGGGAGAATGCCGTGATCTGCTAGAGAGAAAGGGACATCAGCGGGGGGACCAGAAGCGGGACTCATGGCTGGACCCCCGCTTTGAGTCTACGACTAAGGAATACGATTCGGAATGGTTTGCGGGCTAGTCGCAAATATCTATAGATGAGGAGCCTCTGGGAGCAAAGAAAGCAGTCGAAGCTTACACGAAGAAATTTATCAGTTACGTCTTCGGTGAAGCCGATTCTACAAGTTCTGGCCGTGGATTCAGTAAGGAATGGAGGTGGGGTGCTCTGTATAGGAAGGGAGGTGTCGAACGAGTAGTGAGCTGGAGACACGGGAGAGGCAAACCCAAAGGGCCAAATGAGTGGGATGAGACGGAAAACTACAATCGCTGGGATGATATGCAGATGGATGATGATGGGAAGGGCAGACTCTTGAAGATGATACGGCTGCTGTGTATAGGGGAAACGGTGGCCGAGGGCAACATGGAAGAATTCCAGAGTGCCAGGAGGAGCATCTGGAAATTAAGTGAGCTATGGTGGCCATTGGCAATGATCAAATATGGGCCGCAAATGATCTTCCTTTACTCCTTCAATAGGGCCTTAGCTGAGGATAGATTTAATCTAGAGGATGTACCCAAGGCACAGAAAGAATGGACGGCTATGCTAGAAGATGAACGACTTGGAGTGTACAACCCAAGGCCGAAGCCATTTGACAGGAAGCATGCGAGGCTGAGACGTAGGAAACTAGGTAGGCTCACTGCGGTGAACCAGGAATTCCTCCGCCCTAATGTGTTGCAGGTGCACTTTAATAGAGAGGACTCCCCGCCACATGAGGATTCTCTGCAGTCACCCCTTAAACGAGAAGGCGACATACCCCACTCATCTGAAGATCCTGACTGTCATAGGCCTAAAGAGGCAAAACCACAAGGCGGGTGAGATTCAGACTCCCCGAAGAGCAATCTGTAAGAGCAGCAGCCACCTCCAAGGATGCAGCCACTCAAACGGATTGTCTTCAGCTAGCAGAGGAGGAGGTAGAAATAAAACTATGGGAGCTCATACAGGAAATTCTGCAACGCATTAACAGCAGGGGCTGGCAATCTGCGTGGGACCGTTTGGAGCTGGAGGCTCTGTCTCCAGGGTGGCTCTTTCCTGCTGATAAGATGCAGCAATCCATGCGAGCTAAGATGGTGAGGATGGGCGCAACGAAGGAAATACTGCTGGCAAGGATGGCTGCTCAGGCCAGCACGGAGAGGCTATCCCAACTGAGGCAGGAGGATAAGGCGAAGGGGAAGAAGATTGCAGGGGAGGAAATGCAGCATGCCACAGGCAACAGCTCGAGAGGTGTGGATAAAGGTCAGCGTACCTCCGGGCAGGACAAAGGCAAAGATCATAGTCCTACAGGCATGATGGCTGAGGACTGGGAGGATCTGGATTTCTGGAAGGATATCGGCTCCTGTGAGTTTTTACCTGGTAGCGGCAGCAAGTTGCCGGCTTCGGAAAAGGAAAACTGCAGCACCAGCTTCCCGGACTCAAATCTTCAGGAGGAGGACGCGGATGCTACTGAAACAAGCTCGGAGGAGTGGATCTCTGAGGCAGATTCAGCGGAGTATAAGGATTGGAGTAGCTTGTTGATGAGGCCCCTTGCGGAATCGTGCAGATCTGCGGGAAGATTGGCCGGGAAAGGCCTGCGAAATCAATCCCATTAACGAATTGTATATAATTTTTGTACCTGCAAACATTGGGACAGGTTATTTGGTTTCTTTTTGTAGCCTATGCGGTTTCGGCATGGGCTGTAAATTCGGGCATAGGTTTGAATGGCCCCTTGGTGGATGAATAGGACTTAGGGTAGGGGTTAACTGGTCGTTATCTTTTTGGATAGGTTCTAGGCTAGAATCATAGGATAACACCTCTTCTAGGCAGTTAAACTGTCTCTAGAACCATGTAACTAATTTTCTTTCCCTCAATCAAATTTACCTTAACAAAAAAAAAACCCTAAACCCTAAACCTTGAGGAGAGTGAACTGGCCATTCCTGTAGCGACTGGACTATTGAAGGGTGAGCACCCTTTCAGGTATCTTGGGGTACCGCTGTCTGCGAATAAACTTTCCTATCTTGACTGTGCGCCTCTTATTGATGCGATCGCTAAGCGTATTAGAGAATGGTCAGAAAGGAGCCTATCGTATGCGGGGAGGGTCCAATTGATACAGTCATTATTATTTGCTATGCAGACCTATTAGTCCCTAGTTATCCTATTACCTTGTAGAGTATGCTATAAGTTTGATGCTATGATGTCCAAATTCCTGTGGGCGGATGGTACCGCTAAAGTTAGCTGGAATGAAATATGCAAGCCCGTAAATGAGGGGGGACTTGGACTCAAAAGACCCTTGATGTGGAACAAAGTGGCAATGCTGAAGCATATCTGGCACATCTTGGAAGGGGATGAGAACAATATCTGGATAGCGTGGATAAGGCAATATAAGCTGAAAGGGCAGTCAATTTGGACAGTGAGGAAGCCTTCAAATTGTTCCTGGATGGGGAAGAATTTGTTAACTGCAAGATATATAATGAGGCCTCTAATCTCTTGGAGGATGGGTAATGGAAGTCGTATTTCCTTTTGGGATGACAATTGGCTAGGCCAAGGTGATCTCAGAAGTATGATCTCATTAGAGGATGTTGCAGCATCACACATCAGCCCTGTGGCCACTTTAAGGGATGTGTTACAGTCTGAAGACTGGCGGTCATTAAGTGCCTTGGTGAGGAAAGCACATGTATTTGAGAGTATTAAGGGCAGCTGTTCCAGCCCATTGCATCTTATTGAGAGTGCCACTAATACGCCGCTGTGGAAAGGTGGATGCTTCACTATTTCCATGGCATGGAGTGATTTGTCTGGTGGTGGAAACAAGCTGCAATGGACTAGGTGGGTCTGGCAAAAGCGTCTCCCTGTGCGAATATCCTTCATAGCATGGCTGCTGGCTAAGGGAAGGTTTGGCACTACGGATTTTTGGTACAGAGTTGGTCTCAGAAGTTCACCCATGTGTGCGAGTTGTCTTATGGCAGATGAAACAGTTGATCATACAATCTTCCAGTGCCCAAAAGTGAAGAGGATCTGGCAGCTTATGGCAAAAGAAAGCGAATTCTTTGGATGGCCGAATACATGGGAGGATATGATGTTGTTACTGTGCCAACTATGGGATGCGAAGGGAGGGAGGAGATTGTCAAAATCTGCCTCTTGACCATTTATTACGTATGGATAGAGAGGTGCAGGGGTGTAAATGGAGCTGCAACTCTTAGTATATGGTCAGTCATTATCAGAATAAAGAATGCCATGGATTTGCAGAAGCTGGAGGATGGGATCTCGGAAAGCTGGGGGTGCTATGGGGCTTGCTAGGGAAAAGAGGAAATGCTGGATTGGAGGCCGAATCTCCTAATGCGATAAGGGGCCTGATCTCCCGCTATTGGAGTTTGTGGCCTAAGCGGCCCGTTGCGTCCACAAATGATTTTAGGCGGGAGTTTCTATTTTCAAGGGTTGTCAGATCAATTAGGGTTCAGACTTGCTAGGACCTGCGATTGAGGGGCAAGTGTGGTTGAGGAATTGCGAGAAGTTGTCTGCTATTGAGGACGAATGTGGAGTGAAAGAAGACGGCGGGGTGCTACACGATCTAACACCCAGGGATAGTCGAAGGAAAGGAGCAGGTCGCAACCGCCAAGGAAGGAGGAGGTAGGGCCGTTACGGCGTGGACGAAGGGGAGGACGTTGGGGGAAGGCAGGAAGGCAAAATGCTCGTGTCCCCAAGGGAAGCGGTGTATAGGACCCAGAACCTAGGGCGGCAGAAGATATGGGTAGTGGGGGGCCGTCGTAGGCGCGGAGCACACCGATGACTGAGGAGGAGCGTGAAAGGGAGTATGAGCGGTTTGCGCAGTGGTGGTTGGACAATCTGGCTGCTGAGTTGGAGGAGACCGATTTTGATGAATCAGATCCGTCGGAGGAAGAGTTTGACCATGCTAAATTTGAGGAATTCAGGAGGAAGCAGAAAGGGAAGCAGTCCCTAGTCATGGGATACCCGGATACTCCACCGGATACCTCCTCTAGCTCGGAGTCAAACGACTCGGACATTGAGGCAACAGATGCAAACACTTACTGCACCCTCTACGCGAGTGGTAGTTACATTGCGCATAAGGAGAAGGGACTTCTGCCTGGTGTTGTAGAAAGAATTGGGGTGCGATATAAGCTAGAATGGAGGCACACCTACGCATCCGTTTGGGTACGTAGGAAGCCGGAGTGGGTGTGTTTTTCGAAGCCAGACTACCATGATAGGGGACAAGAGAAGGCTGCTAGCACAACGAGCACATCTAAGGAGTTAGTGCTGAACTCTCCCCTACTTAAGAGGAAAGTCAAGGACTGGTTTGTACAGGAAGCGCGGAAGAAGAGGAAAGTCATAAGAGAGGGGATAGTAGTTAGAGTTTGGAGGTGTGTAATAGTGACTGAGAAGGGCACTCAGACGGAGGTCCGGTTATCTATTGAGAAAGACAGCGCTGAGGAGTATATGAGCCTGGGTACGAAGTTAGGGGAAGAAGATGTGAGTATGGACGGGAGGGGGAAGGAGGAAAATGTGCAAGTGGCTGCTGGGGCACCCGATTTGGATCCAGCACGCTCAGAGCATGGTAGTGGCAATGCCAGGGGCGCAAATGATCCAGTAGTCACAGAGGATCCTGTAAAGCTTAAAGAGGACCTGCTGCCCAAGCACGCTGACTACGGTATGCAAACAGATGAATGCTTTGAGCAGGTAATAGCAAACGAGGGTTCCATTAACCTTGAGCACCTATTTACACGAATTGTGAATGGATTCTGTGAGGATTTGGGTGAGGAGGTCAAGCTCATCCAATGTCAGGCAATGAAGTTCATAATTGAGAATGTGGGAATCCTCACTACAAAATTTGCGGGTCTTTTGGATGAGTTGACGAGCCGTGTCAGGGATAGAGCTCACAAGAAATTCATCTCTGTATATGGAATAGGCGGCAGGGAGCCTTCAATCATGAGTGACAGATTTGAGCGGGAGGCCATGGAGAGATATAAGAAGCAGATACAGCTGGACGAATCCCTTTTGAAACTCGATGAGCGAATGCAAGGGCTGATGATGGAGATTGATGTAATGGAATCGGCACCGAAAGGATTTGTGGGGGAGTATGCCATTCCTGACAGGAAAACTGCTCTTCTCAGGATGTTTGAGGCTTGGAAGGTGGCGGTAAATACTAAGAAGGAATCCCTGGGAACTCAACTGAAGGAATGGAACGTGGCGATGGAGAAGATGACGAAGAGGGTCAATCGTTCTCCTTTGAGTGAGAAGGAAATTGCTAACACGATTTCTTTCTTGCAGCAATTTTACGATGAGCATTATGGGAGCTCCAGTGCCGCGCAACCATCCCGAATTGTATCAGATGTCGCACCGCTATCCTTTCCAGATGCAATCAATCTCATCACTGCTGCAGTGTCTGATCCAGTGAAGACTCCACCAACACTTGACCTAAAGACGACCAGGAAGATAATGGCGTAGCTGAGCGCCATTGAGGATGAACCAAGCCCGAGTTTGCGGAGACAAATATGCAGGGAGCTAAGGGACTATCTCAATGCGCTGGTGGGGGTTTCTAATTATCTGGGAAACTTGCATGAGGAACTCCTTTTCTTAGCCGGAAAAGCTGAAAATGAAGCTCAAAACGAGCGGGACGTTCCTCTTCCAAGTTTCATCGTAGGACCCCTCCATGCAGATACCTCTATGGATGATGATTCTGACCCCTGGGAGGATGAGAGAAACATTGGTTTTGTCCCTCCGAGCTCGGGTGATGATGCAACCTGGAGCGATGACTGAATTCACCTGCTGGTCTGCTGATTTAAGATTTGGGTTGACTTATTGTCTATTTAGTTGTTAGCTGGCTAGTTTATCTACTAGACATATTGTGTTGGCTTCGGCTGACTCTATTATTCTTAATGCATTTTTAATTACCAAAAAAAAAACCCCTAAACCCTAAACTCTAAACCCTAACTTAAAACCCTTGGGGAGTGTTATTAGGCCGGGCCCAACCGAAGCCTTCCAGCTCCCGCACTCTAGCAAGGCGGGACGTTTTACTAGGGCTACCGCTTCAGGCATCTGCCAACCGAGCGTCCGCACAGGGTCTAGCTAGCTCCAGTCGGGTCGATTCACACCTCACCAAAAGCAAGTCACGCGAGATGGTGTTCACTAGAGGGCAAGCAAGAAGGGCAGTCAAAGTGCGTAGGGATGAATCGGACAGAGAAACCCCAGAGGAAGCGCGACCCTTTGTCCAGGTAACCTCCGAACCGTCGAATAGGAGGGAATCAAAACCATGCAAAATGTTGGACGGAAGTTGTGTGCTGCTAGGCGGGGGGGCTCCTCAGCCGAACCCAAACTATTCTTGGGGCAACCCAAAATCCATAGGCGATTCGGAGGAATATGATTAGTGAATGGTTCGCGGGGTGGTCACAAATCTCCATGGATGAGGACCCATTGGGAGCGCAGAGAGAGGCGGAGGAAAATGAGAAGAATTATATAAGCTATCCCTCTGGTGAAGCAAGTACCGACATCTTAGTCCATGGCTGTAAAAGTCTAAGATGGGGTGCCCTCTACAAAAAAGAGCGTGATGCGCCGGTAATCAGTTGGAGATACGGGGGAGGGAGACCCAAAGGTCCGGATAACTGGGATGACACAGGAAATTATGCTCGTTGGGAGGATATCCAAGTGGATGAGGATGGGGAAGGCAAGCTCCTAAAGATAATTTTGTTGTTGTGTACGAGGATCGGGGACACACTGTCCAGAGGATGCACGGAAGAGTTCCAATCTGCCAGGAGGGGCTATTGAAGCTGAATGAGCTCTGGTGGCCTGTAGCACGGGTCAAGTTCGGTCAGCCAGCCCTCTTCCTCTATTCCTTCAACCGAGCGCTTAGGGAGGACCGGTTCAATTTGGAGGACGAACCTAAAGCGAGGAAAGAGTGGTTTGCTATTTTGGAGGATGAGTGCCTAAGGATACATCCAGAGACCGCAACCGTTTAACTCGAAGAAAGTGAAACTCCGGCGTAGACAGCTGTCAAGCTTGCTGTGGAGAACAGAGACTTCCTCTATCCCAACATCCTGGAGGTACAATTCAATAGGGAGGACAGCCCACCATCTACAGACTACCTGAGGGCCTACCAGCCACCCCAATCTGACAACCTCTACCCGAAGCCCGAGGAGCAACCAAAGAAGAGAGTAAGGTTCAACATACCTGTGGAGCAGCCTGCCGACCCCACCCCCACTACAAAAAATGCGGCCACTCAAACGGACCGTCGGCAATTGGCTGAGGAGGAGGCGGAATTGAAGCTTAGAGAGCTAATTCAAGAAATTTTGCTCCGAATCGACGACTACGGTTACCAATCGGCCTGGGATCGTTGCAAATTGGAAGCTCTCTCCCCAAGCTGGATCTTCCTCGCGGACAAACTCCAGCAATCCATGCGGGAGAAGATGGCAAAAATGAATATGGTAGGAGATACCCTCCTGGCAAGAATGGATGAGGACCTTAGATATGGGAAACAACACACCAAAAAGAGGAACAGTGAGGAGAAAGCTGAAGAGGTCCCGCAAGACCAAACCTGCAAAAAAGATTATAAGGAGGAAGGCACGGGTACCCGAGTGGACAAAGGTAAGGGCATCTGCTCTATGAACATGACTGCAGAGGATTGGGAGGATCCGGACTTCTGGCAAGACATCCGGTCCTATGAACAACTGATGGGTAGCAGTAGCAAGTCCTCTGCTCAGGGGCAACTGAAGAACGAGCACTGCCTCGCAGATCAGGATCTCCAAGATGAGGATATAGAAGACTCAGACATGAGCTTAGAGGAATGGACTCCGGAAGCGGATTCATCGGAGTACAAGAATTGGAATAGCCTCCTGATGAAGCCCTTTGCGGCACGGAGCAGATCAGCTGAGATGCTGGCTGGGAAGAAAGCTCGTGACTCCTCTACTTAGCTAGGGGTTTTGTAGTACATAGTTTATTTTTAATTCTGAGACATTGGACAGGTGTCGTATGGTCCCCCCCCCCCACTTTTTTGTGATCCATGCAGGGTTGGCATGGATGGGCTGGGTTTTTCTTTTGGATCCGTGGAATAGGTAGACAGGGGCCAGAGCCGTAGGATGGTCATCCTTTTTATTCAGTTCTGGGCATTAGGATAGAATTGTGTATAGGCAAATTAGACGTGCCTTCAGAACCGTGTAAGTAATTTTCTTTACCCCTAATCAAATTTATCTTAACAAAAAAAAACTTAAAACCCTAAACCCTAAAGCTTAAACCCTAAACACTAAACCCTAAACTCATCACCAGGTATACCTGATAAGATTGTCTGGTCCTTACGGTCCGATGGTGCTTTCACTATTGCTTCTGCATGTAGGTATATTTGCTGCGAATATGATACTGTTCATTGGGCTAGTTTTGTCTGGTCTAAGGCTATGTGGCCACGGTTCCCTTTTGTTCTCTGGTTGACCGTTCAGAGAATGCTATACACTTCGGATATGCTCTTTTCTCTTGGTATTTCTTCTTCTTCAACATGTGATTTATGTGGATTGAGAAGAGAGCGATTCGACCCCTCTTCTTCACATGTTCATACTCAGCGGAGGTATGGCAGTACACTCTTGGGGTCGACTTGTGGCACCGAATTTTCCGCGTAGATTCAGCGTTATTTTTAATCTGCTAGTCACGCCGGCTGGAGCTATCCTACGACATCGTCGGCCCTTCATTCGGATGTTTTTTTTTTTTATAAGTAATACTCTATAACCTAATTAAAAGAGTCTGTACAAGGATCACGAGGGCATACCCCCGGAAATCAAAACCACTACACCATATCTACGTATACCAAATACGTAACTAAATAGTGACGTCACACTACGTCCGAGGTAGCGAGGAAAGAATAAGTGAGGCAAGAGTCCGAGCAGGGAGCAGACGCTCGCCAACCCTGCACTTATTCCGTTCTATCCACAAGTAGTAAACGCATCCTCCCAACATCCGAGCGAAAGATAAACGCCTCCGAAGTGTGACTCCCGCCGGGGAAAACAACAACTCAGTTATAGCAGACCACCTTCGCGGAAAGTTCGGCGCAATCTCCCGACCAACCGTATATGACCAAACTTCCGCTGAGTAGCTGCATGTAAAAAAGATGTGGTCTAACCGCTCTCGCCTCGAACCACAAAGTGCACATGTAGATGATGACGAAACCCCTAGACTGAATAGCATGTCAGAAGTGTATAGCCTCCCCTAGATCGCCAACCACAGGAAAAACGAGAACCGCGGCAACATGCCCTTAGCCCAGATAAAACTAGCCCATGGAACAATCTGATGATCCCTTTGAATATGTCTCCATGCAGAGGCAATAGTAAAATCTCCATCAGGACGTAAAGACTAGATGACCCGATCAGAAGTACCTGATAATGGATAACAACCGGCAGGAAGAAGCTCGCGCAATCTGTCAAAGCATGCTCGCCTATGCCGATGAATCCACACATCACCTCCCTCAATATAGCTCCGCCAAGTCGGATCAGCAAAGAAGTCCGCCACTGAGATCCTAGAGGGAATCCTGGAATGCTCGATATCCTGACGCCCAAAGACATCCACCAAAGGACCCAATGCGGACCACGTGTCAAACCAGAATGAAGTCTTACTGCCATCCCCCATGCGCCACGAAATAAGTCGCCGAACAAGGTGTCTCAGCGTCAGTAGTCGTCTCCAGATCCATGAACACCTATCCGGCTGCCGCACCTGCCAGAAGGACTCGCCCCTCAAAAGATACGTCCTAGCCCAACGAGCCCAAACTGAGTCCTCTGGATCCGATGTTTGCCGAGTGCGTTTATTACGTGTGGATGGAACGCAATAAGCGTCGCGTTGGTGAGCGTTTGTTGCCTCCTAGGACACTGGCTACATTTATACTTGCGTCATTGCCACGTACATAGACTGATTTATTTGTTTTAGGTAGGTATATGGGGTATACGTTACTTTCGTGACAGCTTGATTTCCAGGGGTATGCCCCTGTGGTTTTTGTATAGACTTATTTATGGGTTTTGAATTATTACTTATAAAAAAAAAACCCTAAACCATAAACCAACCCAAATGTTTTTCCAGTTTCTCTCTCTAAGGGGGAGCATCTCTCTCTAGAGATTTGGGGAGCGGAACTTTGACCAGCCGCCACGGGGGCGTCGGGTCTCTATTCGGAGTGGGTCAAGTGTCCTTAGCAGCGTCTTCCACAGAGCTTTCCAACGACATCTGGTGTGTCTTCACCGAATAAACGAGTGCTCAGATCTCATCGTTCGAAGTTTTGAGTCTTACGGGTGGCGGGTTTTGGTTCGTCCGATTTTTTACCGGAAATTCTGATCTCGTCCGATCTTCGTTTTGGACGTTCTCTCTTCCATTACGATCCTCGTCGCGAGAGCTTTCATTTGATATACTGTGGGTTGCCGTTGGTGCACCGGAGAAGCGGCTGGAAGCGTCGGAATCCAAGGATGGCGGCGGAAGGGAAAGGTGGCGGCGGAAGGGAAAGGTGGCGGCTAAGGTTTGGCAGTCCACGTCATCAGCCACCTCAGCGGCCAGATCAGCAGCACGTCATCAGCCACGTCAGCAGGAACTCCACGTCATCAACTGACGTCGTCAGCAGAGACCGGACCGAAGTTGGGCCCAATTGGTGGGCCCTTTGGTGGGCCAGGTCTGGGCTCGGTTGGTGGCCCAATGGTGGGCTCGGATTGGGCCAGGAAGATGAGCCGGGGTCGAGCCCGGCTGGTCAACGCCGGTCAACGGCCGACCGCGCTGGTCAACGGCGGATCCGGACCAGTTCAACTGAACCGGTTTAATCAGACCGGTCCGGTCCGATCCAATCAGGCCGGCTGACGACTTTTCCGGCCACTTTTTAGCAGGCTTCTTATGCCCCGGGGTCTTCTTCTATGGTGCTTCCGGCGTCAAATATGGCTGGTTTTGACCGTAATTTGCCTCCCCGATCCTTTGCAGACACTGTTCGTTCTTCCCGTCCGGAGGTCAGGCGAGTTGTGGTCGCTTTTGGCTCTAGTGGGACTCTAATTATGCCTTCAGAGATTGTTGAGGATGGCAAGCGTTTGTGGAAGAATACTCTGGTCGGATATGTCATCGGTCGCCGTTTGCCAATTGATGTTTAACAGCTGGACAGCTCGTCTTCTCTGGGGTAAACAAGTCCTTGTGGATGTTTGCGGAGTTGGGTCTGGTATGTTTCTTATACGATTTCATTCTGATGAGTCCTTTGATGCTAACTTGGAGAGGAGTGATTGGAATGTTGTTAGTATCCCGTTGGTGCTTCGACGCTGGACTCCTGGTACCTCGGTAGATGCTTTCGAGCCGAAGATGCTGCCTTTATGGTTGAAGTTGAAGAGTATCCCTGTTGAGTTCTTTCACTGGAATGGAGTGCAGTACATTGCGAGCAGCCTGGGGACTCCTTTGCTCATTGATGCTAGGTCTTTCTCACGTGGCAGTGTGGGAAGTGCTAAAGTACAGATTGGGCTTGATGCCTCGTTGGAACTGCGTCAGTCTTTGACGATTACTGCTACGGAGGGACAGTGCAAGGAGATTCAGCTTGAGTATGAGTTTCGACCTCCGCACTGTCAGTCTTGCTGTGTATTTGGTCATAGTTTTGACCGTTGTCCACAGAACCCAGAGGTGGCTACTCGTACTGTCAGGCCTGGGGAGAAGAGACCCAGGAGGGCCCGTGCACAGAAGACTAATGTAGAGACAGAGCGTGCTGAGAACGCTACGGTCGTTCCTCCGGCTGTACCGCAGATGGATGTGAGTTCAACGAATGCTTTTCAGGTCCTGCAGGATACTCATGAGGAGGGAGAGACACGACACGATGTTCTGCTCGGGGAGTTGATTAATATTACGGTTGATGTGATTGAGGATCCCGCCCATGACAAGGTGGTGAGAGATCCTAACTTGGCACTTGTGTTGTACGAGGGACAAAGGGACATGGATGCCGTTATATCCGTGGAGGATGAGTATACAGATGGCCCGATTTGTACTGTTGAGCTGCCATCTGATAAGGGGAAGAGGCCTGCCTTACAGGCAGGGACGTCTGACTCCTTGGGAAGTTGTGCTCTGAATAAGGAGAAATCCTTGAGCTCGAACTTTTATGAGGACATGCGAGCCTATGGAGATGACACTGCCGATGCTGAATCTCGTCCTTTGTCGAAGCTGACGAAGAAAGAGAAGAAAAAGGGGAGGCAGGCCAAGTTAGTTCAACAGGCGCCGTCACAGGTGCCTCGGGGGAAGTCCTGTAGGACTTCTAGGTGATTTATTATGCTTCTTATGGTGCCTATGTTCGGAACTTGGAATGTGCGCGGCTTCAAGGGACCCCTTACATGTCAACGAGGTACGCAGGCTCATTTCCATTCATAGGTTATCCTTGTTTGCTCTGTTGAAGACTAGAGTGAGGGTTTCGGTTGAGTTACGAAGTCAGAGTGCTTTTCTATCATCTTGGCTATATGTTGTTTCCCATGGTGCCTCTGTGACTGGGAGAATATGGGTATGTTGGGATCCATTTCGTGTACAACTGACCGTGGTCGATATGAATCCTCAGTGGGTGCATGCTAGGGTTACATTTGCTTAGGCTGGTATCTCTTGTCAGATTACGTTTGTGTATGGTATGAATGTGGCCAGAGAGCGGCGTTATCTCTAGGGGTTCCTGCGAGACCCTTCAACTCGATGTGCTGGGGAGCCTTGGTGTGTTATTGGGGATATGAATGCTGTTCGGACACCATTTGAGAGGCAGGGTGGTGACTTGAGTTGGCATGGTGAGGATGAGGAGTTCGATGTTGCTGTTAGAGATGCGGAGTTAGAGGATCTACGGTCTACCGGAGAGTTCTTTACATGGACGAATCGTAGAGACGATGCTATAATCCGAAACTTGGATAGGGTGATGGTGAACATGCAGTGGTTGAGAGACTTCTCCGATTCAGTGGCTCGATTTTTGGCTCCTGGCTGCTCGGATCATTCTCCGTGCATGAGATCACAGGGGTGTCGGGTTCCGTTCAAGTTCTTTGACTTCTGGATGGAACACCCACATTATGAGGGATTGGTTCGACAAGCGTGGTCAGAGAGGTATGATGGGCGGCCAATGTACGTGTTATACAGGAGACTTGCCACTCTTAAAGCAAAATTGAAGAGGCTGAATCGGGATGAGCTAGGTGGGTTATCGACGCGGGTTGGTGAGGCGAGATCACATCTCAAGGAGGTTCAGTCTGAGTTGTTAGCCCAGGGTTCGCATGGTAAGGTATCGTTTGTAGAGTGGGCTCCCGCAACCAGATTTAATTATTTGGCTAGGCTGGAGGAAAGCATATTGCGCCAGAAGGCCCGTGTTCACAAGCTACAACTCGGGGATCGGAACACGGCTTATTTTTTCAGCATGATGAAGCGGCGTCACAATACGAACTCGATTTTGTCACTAACGAGAGATGATGGAGTGGTGTTATCGTTTCCGTCGGAGGTGAGGGATGAGACGATCCGGTATTTCAGCTCGTTATTTACAGCAGCACTGCGTGATGTACAGATTAAGCGGGATATGGTGAGGACAGTTATATCTGGGACTTTGTCGTCGGAGCAAATTGGTGGTTTGGTGGCTCCGATTTTGGCGGAGGAGGTGCGCACAGGGATGTTTCAGCTTGGACGCTAAAAGGCGCCTGGTCCGGATGGATACACGGCAGAATTCTTCAAGGGCTCTTGGGAGGTTGTAGGAGGGTTGGTCACTGAGGCAGTGCAAAAAATTTTTTGCTCGAGGTCGTCTTCTTCGCGAGGCGAATACCACTATCATATCGCTCCTTCCGAAGAAGGCGAACCCGACAACATTGACGGATTTTAGGTCTATTTCGTGTTGTAACACGATGTATAAGTGCATCACTCGTATACTGACGATGCGAGTCAGGGAGGTGCTTCCTGGGATCATCGGTTCGGAGCAGTTGGCGTTTATACTTGGACGACGGATAGTGGATAATATCATGGTAGCACACGAGCTGATTACGGGCTATAATACGGAGAGGAGTCCTCCGAAGTGTGCTTTGAAGATTGACATAAGAAAGGCATACGACTCGGTCGAGTGGGATTTTCTGCAGGTGGTATTGGAGTGCTTTGGATTTACGCATTCGTTCATCCAGCTCGTCATGGAGTGCGTCACCACGGCCAAATTCTCCATTAGTATCAATGGTGAGCTGCAGGGCTTTTTCAGCAGTTCCAGGGGAATTCGTCAGGGCTATCCATTGTCGCCATATTTGTTTGTGATGGTCATGGAGGTACTTTCTGCCATGTTGAGGAAGGCCACAGAGTCACCGGATTTTGGTTTTCATTCCCGATGTCGGAAGGTACGGTTGTCTCATTTGTGTTTTGCGGATGATCTGCTCATATTTTCTAGTGGAAAGTTGTCGTCGGTACGTTGTGTATTGGACACATTGTTGAGATTTGGGGATCAGTCTGGCTTGAGAATGAGTGAACAGAAGGGTGAGATTTTCTTTGGTAGAGTCCCGGAGGAGCTGCAGACGCAAATTTTGGCTGCTTCTGGATTTGTCAGAGGGGAACTTCCGTTTCGCTATTTTGGTGTGCCTCTTATTACTAAGAGGCTATCTTCAGAGGATTGCACGCCGTTAGTAGATGCCATTGCTAGTAGGATTTGTCATTGGACTAGTAGACATCTGTCGTATGCTGGGAGGCTGCAGTTAGTGAACTCGGTGTTATTAGCGACTCAGACATATTGGTCGTCTGTATTTCCACTGCTGATGTCGGTTTGCAGGCGGTTGGAGCAGCTCATGTCGAGGTTTTTGTGGTCGTGTCCATCGATGGACCACCACAAGGCCAAGGTAGAGTGGAGTACCGTTTGCAGGCCGAAAGCGCAGGAGGGGCTGGGTCTTAAGCGGGTTACATAGTGGAACCGAGCGGCGATGCTGAAGCACATTTGGCACCTCTTCTCGAATCCGGAGGACTCCATGTGGGCTCATTGGGTGAGGACGTATCTTATGAGAGGCAAGTCGTTCTGGCAAGTGAGGCGGCCGGATAGGTGTTCTTGGATTTGGAGACGATTATTGATGTTGAGGCACCTTGTCCGCCGACTTATTTCGTGGCGAATGGGTGATAGGAGTAGGATTTCCTTCTAGTATGATTCTTGGTCTCCATTGGGTCCTTTGGCGGAGCTCTTCGGACGAGAGGAGATCAAGCGGTCAGGGATTCTTATATGGTTTTTGTGGCGGATTTCTTTTTGGATCCGAGCTGGCGGAGTTATGTTGATAATGGGGATATGAGGATTCATCGGCATAGGCGTGCGTGCTTTGACAGGCTATATGAGCTCCTGCCGGTTACATGTTACCCTTCACCAAATATACTTTATAAGGTTGTCTGGTCCTTACGGTCCGATGGTGCTTTCACTATTGCTTCTGCATGGAGGTATATTTGCAGCGAATATGAGACTGTTCCTTGGGCTAGTTTTGTCTGGTCTAAGGCTCCGTTGTCACGGTTCTCCTTTTTTCTCTGGTTGGCCGTTTAGAGAAGGCTATACACTTCGGATATGCTCTTTTCTCTTGGTATTTCTTCTTCTTCAACATGTGATTTATGTGGATTGAGAAGAGAGCGATTCGACCACCTCTTCTTCACATGTTCATACACAGCGGAGGTATGGCAGTACACTCTTGGTCGACTTGTGGCGCCGAATTTTCCGCGTAGATTCAGCGTCATTTTTAATCTGCTAGTCACGCCGGCTGGAGCTAC
Source organism: Melastoma candidum (assembly GCA_023653495.1). Taxonomy (NCBI): domain Eukaryota; kingdom Viridiplantae; phylum Streptophyta; class Magnoliopsida; order Myrtales; family Melastomataceae; genus Melastoma; species Melastoma candidum. The sequence goes on along the minus strand of CM042884.1, from coordinate 20,099,089 downwards.
GCTACGACATCGTCGGCCCTTCATTCGAATGTTTGCTGGGTGAGTTTATTACGTGTGGATGGAACGCAATAAGCGTCGCGTGGGTGAGCGTTTGTTGCCTCCTAGGACACTGGCTACATTTATTATTGCGTCATTGCCACGTACTAAGAGTGATTTATTTGTTTTAGGTACGTATATGGGGTATATGTTACTTTCGTGACAGCTTGAATTCCAGGGGTATGCCCTTGCGGTTTTTGTACAGACTTCTTTATGGGTTATGAATCATTACTTATCAAAAAAAAACCTAAACACTAAACCCTAAACCCTAAATCCTAAATCATAAACCCTAAACCTAGTCTTTTGCAACCTGGTCGGCCTTTGTGTGAACAGTAGGAAAAGTAAGTTTTACCTATCCAAATTTGCTGAGGAGAGTGCATTAACCATCGCTGCAGCCACTGGACTATCGAAGGCTGCCCTTTTAGGTATCTTAGTATACCGCTTTCTGCGAATAAACTCTCCTATCTAGACTGTGCACCTCTTATTGATGCGATCACTAAGCGTATTAGAGGATGGTCAGCAAGGAGATCGTATGCGGGGAGGGTTCAATTAATAAGGTCAGTCTTATTTGCTTTGCAGACTTATTAGTCTCTAGTTATCCCATTACCTTGCAGTATGCTATAAGCTTGATGCTATGATGTCCAAGTTCCTGTGGGCGGATGGTACTGCTAAAGTTAGCCGGAAGGAAATATGCAAACCTAGAATTGAAGGGGGACTTGGACTCAAAAGACCCTTGATGTGGAACAAAGTAGCAATGCTGAAGCATGGATAAGGCAGTACAAGCTAAAAGGGCAATCAATTTGGACAGTGAGGAAACCTTCAAATTATTCCTAGATGCGGAAGAATTTGTTAACTGCAAGATATATAATGAGGCCTCTAATCTCATGGAGGATGGGTGATGGGAGTCGTATATCCCTTTGGGATGACAATTGGCTAGGCCAAGGTGATCTTAGGAGTATGACCTCGTTGGAATATTTCGCAACATCGCACATCAGCCCTGTGGCCACCTTAAGGGATGTGCTATGTTCTGAAGACTGGCGGTTATTTGCAAATGGAAATGTCTTGATAAGGACAGCACAGGTATTCGAGAGTATTATGGGTAGGTGCTCCAGCCCATTGCAACTTATTGTGGGTGCCACTGATACGCCGCTTTGGAAATGTGGACGCTTCACTATTGCCAAGGCATGGAGTGAATTATCTGGAGGGGGAAATAAGTTGCAATGGACTAGGTGGGTCTGGCAAAAGCATCTTCCTCCGAGAATTTCCTTCATAGCCTGGTTGATGGTTAGGGGAAGGTTACGCACTGCGGATTTCTGGTACAAAATTGGTCTCGGGAGTTCGCCCATCTGTGTGAACTATCTTTTGGCAGATGAAACAGTTAATCATGCAAACTTTCAGTGTCCAAAAGTGCAGAGGATTTGGCGAATTATGGCAAAACAATGTGAATTCTCTGGATGGCCGAATATATGGGAGGATATGATGCTGTTACTGAGCCAACTTTGGAGTGCAAAGGGAGGGAAAAGAATTGTGAAAATCTGTCTCTTGACCATTTATCACGTATAGATAGAGAGGTGCAAGGGTGTGAATGGAGCTACAACCCTCAGTATATGGTCAGTCATTATCAGAATCAAAAATACCATGGATATAGAGTAGTTGAAAGGGACTGGTTGGGATCTTGAACACTGGAAAGCTCTGGGGTTTAACCTGGAAAAGGGGAACTGCCCATTTATGGAGGCTGAATCTCCTTTGGAACTAATATCCTATGGGGCCTGATCTCTTGCCTTTGGAGTATGTGGCCTAAACTGGGGCCCGTTGCTTTATCAATTGTTTTAGGCGGGAGTTTCCTTTCAGGGGTTGCTAGATTAAGTTAGGATTTAGCCTCACTGAGATTTGAGATTGAGGGGCGAGTGTGGTAGTTGAGATAAATTGAGGGAGTTGTGTGAGATTGAGGAACTGTCTTGTATTGAGGAAGCATGTGGCGTGAAACAAGAAGACGGGGTGCTAGACGCTCCAACACCAGGGGTAGTCGGGTGAGGGGAGCAGGCCGCAACCCCCAAGGAAGGAGGAGGCAGGGTCATCACGGCATGGACGAAGGGGAGGACGTCGGGGGAGGGCAGGAAGGCAAAATGCTCGTGACCCTGCGGCCGAGCAAGGACGGAAAGAATGGAGACAAACCAGGGGAAAGGGTGTGCAGGACCCGGACCAGCCTATGGCGGCAGAAGAAATGGGTGGCGGGGGGCCGTCGGTTGAGGGCCAGACACGTGGCGTCCCTATGACTGAGGATGAGCGCCAAAGGGAGTATGAGAGGTTTGCGCAGTGGTGGGCGGATAATCTGGCTGCTGAGTTGGAAGAACCTGAATATGATGAGTCAGACCCATCGGAGGAGGAGTTTGACCGCGCTAAGTTTGAGAGAATGAGGAGGAAGCAGAAAGGGATGGGAGATAACTCGTCAAGCTCAGAGGTTGAGTCTGATAGAATGAGGAGGAAGCAGGAAGGGAAGCAAGCTATGGGCTCCCCAGATTCCTCGCTAGATACCTCATCAAGCTCAGAGTTAAATTACTCTGACATTGAGGTAACAAATGCAAATACCACTTGCACCCTCTACGCGAATGATAGTTACATTGTGCATAAGGAGGAGGGACTTTTGCATGGTGTTGTTGATAAAGTTGAGGTGCGCTATAAGCTGGAACGGAGGCACACTTATGCATCCGTTTGAGTGCGTAGGAAGCCGGAGTGGGTGTGCTTCCAGAAGCTGAGCTATCATGAGGAGGGAAAAGCACATCCAGGGAGTTAGTACTGAGGCCACTCCCATTTAAGAGGAAAGTTAGGGACTGGTTTGTCCAGAAAGCGCGTAAGGAGAGAAGAGCTGAAAGAGAGGGGAGATTAGGTAGAGTTCGGAAGTGTGTTGTGGTGACAGAGAAGGGCACTCAGACGGAGATTGAGTTCTCTGCTGAGAAAGACAGCTTTGGGGAGTACATGTGCCTGGACACGAATTTGGGGGAGGAAGATGTGCTTATGGATGGGAGAAAGAGTAGGGAAAATGTGCAAGTGCCTGCTGGAGCATCAGATTTTGACCCAGTACGCTTAGAGCATAGCAGTAGCTGTAACACTAATGATCCAATAGTCACAGAGGAGCCCATAGTGCTTAAGTCACCGGAAGAGGGTCTGGTGCCCAAGCACACTGAGTACGGTATGCAAACAGACGAATGTTTCGAGCAGGTGATAACAAATGAGGGTTCCATTAATCTTGAGCACCTACTCACGCGAATTGTGAATGGATTCTGTAAGGATTTAGGTGAGGAGGTCAAGCTCATCCAATGTCAAGCAATGAAGTTCATAATCGAGAATGTGGGAATCCTCACCACATAATTCAAGGGTCTCCTGGATGAATTGACGAACCGTGTTCGAGAAAGAGCTCACAAGAAATTCATCTCTTTGTACGGGATAGGTACTAGCGAGCCATCAATTGTGAGTGATAAGTTTGAACGGGAGGCTATGGAGAGGTACAAGAAGCAGATACTTCTGAACGCATCCCTTTTGAAAATGGACGAGGGAATGCAAGGCCTGATGATGCAGATCGTTATAATGGAATCGGCACCAGAAGGATTTGTGGGGGTGTATACGATTCTTGACAGGAAAGCTGTTCTTCTCAGGACGTTTGAGGCTTGGAAGGTGGCTGTTAATACTAAGAAAGAATCCCTAGGAACTCAATTGAAGGAGTGGAATGAGGCGATGGAGAAGATGATGAGGGTCAATCGTTCTCCTTTGAGCGAGAAGGAAATTGCTAACACGGTTTCTTTCTTGCAGCAGGTTTATGATGAGCATTATGGAAGCTCCAGTGCCGTGCAACCATCCCAGGAAGTCCCAAATGTTGCACCGCTATCCTTCCCGGAAGCAATCAACCTCCTGACTACTGCTGTGGCTGATCCAATGAAGACTCCATCGGCGCTTGACCTGAAGACGACCAGGAAGATAATGGCGCAGCTGAGCACTATTGAGGATGAACCTAGCCCGAGTACGCGGAGGCAAAGATGTAGGGAACTGAGGGATTATCTCAATGCGCTAGTGGGGGTTCCTGATTATTTGGGAAACTTACATGAGGAACTCCTTTTCTTAGGTGAAAGGAGGCTCGAAATGAGCGGGAAGTTCCTCTTCCAAGTTTCGTTGTAGGACCCTCCCATGCAGATGCCTCTACGGATGACGACTCTGACCCTTGGGAGGATGAGAGGAATGTCGGATTTGTTCCTCCGAGTCCGAGCGATGATGCAAGTTGGAGTGATGGTTGAATGTGCTTGCTGGTTTGCTGGTTTATTGCTTGGTCTGACCTATTCTAAGTTGTTTTGTTAGCTGTCTAGTTATCTAATGCGGATCTATTGTATTGGCTTAGGCTAACTTCTATTATTAATGCATTATTTATTTACAAAAAAAAAACCCTATACCCTGAACCCTGGACCATGGACCATGGACCCCTGACCCGAGACCCCTAACCCCTGGACCCTAGACCCCTGACCCTAACCCCTCATCCCTAGACCCTAGACCCTAGACCCTAGACCCTTAGGGCAAAAAGTTGGTGCAATTAATAAGGCCTCGATTATTCTGAGATTTGACAATGAGCAGCACCTATATTAGATTGTGGGTAAAGCGGACTGGCATATTGCGGGCAGCCCACTGTTGTTGAGGAAATGGCAGCCGGGGATAGTGATTAATGAGGAGCCAACAACCATACCTTGCTGGATTAGGCTACAAGGTATACCGCTGGAGTTATGGCACAAGGGCAGTGTTCATTACCTGCCCAGCAGTGTTGGCCAGCTACTGAAGACTGATACAAGATCCTTTAGTCCGGCAAACATGGGCACACCCAGAGTCCAGGTGGAATGTCTTGCAAAGGATGGTCTGAGTAAAACTATTAAAGCAATTGACAGCAGGGGAAATCCACTTACCATATCAATAGTGTATGAAATAAGAGCTTTATGCTGTAAAGGGTGTGGTGTCTTTGGCCATGATGATGGGAAATGCGCCAGAGGGGATGCGGCAGTAGGAAAAGGGAAAGAGATTAAGGCTGGTAATTTTGAAGGGAACGGTAATAATAAGCGTCAACAAGACAAACGAATTCGGACAAAACCAATTGGTGCGATGGATCTGCGTGAGAAAGCAGTACAGGTGGAGGTGAAACCACTGAAGACTATGACGGGAGGAGGTGAAGGAGCGCCGGCGGGTGTGGAGCAGGACGACGATCTTGAAGGTTCCTTCCACGAATCTGTAATTGGTGAGCCTAACAGTGCTACCGATGAGGATGAATGTGTATCGGAGTCAGCAATTCAACAGTAGGATGATGCAGGTAAGGAGGAGGAATGGGAAGTACCAGTCGGGCAGCTTGAGCTAGCCAAGATGGACAAACTTACTGAGAGGTTGCGTTCGAATGGCTCACAGTTTGATGAGGGGGAACGGGGCACCCCGCCTGCAACGGTGAGCTGCCCTGAAACGTGGGCTAAGACTCATCGCATGGATAGTAATAGTAGTGGAAGTACCAGAGCTATAATGGAAGGAGTAAAAGGAAGGCATGGGAAGAGGAAAGGTAGAAGGGGGACCTCCCCCGAAGTCCAAGTTTCCCCCCAATGATTCTTTCATGGAATGTAAGGGGTTTGAACGATTCCTTACACATCAAGGAGGTGGGGAAATTGGTCAGCTTATATAATATCTGCATTGTAGGTTTGTTTGAGACAAAACTGAAAAGTACTGTGGAAGAAGCGAATCACAAGCTTTTTCGACAGAAGTGGAGTTATGTAACCACTTATGACAACAATGGTGTTGGACGTATGAAGGTCTGTTGGGGTAATAAAAGATGTAAGTTATTGGTATTCTGGAGTGGTAGCCAATGGGTACACACCAAGGTGGAGCTGCTTGGTGAGCCCAAAACTTTTTTCCTCGCCTTTGTTTATGGAAGCACGGAGCCAATAGAAAGATTACAGCTATGGAATGCCCTCTTAGCAATTGGTCAACCTATGGAGCCATGGTGCATTCTGGGGGATTTTAATGATATTCGTAAGCCGGAGGAAAGAGTCGGGGGAGAGAGAGATGGAGGGAGGCGGATAATGTTCTCAATCGCATTCTGTGTGCATTGGGTATGGATGACCTTCGTGGGGTTGGTTGCCACTTCACATGGTCTAACAGGAGAAACCCTCCTATAATGGCAAAATTAGACAAAGTAGTTATCAACAGTGACTGGATTGAAGCGTTCAGGCTGTCGGAGGTGGATTACCTCCCACCAACCACCTCAGACCATTCACCATGTTTGCTGAGGATGGGGACCAGTAGGAAGAAGGCAGGGCCATTTAAGTTTTTTTATTTTTGGAGACATCACCCGGGGTACGAGGAAGCACTTGCCAAAGGTTGGGGTAAGGAATACAGTGGGCTGTTTATGTTCTTTTTATGTTGTATGTTAAAGGACCTAAAGGTGGAGCTGAAAAAGCTCAACCAGGAGCACTTACAGGATATTTCAATGCGAGTGGAACAAGCTAGAGTGGAATTACAGACCCTGCAAATAGAAAGTTTGAATGGAAGACCTGATTGGGAATGGAAGAAGCTCGCGATGGACAAATTTAATCAAATTGCAAGAATGGAGGAGAGTTTTTCCAAGCAGAAGGTGCGTGCTACCTGGCTGAAACTGGGGGATCGTAATACTTCCTATCTTCATGGAGAAGTCAACAGAAGGGCCAACATAAATGCCATAACCTCTCTCCAATCGGATAATGGTGAAAGGATAGCTGAGCAATCGAGGATACAGGAGGAGGTGGTTAGGCATTTTGAGCAAACGTTAAATCGCAAGGAGGTAGGATGCCAGGACTTGCAAAGGATCTCTGAAACTTTAAATGCCAAAATCAAACCGGAATGTCAAGCTCAATTGATTAGGGAGGTGACCAACCAGGAAATTAAAGAGGCAATATTTAGTATGCCTAGCGGGAAGGCGTCGGGTCCGGATGGCTACACGGTGGAATTTTACAAATCTGCTTGGTGAGTGGTAGGACATGATGTGATCCAGGCGGTGAAGGAATTCTTCTCCACAGGTCGACTTCTGAGGAAGGTAAACTCAACGGCGATAACACTAGTGCCGAAGAAAGTGCAACCGGAGAAAATCAAAGATTTTCGGCCGATCTCATGGTGTAATGTCATTTACAACTGCATATCAAGGATCATTGCAAATCGGCTCCGCCAAGTTCTTCCGGATATAATAAGCAAAGAGCAAGCAGCTTTTATACCGAGGAGGAGAATTGTGGACAATGTCCTACTTGCTCAGGAACTTCTAATGGGCAACAATACGAAGAAGGGACCGGATAGCTGTGCAATGAAACTTGACATTGCCAAAGTTTTTGACTCGGTGAGCTGGAGCTATCTGCTGTTGGTGCTGCAAGCTTTTGGAGTACCATCGACGATGGTATTATGGATCAAGGAATGCATCACAACACCTTCGTTCTCGGTAAGCATTAATGGGCAGCTCTGCGGTTACTTTCGGAGCACTTGTGGGCTTCGCCAGGGGGACCCGCTATCCCCGTATTTATTTGTTATGGCAATGGAGGCCCTAACAGGGCTCTTGAGGATTTTCAAGTTCCACAGTAAATGCAGGCGGGTGGAAATCTCCCACTTAATATTTGCGGAGGATGTCCTTTTGTTTCTGAGAGCAGAGGAATCGTCCGCTAAGATGATTAAAGAAACGCTGCAATTATTCACTGCCATGTCGGGATTACAGATAAGTGAAGAGGAAAGTGAGATTTTATTTGGCAAAGTGGACCCGCAGGTGGAGCAGAATATACTATTACATACTGGTTTCAAGAAAGGCAAGTTCCCAATGAGATATCTGGGAATTCCACTGGTTACAAAGTAATTATCCACCAAGGACTGTGCCCCTCTTGTTGAGACCATCACGAAACGAATATCTAGCTGGACTAGTAAGAAACTCTCATATGCAGGCAGATTACAGCTTGTCCGGGCGGTGCTATTCTCCATCCAATCATATTGGGCACCTATTGTGCCGCTTCCGCTGGAGGTCTGCAGAAGGATTGACCACCTTATGGCGATTTTTTTATGGAGAGGCTCCATCTCTGGGCAAGGCAGGGCGTAGGTTAAGTGGGCAGAATTATGCAGCCCCTTTGATGAGGGAGGATTGAACATTAAGAGACCTTTAGAGTGGAATAAAGTGGCACAATTAAAACACATTTGGCAACTGTTGTTTGACCCATCGGGATCCCTATGGACAACCTGGGTTCATGAGGAGCTTTTGAAAACAAAGAGTATCTGGTCCATCCAGCATCGAACCAAGGATTCTTGGACATGGAAGAGAATCCTCAATCTTATAGGTCTCATAGAGAGGCATGGAGCGTGGAGGATGGGTGACGGGAGCCGAATTTCCTTCTGGCGTGACAAACGGGCTAAGGCTGGCCGCCTGGATACAATCATCACCCCAAAAAGAGAATTGAATCTTGCATCCCCAACGATGTGATGGTCAAAGCAGTTTTCCGAAGTGAAGCTTAGAAACAATTTGTTGCAGGCTCTGCTCCTACAGGTGAGGAAACTGAATTCTATAAAGAATTGGTGGAACTGCTTGTGCCTAGCGATTACCCCGGGGAGGGGATGGATAAACTCATCTGGTTAAGCAACAGCGGAGGGCACTTCTCAATCAAGGAAGCCTGGGAATTAATACGGATTAAAAAGCAGAAGGTGGATTGGAGTACATGGATCTGGGGTAAAGCAACTCCCCCTAGATGTTCCTTTTTAGTATGGTTGAATGCTAAGGGGAAATTACGCACTGCTCAATTCTGGCGTTTGAAAGGACTATGGGCATCTACGGTGTGTGCCTTCTGTCAGCGCGCGGTGGAAACAAGGGACCACCTCTTCTTTCAGTGTGAATTTACTTATAAGGCCTGGCGCCATCTTAGAGATTTGCTAGGATACAACTTTATTAGTACAACGTGGGAGGACTTGGAGCAGCTACAATCCTCGATTGCTGGGGCAAGAGGTACCGCTCGGATCGCCAATGCGAGTGTTGTCATGCTCTACCATATTTGGATAGAGCGAAGTAAAAGACGGGCGACTGGAGCTATGTCTTCTGCAGGGAGTGTTGATGTACAGGCATATGGGATGCTGGGCAGGCAAGTCTTGGTAAGATGGGAGGAACGGGCCTGCCCAGGAAGCAAAGTTATCAAGCACAAAACCCGTAGAGGTGAGACATCGTCAGCTACTGGGCCGGCTCGGGCTGGCTGAGCATGTGGCGTGGATACCTGGTTTAAGGCTAGGGTTCATCTATTGAACCCTAGGGTTAGGGTTAGGGTTGGTTCTCGTGACCTAGCAAAGTTGAAGACAAGATTTGTAGAGAAGTGGGATGTGGGCTTGGCCACATGCTATCGGGCCCGCGGGCCGAAGCTGTCGATGGAAGGCCTTATCCAGTTTGGCGTTATGGCGTGCAAGGATGGTCGCACTTTGGCGGGTTTCTAGGTCTGATTCGAATAGGGCGGAAAATTGCCGTAGGACCTTATCTCTGATAGCCAAGCCAGGTGAAGTGTGTACAATCCAACCAGGGTGTGGAACTGCGGTGAAGTGAGGCAAGCATCATAACCACAAGAAGGCAAGCGGGACGCACGTGTCCAACACAAAGATCTGGTGGAGAATGGCAAAGGGTTCCCCAACCGGCAGTAGACCCTTCCACTCGGGTAATTAAGGATGACTCGAAGGGTAGCAATAGGCGCCGGTCATATTTACTGTCGGACGGTAAAAGGAAAGGACCTGCGACGGAGGTGAATGAAGGGCCTCAGAAGGAGATTTTACCTAGGGGCCCGATAGGCGATTGGATTGTGGTTGATTCGCGGACCACTGACTATAACTCAGCGTGGTTTACGGGCTCATCCCTACGGTCAATGGATGAGGATCCGAAAGCTGTGGGAAAAGCTGCTAAGTTGGATGAGTACGCAGGGTATGGTTCTAGTGAGGCGGAATCTGATAGCTCTGATCATGGCATTTGAGGCAAATGGAGATGGGGAGGCATGTATAGGAAGGGAGGTATTGAGCGCATCCATAGCTGGCGCGAAGGGGGTGGTCGGCCTAAGGGTCCGGATAAGACGGATGACACAGACAACTATCTAAGATGGGAGGCTTTGGAGATGGATTGTGATGGGGAGGAGAAACTCTTCAAATTAATACTATTACATTACATACAGATTGGTGAAGCCGTGGCTGAAGGTAACATGGAGGGACTCAGAAATGTCAGAATGAACCTTGGAAAATTGAATGAAGTGTGGCGACCACTGGCTGAGGCGAAGTATGGGCCGCAAGTAGTTTTTCTGTGAACTTTCAACAGAGCACTTGCTGAGGACAGGTTTCATCTTGATGATCACAAGGCTCGTGTTATGGCGCGGAAAGAATGGCGTGTCATGCTGGATGATGAGTATCGTGGGCGGTACTGCCCAAGACCAAAACCGCTAGATAGAAAGCAAGCAAGACTGAGGCAAAGACAGCTTAGAGAACTAGTAAAAGCAAATGAAGAATTCCTCAAGCCAAATTTACTGCAAGTGCAGTTCAATCGTGAAGACGTTTCGCCGCTGCCTGATGGTACAGAGTCAAGTCCTAGGGAAGATTACTATCGGCACGTGCACTTTAATAGGGAGCTTTTCCCCCCTAAAGTGGACCAACAGGCGCAATTCAACAGGGAGGATTTCCCCATCAACCAGCCGGTTTATGTAGCGACAGCTCTTGGAGGTACAAGCCAACAACCCAAGATGAACAAACCGGTGTGGAGAGTGAAGTTCATGCTTGATGAGGATCGCCACCAGACCAGAGGTCCGCCTGTCGCCACCATGGAAGTAGCTACCCAAACAGAGCGGCAACAATTGGCGAAGGAGGAGGCTGAAGTTAAGTTGCGAGAACTCCTTGAGGAAATTTTTCAACGCATTGATACCTCCGGCTGTCAAACTGCCCTGGACCACTTCGAGCTTGAAGCCCTCTGCCCTGGATGGCTATACCTTGCTCACAAGCTGTGACAAGCGATGTGTGACGAATTGCCCGTATGGATGCAATGAAAAAGGCACTGCAGTTAAGGATGGCTAAGCAGCGCAGGGAGGACGGGGTCCAGCCAACACATGGTGGAATTGCGGTCAGTGGTAAAGAGAACGAGAGGGAGAAAACTGTTAAGGAAAACCCAACTGGAGAGGCCTCGTTGAGTGGGGGGGAAGAGGGCCTGGACTTAGACACTGGTAACCCCACAGATATAACTGCTGATGATTGGAATGACCCCGCATTTTGGAGCGGCATTGAATTCTGTCAATGCCTCCCGGGCAACAGCAGCAAGGCACCAGCTACAGAGGAACAATGGCCCGGAAACTCGGTATCGAGCTCTCAGGATGATGATGATGATGATGATGGAACTGAAACAAGCTTTGAGGAATGGGCGCCAGAGAATGACTCCTCTGAGGACAAGGACTGGAGCAACCTGCTGATGAAACCTACTGCAGAGCGGCGCAGACTAGCGGGAAGATGAACACTCGAACCCAATGAAGCCGGTTTAACTTAGTTTCTTCCTTGTATATAATTTTTTACCTACAAACACTCAGGCAGGTTGCTAGCTCTTTGCTGGCCTGATTGGTTTTGGTGCAAATATCTGCCTTTTACTTAGGCTTAGGATAGTGGGCAGAAGTGCTTAAGGGCCGTCACTCTCTTTTTGGACAGGGTACTAGGGCGTGTTGATGTCGTAGGTTAGTCTGTAAGATAGCGTTAACCTAACGATTCATTAGGTCCCTTGAGGTTTCCATTTTTGTAATTAATTTTTAGCCCTCAATGAAATTTACCCTAACCAAAAAAAAAATAAACCCTAAACCCTAAACCCTAAACCCTGAACCCTAAACCCTAAACCCTTATGGTTCGTGCTCCTTCCTTCTCCTGGGCTGTGTTCACTCCAGTCATTTCTTCTTCTTGCTCGTAGTCTTTCTACTTGTGATTGCCACAGGTAGGTTTTTTGTTTCTTTTAAGTGTTATCTACTACCGATTGCCACGAGGTAATGTTTTCTCTACTCTGTTCGCCAAGCCAACATTTTCTGGTGATCGATTCCTTATGGTTCGTGCTTCCTCCTCTTCTGGACCGTGTTCTCACCGATGGTATATGTTGTGGTATATGTGGTATTACGTAAGGGATTTTGATGGTTGCAGTTGACCGAAAGGGAGTTATTCATTGAGTGATTCGTTGTGTATGATAATTAGAAGATGATCCTTTGCTAGGAAAAATGATCTACCTGCCAGAGTTCCTAAACCCTTCTTTTATAGTTCCTTCCTGCAAGGCGACTTCCAACGCTTCCTACTTCTCTTCTACCCTTCTTTCCAAGCCCGGGCTGACCAACATCTTTCTGTACGATGTTGCCCTCCTCCTTAAAGATTAACAATAAGCGGCCATCCTGCTTTGGTCATGGCTATGTCTCCAAAAGTGCCAAAAAAATTGAAGTGAACCATTTCCCTTGATTTGATCTGAGTCTGTCCTTATCATTTTCAGATGTCGACCAATTACCGAGGTAGGAAGTTCTCTATCATATGCTTTCTATGTCATTTGCTGATGGTACTTCTGTTGGATAGTGGGATAAGTCTAAATCCTTCAGAGACGAGTCATATTGAGCCCCGATGGGTGTAGAGGTATCGACAAGAAGGGAGGAATGCATCCAAATTGGTTTCGTAAGGCCAGTTATTGTTCTTTGATTGTCTGTGGCTGAAGAAGATGAGAGTTGCACCTCCTCCAGCTTGTTTCCCATCATTGATTTCACCCTCCTAAATGAGAATTCTACCAAAAGAGAAAGAAAATCAGGAGAATTTCATTAAGAGAAAAGTTACACAGCCAACAGAATCATTAAAGTTTAAAAGCTCTCACTCGTCCAACGGCATAGGGGGAAAACAACACGACATTAAGAACCAGGATGGCTTAAGAACCCGGCCACTCAAACTTAGCACAACATCTCCTGGACCACCAACCTATGTTAGGCACAGAGACAAGAAATTATAAATAACCCAAGCTTCGTAACTGAAAGATTGAAATGTAGGTTTTGTCAACAAGTTATTCCACAATCTCAAATGATCAAATGAACAATGAATTGATGCACAGAGGTCATGTTACTACCAAATGAATTCTATCTAAACTATAATACATGACTTACACTTCCCGAATGGAATTGAAGTATATAGAACAATCAGGTCAGATCAGTGAAAGGAAAGACATCAATGCATACATGTGTGAACATAGAAAAAAATTATTGAGTCATTCAGGAGCGTAGAAGATTTGTTCATGCATATTTGAGTCATTCAGGTAATTTTGTCGATACCATTTGATTTTGGGAAATGCACACTCTGGGAACCTTCTACAATTTCATCTCCCTCGATACTCTACCAAAGTATATCTCAATACTAGAAGGCTTACATCGGAGGATTGTACGTCGCTGGTGGATGTTATTGCTAACAGGGTTCGACACTGGATGAGCATACACATGTCTTATGCTGAGAGGTTGTATTTTAGTGAGATTGGTATTATTCACGACCCAGACGTATTGCTCGTCAGGTATTCCCACTTCCGATATCGGTTTGTAGCAGGCTGCAGTAGCTCATGTCGCAAGTTTTGTGGTCGGGACCCTCAACGGACCAGCACAAGACCAAGGTAACCTAGGACACAATGTCCAAACCGAAGGAGCTGGGAAGGCTTAGCCTTAAGCAGGTCACGAAGTGGAATCAAGCAGCGATGCTGAGTATATTTGGCACCTTTTCCCAGATCCAAAGGACTCTGTATGGGCTTGATGGGTGAGGACATATCTACTGAGGGGTGAGTCGTTCTATTAGACAAGGCAGCCGATTAGGTGTTTCTGGATCTTGAGAAGACTATTGACGTTGAGGCACTTTGTTCGTCGGCTCATCTCATGGCACATGGGGGATGGCAGCAGGATTTTCTTCTGGTTCGATTTGTGGTCCCCACTAGGTCCTCTGGTGGCGGTCTTTTGACGTGAGGAGATCGAGCATTCCATGATTCTTTCTACGGTCTCTGAGGCGGATTTCTTTGCTGATCCGAGTTGGCAGATCTATATTAAGGGCAAGGATTTGCGGATTCATCGGCAGAGGCTCGCATATTTTGACAGACTGCACGACCTTCTGCTAGTAACCTTTTATACATTGTCAGATATATCTGATCGGGTCATCTATTCTTTACACCCTGATGGAGATTTTATCGTTGTCTCTAAACTAAGGCATAGCCGTAGCAATTAACAGGTTATTCCTTGGGCTGGCTTTTTCTGGTCCAAGGGCATGTTGAACTGGTTCTCGTTCATCTATCATGTGGTTGGCTGTTCACGAGAGGTTGTACACTTTCGACATGCTCTTCAGTCTTGTTGTTTCGTCATCGTCTACGTGTGCTCTATGTAGCTCAAGGAGAAATAGGTCAGATCACTTCTTCTTCAAAAGCAACTATTCAACGGAGTTTTGGTCGTATACTCACGCTCTGTTTGTTGAGGCTAACTTTTCGCATAAATGGTCTATTATTACTGAGTTGTTGTTCTCGTCGGCTGGAGCCACACTTCAGCAGCGTCTTCCCTTTGCTCAGTTGTTAGGGTGTTGCGTTTATTACTTGTGGATGGAAGCGCAACAAGCGCCGGGTCAGTGAGCGTTTTTTGCCTCCTAGGACACTTGCCTCATTTATGCATGCATCGTTTTCCAGACGTAGTGTGATTTCTTTATTTTAGTTACGTATCATTGGTGTACGTAGCTATGCTGGTGTCGTTTTTATTTCCGGGGTATTGCCCTGAACCGTTTAGGGATATGTTTGGCTTACGGATGAATGCTCGGAAGAGTAAGATATTTTTTTGGTGGAGTATCAATGGAGGTGATAGCGCATATTCGGGCGATTCTGAATTTGTACGGTGACCCAAACGTACTGGTCGTCGATTTTCCCACTTCCCATGTCGGTTTGTAGCTGGTTGGAGCTGCTCATGTCTTGGTTCTTGTGGTTGAAACCATTCATGAACCATCATAAGACAACGGCAGCATAGGTCATAGTGTGTCGACCGAAGGAGTAGGGAAGGTTGGGTCTTTAGTGGGTTACAAAGTGGAACTGAGCGACGATGTTGAAGCACATTTGGCATCTCTTCTCGAATATGAAGGAGTTTGTATGGGCTTGAAGGGTGAGAACGTCTCATCGGAAGGGTGAATCATTTTGGCGGACGAGGCAGACGAATAGGTATTCTTGGATCTTGAAACGACTGTTGACGTTAAGGTACCTTGTTCATCGGCTCATTTCATGGCGTATGTGAGATGGCAGTAGGATCTCCTTCTAAT
Organism: Melastoma candidum; assembly: GCA_023653495.1. Lineage (NCBI taxonomy): Eukaryota > Viridiplantae > Streptophyta > Magnoliopsida > Myrtales > Melastomataceae > Melastoma > Melastoma candidum. Next base: position 20,083,720 of record CM042884.1, on the reverse strand, counting down.
TCAACTCGTAGTCCCCACTAGGTCCTTTGATTGAGGTTTTTGGACGCGAAGAGATTGAGCGATCTAGGATCCCTACTGCGGTATCTGCGGATTTCTTTTCTAATTTGAGTTCGCGGAGTTATATTGACGGAGGGGATTTCATAATTCATTGGCATAGGCATGCATGCTTTGAGAGATTATGCGAGCCTTTTCCATTCATTTATTATCCATCGCCTGATACTTCTGATCGGGTTATCTGGTCTTTACGCGCTAGTGGAGATTTCATCGTTGCCTCTGCATGAGATATATCTGCAACGAGTACGAGACTGTTTATTGGGTTAGCTTCGTATGGTCTAAGGGTATGTTGTCGTAGTTTTCTTTCATTCTCTGGCCGGCTGTCCAGGGGAGGCATACCCGTCTGACATGCTCTTCAGTCATCGTCCACGTGTGCTCTGTGTGGGTTGAGGCGGGAGAGATTCGACCATCTCTTTTTTATGTGGACATACCCAGCATTTGGATGAATACACTCTGTCAGGTTGTTGCGGCGAATTTCCTACGACGATTTAGTACTATTATCGTTCTCCTATTCTCCCTAGTTGGAGCCACACTTCAATGGCACATGCCTCTCACCTGGATGTTTGCGGGTTATGTCTATTACTTGTGGATGGAGCACAACAAGCATTGGATTGGTGAACGTTCGCTACCGCTAGGACACTTGCTACGTTTATTCTATGCGACATTCCGTCGAACGTAGTGTGATTTACATTTGTTCTTTTATGCGCTTGATTTCTAGGGGTACGACATAATGATCTTTATACAGACATTATATTAGATTTATAACTTATTACCTGTAAAAGAACAAAAACCATAAATCCTAAACGCTGAACATGCACACGAATAACCGTTTAACAACACTTTTTAGCCATTCAACATATTTGGGTAATGGTCATGAACCATAAACCAATATGAACCGATTAATGTGTACTCAATCTACTCGGCTAATCGACATCTCATTTAGTTCAGTGTAAAATATACTATAATGAAACTAATTATGTTACTTGATTATCAAAATATAATAGACTCACTTGAATATAAAACATTTATTCCATGGCCATGGGTTTCAGAGTCACCAATATATCTATCAAGTGGTCAAGATGTCAACTCTTTAATCCAAGAAAGCGATGAATCATATATTAACTCAACACTATTCTCTCTAAGCTTCGTCATGCACCCAACAATTGTATTAATCACAATCCGATTTAAAGCTAATTTTAGCGATTTCAAAGTGCGTAAACTCCACCATATTTTAGCAATTTTCATCCGCCACATTGTTTTGTAATCTAGTATACGCTTAAATTCTTGAGCAGCTAACCGGTAGAAACTGTGCCATAAATTCATTGACATGGTTTCGTGTTGTATCTCACATCCTTGGCCGTCATCATCGAATAAAATAACTCCAATATGGGTATTGTTGTCGGATCCATCATCCCGCTCCGATATCTACAACGCAACACAAAAATCAACGCTGATTAGAACTGATTTCTTTTATTTTTTTTTTTACTTCAGGGTGTTCTTCTTTTCAGTATTGACCTTTGTGTCGTAGTTTTCTTTTTTAATTACAAGGGCATGTGGAGCGTCTGTTGTGCGGTGAGGTCATTGTCAGTTGTTCTCCCTTTTTTGGGGCTAGTCTGGCTCTGGATGGGGAAGCGGCTAACGGTACGTGCACGTAACCGTTACGTGCTTTATTAAAATCGAATTTTTTTTAGTAAAGTTTACTAAAAATCGATGTTTTTTAGTAAAATCGTTAGTAAATTGCTAAAAAACATTAGTAATCCGTTACTAATTTTTCACTGTTTGACCATTAGGAAAGTTACTAAACTAGGTTTAGTAAATCGGCCGGAAAATTTACTAAACTTTTTAGTAACCGATTACTAAAAATAACGTTGATTTGACAGTTTTTTTTAGTAATCGTTACTAAAATTTCACTGTTCAACTTTAGTAATCGGTTACTAAAAAGTTTAGTAAATTTTTTCGCCGATTTACTAAACCTAGTTTAGTAACTTTCCGAATGGTCAAACAGTGAAAAATTAGTACCGGTTACTAATATTTTGTTAAAAAATTAGTAATAGTAGTAATTTTCCAGGTTTCCCGTCCGGAGATTTGAGTAATGATTTACTAATTGTGTTAAAAAAATTAGTAAATTACTGTGTAACATAGTAAAGTCGTTAGTAAATTACTAAGTTTTAAAAAAAATTTTCATAATGGTTTACTACTTTTGGGAAAAAAATTTCGTAACCAATTACTAATTTTTTTAGTAATTTTCTAAAATGAAGAGTACATTCCGAACCTAAAACTGAACCTGTTTTCAGTGTGCAAAACCATTTTACCCCTGCGATAAATTACAAAATCGTTTACGAATTTTCACTCCAAACCTAAAACCGAACCTATTTATAATTTTACAGAAGGGGTAAAATGGTAATTTCACACTGAAAACAGGTTCAGTTTTAGGTTCGGAATGTACTGTTCATTTACGAAAATTACTAAAAAGTTTTGTAATTGATTACTGAATTTTGTTCAAAAAGTAGTAAACGATTACGAAAAAAACTAAAAAATTAGTAATTTACTAACGACTTTACTATGTCAAACAGTAATTTACTAATTTCGCTTACAAAATTAGTAAATCATTACTAAAATCTCCGGACGGCCTACCTGGAAAATTACTAGTATTACAAATTTTATTACAAAAAATTAGTAACCGCTACTAATTTTTCACTGTTTGACCATTCGGAAAGTTACTAAACTAGGTTTAGTAAATCGGCGAAAAAAATTACTAAACTTTTTAGTAACCGATTACTAAAGTTGAACAGTTAAATTTTAGTAACGATTACTAAAAAAAACTGTCAAATCACCGTTATTTTTAGTAATCGGTTACTAAAAAGTTTAGTAAATTTTTTCGCCGATTTACTAAACCTAGTTTAGTAACTTTCCGAATGGTCAAACAGTGAAAAATTAGTAACGGATTACTAATTTTTTTTAGTAATTTACTAATCATTTTACTAAAAAAAGTCAATTTTTAGTAAACTTTACTAAAATTTTGGTCGAATTTAGTAAAGCACGTAACGGTTACGTGCACGTACCGTTAGCCGCTTCCTCTGGATGGACTTGGAGAGGACATTTTCGGAATCCGACACTAATCCTTCTTAATATTGTACCACAAAAAATGTATAAGCTCATGATTAATCGTCTATAGTCCACTCCACAACACCCTCTCCCCCCCAACCCCCCACCCCTGTTTATATTGGACTACCCGATCCCACATTTTCTGCCATGAACCATTAAGCCATCAGTCGAATCCCTTTGATCATTCTTGTACGTCGTACCAACCAAAAAAAACTTTCAAAAGTTTCATGAATCACATCCCCTCCCCCTCCCCCTTCCCCCACCAAACGCTTTTCGCTACAACCCATTTTTTACTGCAATTATCACCAGTATCAAACACAGATAGAATGAGACAAAAAAAAAAAAAACAAATCATGGAGCAATCTCGAGCCTAGGTTCGAAGGAAAACCCTTTAAAAAGCTCTAGAGGGAACCTCTTCGAGACAGGGCACTTCTCACACCATCTCCATTTTTTCTCATTTAAGTTATATACAAGAAGAGAGGGACCCCCATAACTCTGTATGTAAATCAGTTCATCATTCCCGCTACTGGTGAAAACATCATCCAATTCACCAAAACCACGAAACAGTTTATGAGGCACCCGTCCAGCCTCTTCCCAATCCATGCCCGTTAATATCCATACCCTGATCCCTTTTATCACATCTGGCCTATCTTTCTTCCCAATTCCTCCCACCATGTATAATCTATCCTTCAAGTTCACCAGACGACCACATGTAAGTGGGCAAGGCATTGCTATCTTTCTTGTCAACAAACCATTGGAAGATTGGCTAGATAGATCGAACGTCACAAGCCCATGACGATCTTCTAGCATCGTGCTCCCTGTGGAGTAAAGCAAAACATAAAGCACACCACCACAAATGACACTCTCATTACCAGCCCTCCACCCGGTCAGAACTTCCATAAACGATGCTACCCATATCATTGTCTCGGAGTCGTATATGTGAATTGAGAGATCCCACCGAGAGAAATCACCAGGAACTTGCTTGGACTTGACAATTGATATTGTGTACCCCTGGGATACCCTGCTGACGGACATAGCCAGGGCATTATAATCAGAGAAACACGAATCGGGGAGATCTGTCAACCTTCTCCACCATCTAGTGATTGGATTGCAGACAAACAACTCGCTTCTGGAGTCATTATCCATGAAAGAAACCAAGCCATGAGATGAAGAGATGAACCAATTAGACGTCCGAATGCAAGGAAGGTCAATGGAGTACCACTTTTTAAAGACAGGATCATAAGCATAACCGGTAGGTTCATCGGAGCTTGTGAACATGAAGTACCATGGTTTATGAGGCAGGACATGTGATAGGCTCCTTGAGAACCTAGATGAGGTAACAATATCGTGCCATCTCTTGCAGACAGAAGATGCTCTAAACAAGCTAGCAACAGGAAGGTAAACCAATATTCTTTCCAAGAGATGGTCGGGCAGGATAGAATCCATGGAGACAGACGTGGGAACCCAATTTCCTTTATCGCTGAGCTCGGAAAATAAATCCAAATCATGAACATCCGTCCCCCAGTCATCAGAGTCAAGGCCACTTATCCGTGAAGTTTGTTCCTCCATGGAAGTAGAAGACTGAGAAGAGGATTTAATAACAAGATTCTTATTTAATTTTTCATATATCAAAACCTAAACAAGTAAATTGCAGAAATTCCACGAGAAAGAAACCCCACGTCGGCACCAATCGAATGAATGGAATGAGAAAAAATGAGAGATTCCTTTTTACGTTTTCTTTGTTAGCCGAAGATAGGGAGCTCACACATGAGATTCTCACTGAAAACAATAAGTAAAACAAATTAGTAACAATAAATAAGAGCAGCAAAGCCATTTGCAACTACAACATTGAACCCTAAATCAGAAAGGACGGCTGTGATTTTGCACAATAGAAAAAAAAAATTACCAGATATCCCAAAGACTTCTCTTGACAAAAAATAGAACCCCCGAAACCACCACCGACCGAAAGAGGAACACGAAAGACAACGGGCGGGTCTGTCAATCACGTTCAGCTCGCCCTCACCGTCGCCCCACGAGAAAGGAAACTGGCCAACGCGGAGGAAATCGGAAAGGCGGTTAATTTGTATCACGTGGGTAAAACAGGGCAGTGCCGCCTTCCCTCGTTCTCTCTGAATATCAAAGAGATGGTCATGGAGACGAAGAAGATCTTGTTTTGGGCATTACCAAAATGTCCCTGTGCTTATAAAAATCGAAAAAGAAGATATTGTTGTAAATATATTCATCCAAAATATTATTACGATTTTTATTTATAATTCTTATTTTTCTTTCGAATATAATTTTAATTTCTTTGATAATCTTTATCATTCTTTCAAATATAATTGTAATTTTTTTTAAATATATTATAAATAAAGTAATAAATATTCTCTTCATTTTCTTCATTCGACTTGTTATTTCTTTTATAATACATTATCATCGTGATTCTCTCGTGTTCCAAGGAAAAGCCAACTCTCCCTCTTTGATAAATACCAAGTTGATAACTCTATGAAAGTAGAGTTATTTGGTACTCTAAACGAGACTTTACATGACTAGTTAGACGAGTTTATGTTAGAATTTTACAAGTTTTTATCGTGTTTTTACTTCAGTTTAGTTTTAAGTTACTTTTGTTATTTTATTAAATCTTGAGCTTATTTTGAGAGTAATTGGAACCTAGTTGATGCATCTTAGATTTGTTTTGATTTGATGTAGGTAAATGAATAGAATCATAAATTGGGCAAGTGAAAATTGGACGAAATTTGATAAAGTGCTGAAAAGTTACAGAGAGTATAAGGACGCGTCCTTCAATTTCAAGGACGTGACCTTGCGGAATCAATAGACTACAGAGAGCAGAAGGACGCGTCCCTCATTCTCAAGGACGCAACCTTCGACAATTTGCACAACATCTCGCCAAATCACTTGATTCCTTCATTACTACGATTTGAAGAGAGAGAATGCATCAATTAGTTACTATTTTTATTATTCTTAGGTTATTTTGGTATTTATTTATTTTCTTAGGCTTCTTATGATATTTGAGAATATTAGGAAATATTTTAAGGAAACAATATATTCTCTAGGATAGCCTAAGGAGGGGTGAGTTTTTCATTTGTTTGAGTTTTTTTTAGACTTTTGCTCTGAGGAGAAGGGGGAGGTGCCGACTAGGATTCGAGAGAAGATCCGGACGAGGCGACTACCAACCAGATCGGGAGGGCGTTCCTTATCTATTTTCCTTGATTTTTATGTCGATGCTATTTTCTTCTGAACTTTGGATGTTTTCTTATTTTAGTATGAACTAATTTTCTTATCTAGGGTGTTAAATTTGCGAGACTTGTCAAGGTGACTTTGAACGTGATTTATTTTATTTGAAAGTCTGGTGTTCTTTGATGTGCTTGCGTGTTTATTTTTCTGAAATACGATTGGCGTCGATTTCTAAAATAACTCGGATTACCTTAGCATCGGGAGGTGTAAGATTAATTCGAAAGGAAAATCGAAGAACAGGTTAATAGAAACTGGAGATAGGGATATCACATTTGATATTAATTGGATTAACTATTAGGAGTAGATTAATAATGACCGTAGATAGGAATATTACGGTTAATGTTAACTGAATAGAATGCTAGGAGCTAATTGAATATAGATTGTAGGGATACGTCTAATATATAGGAGAGTATGATTTAAATCATCGGACAGCTTTATCTAAACGTTCGACTAATCCACGACAAGTTAAGTAAATTTAATTGCCCTAGGCTTTCTTATTGATATTTTCTCGTGAACCTTGCTTATTTTATTTTAGTAATTTTCGTTCAATCCATCATTTATTCGATTGGTCTAGATAATATTTAGTGGTTTAATTGGTATTCAGGAACAATTAGTCCTCGTGGGAACGATATCTTAAGTGCTATAATCGATTCGTGTGTATACTTGTGCACAACACATTTTTAGCAGGACACAAGTTGATTGAGGTAAACAACTGTAATCTTAAAAAACTTTCATTTATATATATTATGTTGAACCTAGTAAAATTGGAGTTGACGGCCCATACATCACCGGAAAAAAATTATTTTTTATGGATTTTAGAGTAAACACATTGTAATGTTTTTTCCTAACCATAATTTTGTCCTATAGGGTTTTTTCTAGAATGATTTTGGCAAAATATCGATTTATGGCATCAACTTTGAACCGGCTTTCATTAATTTAGTTTGTTATATTATTTCGTTATCGATTTTTATTTTTGTTTTGATTTTGGCAAATTTTGAATTTTATTACGTGAAAGCCAAACGCGACTTAACAGACAATTTTTATTTATCGACTAAAAAAGAAAAAAAATTAGAAAAATGAGAAATAATATCGAAACCTCTCATATGTCTTTTCATTTTAAAATTTTGATTACCCGATCATGTGAGTTGGGAGCCAAAGTTAGACGATAGTTGTTGATACTGTAAAAAATACGTAAAATCAATTAAGGTCGAATAATAGTTTTATTGGGGACTGCTGCTACAAGTAAAGTGGATTGTGAGGTGAATAAACGAGAGGTTGGAACTCTTCTATTATAAGACACGGGTCAGACTGTATTAAGGCCTTGTTTGGCTTTCTCGGGAGAAAATTTCAAATTTGTCAAAATCAATGCAAAAACGAAAGTTAGTGATAAAATTATATAACAAACTAAGTTTTTGACAAAACAAAAGTTCGGCCAAAGTTAAGGCCACAAACGTATATTTTGCCGATAAGTTTTAAAGAATCAATATCATAATGGACGTTCAAAAAGTAACGATAATGTCGTAGATATATTCATTGTAAAATAATTCTCGTTGTCTATTTAGGATAGAATCATTTATTATTCCGGTTAAAATTATAATTTGTAAGTAGCTATAAATAAAAAATATCATATTACATTATGTATTAAAATATAATAAAAAATTCTCTCTATTTTCTTCCTCCGTCTCATTCTTTTTTTTTGGGGGATATTGTTGCCACTAGCTCCATTTTGGCAATTTGGCTTGACACCGCGCAAGTCACGCTGATTATTTGGGAGGGGCAAATCCCCGTCAAAATTTATTACATCAGCACAGAGATACTTTCCCATCATCCCCCTTATTCACCAGCGACTGACAAGCCTTTGAACCCACTTTCGTGGAAGCGGCTAATATTTCGTGCGTGGAAGGTTCCGTCCAATGTACTAAATTTTATTCTTTTTTAGTATATTGTGCTAATTTGATTAGTACTATTTGTAATTACTAGTAATATATTAATCTTTTGTTAGTATACTGTATTAAATGTTACTGTTTTTATACTATTATTGGTTAATACATTGTACTAATGTTAACAATAAAGGGTTTGTACCGGTTAGTACATTTGCAATGTACTAATATACAATGTACTAACGAGTACTGTGTGTAACCAATACTAGTAGAAAAACAGTAACATTTAGTACAGTGTACTAACGAAAAATTAGTACATCACTAGTAATTACAAATACGTACTAGTACGTATTTGTAATTACTAGTGATGTACTAATTTTTCGTTAGTACACTGTACTAAATGTTACTGTTTTTGTACTAGTACCAATTAGTACATTATATTAATGTTAACAGTAAAAGGTTTGTATCGATCAGTACATTTGTAATGTACTAATAAAATTTAGTACAATGTACTAAGGATGTACTAGTACACGTACTGTACTCGTTAGTACATTAGTACATTTCAAATGTACTAATCGGTACAAACCCTTTACTGTTAACATTAGTACAATATACTAATGCGTGTACATGTACATCGTTAGTACATTGTACTGAATTTTATTAGTACATTACAAATGTACTAATCGGGACAAAGCTTTTACTGTTAACATTAGTACAATGTACTAACCAGTAATAGTACAAAAACAGTAACATTTAGTCCAGTGTACTAACGAAAACTTAGTACAATATTAGTAATTACAAACCGTACTAATTTCATTGGTACATTGTACTAATTATAGCAGTAAAAATTAGTACGTATTTGTAATTACTAGTAATGTACTAATTTTTTGTTAATACACTGTACTAAATATTACTATTTTTGTATTAGTACTGATTAGTACATTGTACTAATGTTAACAGTAAAAGGTTTGTACCGATTAGTACATTCGTAATGTACATTCATTATACATTCGTACATTACGAATGTACTAATCGGTACAAACTTTTTACTGTTAACATTAATACAATGTACTAACCAGTACTAGTACAAAAATAGTACCATTTAGTACAGTGTACTAACGAGAAATTTGTACATTACTAGTGATTACAAATCGTACTTTGTACAATGTACCAAAAAAGGGCAAATTTTAGTACATTTCACGGAAGCTTCCACGCACGAGTACGTTAGCCTCTTCCCACCTCTATCATCTATCCCGTCAACCATTTATTTCACAGGGCTAGCCTTCAACTTTAGTACCTTGCACTTCACGAAGAAAGCAAATAGCAAGCTTTTGCTTCGGGGTGGAGGAGCACGAATAATGGCATTATGGTTCGCTTTGTTCAATAACTTGAAGGTCATCAGTGGAAATGGAGCCATACAACAATTCCTGCGAGAAGCAAAAGGGAATATCCCTCGACCCAACATCACACTAACAAGGAGCAGCGGCACGATAGATGCACTATTATTACCTTGCGGCCAGCACCAATTGATGATGTTGATGTGCTGTAAGTATGTAGTCCACTCCCCACTTGAGTATGAGCAGCAGCTGGCTTTCTACGCAAACTTTCATCATTGTCTAAGCATGTCACATCACCAGCAACGGATTGGTGCTCAGATGCACAAACCAGAGACATGAAACAGAAAAAGGCTTGAAAGTAGGCCGAAGCCGAACCGCGAAGCCATACCCAGGAGATTGAAAACGTCAGGCTTCTGTTCTTCACTGCATTGCACAAAGGCGACATTTCTGAATTAAGCTACGTTTGTGGAAGAACATGAGCATGCCCGATTGTCTACCTTGGCTGATATGCTTCCAAAGTAGATTTTGTCTATTGGGCCCAAATCCATTCCCCGGTTCTTCTTCTTCTTTTAGATTGATTTTTACAGTAGGGATTCTGGCGTAGTGATTGGGAGTAGGGGCGGGCGTGGGATTTGGGTAACCCATTAATGGAAGATCCACCCATGGCTTACGACGAGGCCTCCATGGAGCGCAGCAAGAGCTTCGTCCATGCATGGCAGGTCCTTCTTTCTTCTTTGGTGGATCCGGATCTCTTCATCTCTTCTACCTAAACCCAGACTTAAGTCAACCGGGTGTGGCATTCCTTTCGATTCGATTCTATTAGATAGCAGTTAATTGTTTCCTACTATTGGAGCATGAAACACCTGCGGTATTCGAATTTTTATGATGAAAGGCTGGAAAGAATTGCATGTTTTTCCTCAGTTCAAGCTTCTTCTAGCTACTTGGGCGATGACTAGTCTGATCTTTTGCCGGAAGTTGTTGTCTTTAATCCACTTGAGCCAAATAGCTACCTCAGCATATACCCACAGATGTTGGTGTTGGATTTTGCCATTAACGTTTGCTGAAAGTGGTTAACAGTATATGCACTACACAAGCCTTTTGCTTTCCATTTTGTACTCAAAGTCTGCTTCAGTGATTTGATTTTTAAGTGGAGTTCTCTCAATAAATTAGGGTACTGGACAACCTGAAAGATTATGCAGTGCGAGCATTGGTGAATGCTGTTGATCACCTCGGTACTGTGGCTTACAAGCTTGCAGACCTCCTCGAGCAGCAGGCATTGGATGTTGCAGCGATGGATTTACAAGTCACGAGTATTAACCAGGTAGGGGAGTGCTTGGTTGTAGATTTGAAGTGTTGGCCGTCGTAAAGCCAAGGGGGGTCGCTAGTCGCTACACTGAACTTATATGCATGTTGAAGCAACTTTTGACATGCCAAACATTTGCCAATAAGGAAGGTCTCAGACAGCAGCAGCTCTTGGCAATTATCCCACAGCATCATAAACACTATATTTTATCCGGTTAGTTTTTCTACCTGGACATTGTCTGCCTTGCCTCTGTCGCTGTATCAATTAGATCTTTAGCTGTAATATCAGCTTCTATTTTCTGCTGTTGACCAAGCTTTCTCGGTGGATCAGATTCTATCAACAAAAAAGTTCATTTCAGTCCACAAATGCATGCAGATGTGAGGCAGAACCTTTTACCAGCTAAAGTTCGTAATCAAACTTCAGGTCCAGCAGTGGTTGGCGTAGCCTGTATAATCTAACTAACCATTTCATGCATCTAATGCTATGCCATGGTATTCTCTAAACACAGGTGGGATGAAGTGAAAAAGAAGAAGGGGTAGGAGTAGGGAGTTGGTGGCTTTTCTCCCGCGACCGGGCTTCGCACACGTCGCTGCAATGGAACGGGCTTTTACTAAATTAGTATTAATAATTTATTAATTTTTTACTAAAATATCACTTTAATGGCCCGATTTTTTATTAAATCGTTAGTAAGATTACTTATACGGCAGTGTCTAAAGTAACCAAATACAATTTCATGGAACAGCATAAACTAAGAGGAAAAGTGGTGCTAAGAAAAGTAATGAATGGAGAATGTTTCTGCTCGCTTCCGTCTCCTTCGTGCATACATTTAGTATTTAAAATACGGCCGCAGTTCCCACCCAGCTTTGCTATTGTTTCATTGGTGAATTTAAGCAAAAAGAAAAAAGAGCAGAGACAGAGAGACCTAGACCTTATTATAAGTGAGGTCCATGTCAAACAATCTGTCCAAATTTGTTAGTTTGTTTTTCGAAAAGAAGAAAAAAAGAAACAAAAGATGACATCTTGAATCAGCCTCAGCCGTGGGTGTTAACGGCTTCCCAAACAAGGTTCTTGGGGACGGGATTGGTGAGATCTCTAGCCTGTAAAGCCGCCGTCCTCAATGTCCTCAACGTCCACATGTTGGCTTCCCAGAAGGTTGGGTTCCTGTACTGCAGGTTGTGCTTCTTGCAAAGGTCCCTCGCCAGTGGTGCTATCTTCCTCAGTTGGCACCTCGGCAGCCTCGGGAACAGGTGATGCTCCAGCTGGAACTGCAACCCCCCGTGGAACCAGTCCATCCACCGAGGGCACGATATGTCTATCGTCCCGTTCGTCTGGTTCTGGAACCAATCGTTCCCCTTTGGCGCCCCTATGTATACGTTTGCCGAGAAGTGGTTCAAGCAGAACTGCACGTGCTGTATGCTCGTCACTGCAATGCTCACCCCCACAAACATTATCCTCTCCGGCCAGCTCGGCAGGCACGACACCAGCAGCGGGTACCATGTCCAGAACACTAATATCCCCAGTATATTCAGCGCCCTGTCGGGCACCGGCCTCTTCGAGAACAGGAGCAGGAATGTCTGTAGGAACAGGTTGATCCTGCCAAAGCACATAACCGGATAGAAAGTCCAGTGCTGGCAGCTCACCAGCAGGCGCGCGAGCCAATCAAAGTTCATCTTCCTCCCATAGAAGTTGGACGTCAGCGACTCGAACAGCCTCGATGAGACCGCAAACACGGGGATGTGCTGGAGATCGGGGTCGTGGTCAAGGCTGTTGCAGGCGAGGTGGTGGGCATTGTGGGTCCACTTCCACCAGGCGATGCTGATCCCGGTTGTGCAATTCCCCGCAACCAGCTGAGCCAGCTTGTTGAAGCCTTTGCTGGACATGACCTCGTAGTGGCCGGCGTCGTGACCCACGTAGGTGACCTGCACCCAAATGAGACCCAGGAGGACAGCGCAAGCCAGGTGGACCCAGGCGCTCTCCACCTTTAGCACCCCATAGACACAGACCGCAAGCAAGGCGGCAAGGATGGTGAAGGAGAACATTACGCCGTGGCCCTTCTGGTCGAAGAGGCCGAGACGGGAGAACTCAGAGGCAAGCCTGCGGTAATCCTTGGAGACATCAGAGACCTCGAAATCCTGGAGGTGGAAACCGGTGAAGAGGTCGGAGAGGTACTTCCAGGCGGAGCCAGGGTGGTAGGCGATGAAGGCGTCGGTGATGTCCTGGCCGGCAAGGGTGAGGAGGGGGAGGACGCCACCGGGGTGACGGTTGGCCCATTCGGAGACGTCGTAGATCTTGCCCTGGATGGAAACCCAGAGGTCGCCGGGCTTGTTGTGAAGCCGGAGCTCCTCTCGGGTAATGTACTTTTTCTCTCCCTCCATCCGATACGTTTGACGCGTAAATGTTTTCTTTCTTTTTTTCTTGTTGGAGGGGGAAGAAGACGCCCTCTGAGTCTGAGCAACTTTTTAAGAAAAAACTGAATCGGGGAATCAATTATTATAGAGAAGTTCAAAACTCACCAAAGGAGTTCATTTTATTTTTGGTCTCTCTGTCAATTTTCCCTGTCTTTCTACGTCCCCTCTATCATTTTTTTTTCTTTTTTTAAATTTAATGGACAAGAATATCCGTACTTGTCTTGTCATATGTCTTTTTTTTTTAATTTAATTTCTAAAAAGATAGATTTCTTTTTTGATGGGTTTGGAGAGAGTCCATCCATCCAGAAATAGGAGAGGAATCAGATTATGGTATGGACGGCGGTGTTTTTCTTATCTCGAATAAATTCTTTTTCCTTGGTCATAAATTAATGTCCTCCTACTCCTCTTCTTTTCTTCTTTTTTTAAACTCTTACAAACATAGTTGCCTTCCAAGTAATTAGTAATATGATTTTCTTTTTTTTTCTAAAAAGAGGAAGGGTTTGATTCGAAGGCAAGAGAAAAAATGAGGTGAGGACAGGCAAGTGCAAGAAGACACATGACTACTTCCTAAAACTTGACAAATATCTAAAATTTCATATTTTTCTTAGTTGGACAAGCGTGAGCTGTCGAATCGTATGAAACAGCGGGGAAAGTAAGGAAGCAACGGGAATCGGTGGGCCATCCAACGTTTTCCAATCTACATTAACGTTTATACTTTGTCATCTCCGCCCCCAACCCCCCATTCTCCCTGTCCCTGTCCGGAAAACGTGTCTAATATTTTGGTAGTCCCTGATACTTTTTTTTTCACGAGACAATCACATAAAAATTGCTAAATCAGCAAAAATAATTAGTCATATTATTTATACGAGACATCGTTCGAACAGGACCAATCGATGATTAAGATAGAAATCGGTTGACGGCGTCCAAAGCCGGTCAATGGCGTCCGAAGGTGATCGTCAACGGATAAATCAGTCGTCTTTGACTACGAGTGCGAGTTGACTATGTTTACTAGATCGGTCATGTTCGCTCCGAAAGTGACCGCGGACAAGCCGAATCCAAACACGTCAGAAATCTCTGGCACTAAAGGTCAACTGGTACCCGAAAGATTCGTGAATGTGTAGTCGCCGTATGAAATGAATGAAAAGAAGAGGAGAAGACAGTGGATGGGCAGCCTTAAGCGGAAGCACTTACGGATGCCATCGATGATGCCTTCGAGAGTGAGCAAGAACGCAGCAGCACAAAGAGAACTTGAACGCTGGAATACTTGAAAAGATAAATTGACAATGTATATGTCCGTCTGTAGAGAGGTGTTTTTGTGTAATGCCTAAGAACACCTATTTATACTAAGCTAGACCTATGTATATACGGTAACTATGTATTGCACATATATTACGTTTCCATTGCTGCCAGTCTTCCATGGAGTATCTCCTTTCTATAAGAGCAAACTTGGCGGCAATCTCATTCCGGATCCGAGATCTTCTAGAGCCTTCCTTAACAGTTGACTGATCGACCATGTCGCCCATTGGCCTTCGCCGTAGAGTTTCCTCGCTCGTCAAGTCTAACTGCCGTTTGTCGCTTCGCCGACCTGTTGTCGCCCATCGCCTGGTAACCCGTCGCTTGGTGATCCCTTCGCCCAGCAAGCCTTCGCCTGGTGTGTATCCGTGGTTACCTCCTTTCTGGATTTTCCTTCCTTGGGCCTATGTTCTGGACCGTCGATCCACAGATTGGGCTGAGATCTGTGGCCCAGAATTTCTGTTGCTAAATATATAAGTCCCCCTCAAGGTAGACTGAGTAATCTGTCTCGTCTTGAAAATGACCAATTAATCATTCTCCTGCAGCCTCGGTAACGTGTGCAGGTGAGTAATGACCCTTAATCGTCGATATCTCCGAATTGTATCGGTTGAGATCTCCAGGACAACTGTTGCGATACCGAAATCTCTGTCATAATATCTCCCGTCAAAGTCATTTTACCCCTCACGATAAATTGAAGGGCTCGGATCATCTTCTGATGTACAAACCATCGTCCTTCAGAAATAGCTAAGACATGAGGTTCATGTCTTTCTTTTGGTGTTATACCCGGAGCTTATGCCCATCACCTTAGCTTGTTTGGGAGCCTATACCCATCACCTTATGAGGGTGGTCTCTAACTCCTCGACTTTCTTCCTTCTGGAGGGGAAGAGAGCCTGCACAAGCCTCCGGCGCTGTGTCGCGGATGTCATTTAGTTGGTACCTCACTAAACTGGCCTTCCCGGTGCCGCCACACGATCTAATCTACCGGGGGCTTATGAGTTAGAAGTCATTGTCTCATCCCCAATTTGCCAACCTCACTGGTTCTGGGAGATCCGATTGGGCATCGGGTCTTCAAACTCCATGGCATCGCGTGAGGTTCCGTTTGGCGTCCTCAAAACCAGACGCTTCTACCGATGGGAGGGGATTTCTCTTTGTAATTACGGATCTCCTTCATCTGAGGGAGGAACCGGGTGTGTTGGGTTCTGTGGATAAATCCTTGTAGAACTTTTGTAACACCTCCAATAGAGTCATTTCCTGATGAACAGAAACGTCGTCTACTGGATTATTATATATTTTTTTTGTGTACACTTACTATCAAACAAACCCATGTAATGTTTGGATTTGAATAAGGATAAATGTCTATTTATTATGAACCTTTTCGCTTACCCACTTATGACAATTGAATCGTCATCAGTTTCCAAGCGAAGCGATGCTTTGGATGTCGCCCGCCCCATAATCGAGGCGACGTCTGTGTTGGGCCTCAGTCATCAAGCCACGTCCCTTTTGGGCCTTACCTTTATCGGTTTCTGGGGAAATAAAGTCTTTGAGGGTCAGGTTTCCCGCTCACGCACTCAGAAACCCTTCTCTTTCTTGCCTTCTCGGATTCATAGAAACCCTCGTTCTTCCGATTCTCGTGGCCTCTGATATCTCTTCCTCGTCGTCTTTCGAGCCGCCGGTCCATCTAGACGACGACGCTGCCAAGTTTCGACATGCTTTCACCAAGTCTTGGCAGTCTCATGTTTTCACCGTTCACACGGCGCAATCGGACTTTGGTACTTTTATGCCGGGCCAACAAACCCTTGGTCCGTTCGTCCTTAACTCGTCCGACTTATTCCTTTAGACCAGTAGGCTGCCTACTGTGTTCCGTCGTCATTTCAAGCCATCGGGATGGGGGCCATCCGTTTGAACGGACCTCCATTGCTTTCCTTCTCCTCGGAATAGAGCCGTTCAGGATTGGGTTTCCAAGTGGATGGATAAGAAAGGCGTTGCGTGGGAAGCGATGGGGATCAAGAGGCTGATTGAAGTTTCCCACTGCCCCGTCGGGCCCAACCTCTCCGTGGTTATTGGGTTCCTTTCGTTTTGGAATCCGGTTGTCAATTGCTTTTATTTTCCAAGCGGACCGATGTCGGTCACCTTGGAAGATATCGCTTTCTTGGCTGGCTGCAGTCCGTCTAGAGCACCCCTTCGCTTTAACAGGGGGCGCAGTGAACTGAAGTTCAACCCTTCAGAGAGGGTCAGCAAGGTCGCTGCAGATCACCTCAAGGATGATAAGTGGGGACTCCAGGAGGAGTTCGAGTTCTACCTGGAGTGGCTATCCAAGTTCATCTTCTGTAACCGAGGGAAATGTCCCGGTGCGTTCATGGTTGGAGTGGCCACCAGCCTCGTTGAGGCTGCCAATGCTGACAAGCCTGAGCCTGTGGCCTTCGCTCCCTTCCTTTTGTGTTTGCTCTATCGCAGCATTTATCAGGCGACCGCCACGCCAGCCGACTTCCCTAGTTGTACGACGGATGACCCTCTATGGCTCTTATACTTATGGATCGTTCTTTACTTCCCTGGGTTCACCAGTTACTCTAAACCCTTGCTCACCCAGGATGAGGTCATCGCAGCGGGTTCATCTCAGTACCGGGGTACCTCCAGCACTGTCAGTTGCATCCAGGCCCTAGCGAATGGATGCAGCGGTGCGGGGGCAGTCGTGCGCTTTTTTCCTGAGGAATGTGAAAAGCCGCCCTGGCGCCCTTTTCCTGAGGAATGGGCAGAAATCCAGGCCCTACCTCCATTCCTGGCGCCCTTTTCCTGAGGAATTGGAAAAGCCGCACTAGGAGACAGTCAAGCGCTTCCTGCCAGCTTTCTGCACCAGGGAATTGGAGGGTGTAGATTCTGAAGGGCTGATTTTCGAGGTGTATAACCCTCAACTTTGCGCCAGTCATTTAGGCTTTGCCCAATCTTTAGCCATCCCGTTCTTCGAGTCTAAGAACCAACCTCTGGATAAGCGTACTTCGTTTTTTATGGAATCGGGGGTGGCTGAACAAACCTGGGAGCCACGTCTTAGCTCGGCGGAGATTGAGCCTACAATTTGGGGCGGTCGAACTGCATCTTTCTCCATGACCTGGCACGAAGTCTGGAAGTAATTGGAGACCATCTTTCAGTTGAAAAGGTTGATTGATGAGGAGAAGGCATCCCCTCCTCCGGCGCTTCTCGGTTCAGGCGAAGCCTCCTCGAGGAAGCGGTCGTCGGGTGATAACACCCTCCCTTCGAGTAAGTTAGGTCAGCCTGATCTTTACTGAATCAGTATCCAGGTGATAGACTGATCTTTTGTTTGTAACAGGTGCAAAGAAGGCAAGATCCTCCCGTGCGGGCTCGTCACCACAAGGAGCCCGGTTGAATAGGAAAGCGTCGCATGGACCTGCTCCCTTAGTTTTGCTGAGTGCTCCCTTTGATCGTCCCATTGAGCAGGCGCAGTCTGGGAATACAACAGGTATTGTTTGTAGCATACTGTCTACTCTTTGATGGGAACTTTGAGTTTGATGCCTTTTCCTTTTATCAAGGTGTCGTCACTTCTGACCCCATCAACGTCGATGATGTCCCGAATGACATCACTCTCTCTTCATTGCTAGGCGATCGTAACCAACCCGCTAAGCCGGAGTAAGAAGATCCCCCCAGCGAAGTGGTGCACGAGACTTTGCCTCCTTCTTCGAATCTTGAGGTTGAGGCCTCCTCAAGTAATGTCGCCGTTACCTAGGGGTTACTAGACGAAGCGACATAAGTCTTCCAGGGTCAGGCGACTGAGTCCTTCCCGGGCCAAATAGTGGAGTCACCCTCAGGCGATGTGAGGGAGACGCATAAGGATGGGGGAACAGGAGCCCCCTAGGGGAGATGATGGAAACCCCCCAAGGTTCACAGGCGTAGATGCCATTGGTGAGTGATTTAAGACTCCCATCGTTTGTCATTCTCCTTGATTATGCGTCTGAATCAAGTGCCTTTGCGACAGCCTGTGTACTCCTTGCTCGCTTCTGCCATTGTCCTCCTCGAGCGAAGGGTTACTATTGAGGGGGACTTTGCCAAGCTACCGTCCGTAATGGGCGAGCTTGAACGAGCGGATGCTGGTTCGTCAGAGTTGAAGACTCTGATCACCCTCCTTCGGCGATCTTTTGGTGCTCGTGGGAAGAGCGGCGCGAGGCTCTTGCACTAAAAGTGGAGCAGAAGAAGAGGGAGACTGCCCTGTCACAACCGCTTCCACCTTATGCTCAGATAGCCGAGCTCTCTGGAAAGGAGGCTGTCCTTCTGAAGCGAAGGGAAGAGCTGCAAGCTGCTATCCAGCGCCTCTAGGGAGAGTTGAAT
The DNA here is from genome assembly GCA_023653495.1 of Melastoma candidum. Taxonomy (NCBI): domain Eukaryota; kingdom Viridiplantae; phylum Streptophyta; class Magnoliopsida; order Myrtales; family Melastomataceae; genus Melastoma; species Melastoma candidum. The sequence goes on along the minus strand of CM042884.1, from coordinate 20,064,753 downwards.
GCTACGTCTGCGGATCTCGCTGCTGCTCGTGCGAACGATGCGACTGAACGTGCTGCCCTTGACCATGCAAAGGCGGCGTATGAGAGGGATTGAGGCAAGGCCCTTGATTTCGAGACAAAGGAAATCATTGCTGCTGGCGCGAAGGACCGGTTGAAGCTCATGTTGTTTTCCTTGCCTTGCATTTGATTTTTTCCTTACGTTTGTATTTGTCCCCACAGGGTGGGGAAACGCCTTGAAATGACACCTTTGTGTGCTTCCCACATCTTTGGCCTATACTCTTTCAAGTATTTGCCATTAATCTTAAGGTCGTGTAATGATCCATCTACCCCCCTAGGAGATATGAGATCCCAAGATAGGATTGAACTACCCGGAAAGGGCCTTCCCAGTTTGGAGTCCATTTTCCTTGAAAGTAGTCACGGACTCCTTCGGGTAATCGTAAATCCATACTAGATCGCCCACGCTAAATGATCGAGGAATTACTTTCTTATTATAGTAGCGGGCGATGTTTCTTTTATGAGCTTCTAGATGGTTTAGTACGTTGATCCTGGTGGTTTTCAGGTTTTCTAGTTCAACATACATGTCCTCGTCATACTCTTCGTATTCTCCCAAATGCTTGGGAGTCTGAGCGATTTGTACTGCACTTCTATTGGGAGCATAGCATCGTGGTCGTAGACAAGGCTAAACGGGGCGACGCTTATGCTTTCCTTTTTTTGGTAACCCGGAGTGCCCATAATGTCTCTTGGAGCAGGGTATGCCATGTTCGTGGGTTATTTCCAATCGTCCTCTATATTACTCGTTTGATGAGTTTGTTAGAGGCTTTTGCTTGCCCGTTTGACTGGGCATAGTACAGAGTTGAGTTGAGTACTTTGAACCCAAAATCCTCGGCGAATTCATTCATAAGTTCGCCATTGAATACTTTTGCGTTGTCTACGACAATGCTTTGAGGTACTCCATATCGACAGATAATGAAATCTTTAATGAATTGGATCACGTCCTTTTGGTTAATTAACTTATACGCTGCCGCCTCGACCCATTTGGTGAAATAATCGGTGGCAACAAGTATATAAGCGTCTCCTCTGGTTGAGTGATGATAGATTTCTCCTATGATGTCTAATGCCCATGTCCTGAAAGGCCATGGTTTAATTATGACGTTCATATCTGTTGCGGGAGTTCGCTTCATTGGCCCACATTGTTGGCAAGCCTGGCAGGCTCGAGCCATCTCAATGCAATTATTGACCATTGACAGCCAGTAGAAACCGTGTCTTTTGATCGACCAGCTCATTTTAATTCCGGCTTGATGTGCTCCGCACAATCCCTTGTGTTTCCATCATGATTGGGATGGCTTCATCTAGATCGACGCACCTCAGAAGCAAGCCTTCGTTGGTTTTTCTATAAAGAGTGTTGTCGAGGAGTACATAGTGTCTAGCGATCACTCGAATTCTCCTTTCAACTTTTGTACCGGTATCCTTGAGGAATTGTCGTATTAGTTCTCGTCAGTCCTCTTTTTGTTCGAATAAGTTGGCGGTGTGGACCTCTTTACTTTTCTCCTCACCATCATTGTGGAACTCTGGTCGTTTGCTTACAAACAACGTCGCTTTCCTCTTGGATGTCTCCAAGTCATTAATCAACCCAGAAGCACACTGTGCTAAGTGGTTATCCTCCTGGTTTTCGTCTCTTTTTACATGGATTAGTTCGACTTTGTGTAACTTTGTGAAGAGTTCCTTTGCCTTATGTAGGTATTTACCAAGATTGGGTGCGTAGTACTCACTCTGGTCAAGGAGTTGTTGAATTACTAGTTAGGATTCACCGCATATTTTTACGGTTTCCATCCCCCACTCTAGTGCCAGCTACAAGGCTAAAATCAAGGCTTCATACTCAGCCTCATTGTTAGTGACTTTCCCGTTGATGTGACAAGTCACTCTGGTTTCCGCTTTCCATGGTGTCTCAATAAAGACGTTCACGCCAGCTTCGAATTTGTTAGAGGACAAATCGAACCAAACGGTCCATCCTTTGTTCGGATGATCTTCTTCGAGTGTGGAATTGAGATTGCCTTCACCATAATGAGTTATGAATTCGGCTAAAGCATAGCCTTTGACTGAGGCTTGTGGTTTATGATAGATATTGTAGGCTGAGAGCACTAGGCTCCACTTGCCTATCCTTCCCGTAAGCAAGGGATTGTCAAAGACCACTTTAGTAACCGGGGTCTTGGAGACGACATACACATTGTTAGACCCGATATAATGTCTTAGTTTCATTATTGAGTAATATACCACCAGGCAGATCTTTTCTGTTGAGGTGTATCTTTCTTCTGTTTCTGTGAGTTGGCGCGACATATAGTAAATCGCCCTTTCTACTCCGTCGTGCTCTTGTGCTAGCATTGATCCAATAGTGGACTGGCATGCTGCTACGTGTAGAATGTACGGTTGGTCCGCACTTGGTGGTGCCAGCACAGGCGGATTGACTAGGTAGTCTTTTAAATTCTGGAACGCGCGCTCATGTTGTGATGTCCAGTTTATCTGTCCCTTCTGTTTTCCTCTGAGGATTATCGAGAAGGCACTTGTCTTAGATGCGACATTGCCTATAAATCGGTGGATATAATTTACCCTGTCGAGGAAGGCTTGAAGTTCCTTCTTGCTCTATGGAGCTGGAAGATTTTAACTGGTGCGGGTCTTCCAAGGGTCTACTTCGATTCCTCGTTGGTGCACAAAGAAACCAAGAACTTGCACTTTTTGCACTCCAAAGGCACATTTTAGTGGACTGAGTTTGAGGCTGTGCTTTCGTATCTTTTCAAATGCTTCGCTTAAATGAGAATGATGGTCCTATCTCATTTTAGATTTCACCACAACATCATCTATATATATCTCAACTGTCTTTCCTATCAGTGAGGCGAAGATTAAGTTCATCGCTCTTTGGTATGTGGCTCCTGCATTCTTTAACCTGAAAGGCATTACTACCCATTTGAATATTCCTATTGGGCATCGGAATGCAGTTTTATGAATGTCTTCCTCAGCGATGAAAATTTGGTTATACCCAGAATACCCGTCCATAAAGGACATTAGCTCGTGTCCTGCCGATTTATCTATGAGATCATCATCGATAGGCATGGGGTATTCGTCTTTGGGTGTTGCTTGTTTCAGAACACGAAAGTCTGCAGACTCTGATCTTTACATTTTTCTTGACGACCAACGCTATGCTGGAGATCCAGTCAACGTACTTAGCCGTTCTTATGTATTCGGCTTTGAACAACTTATTAATCTCATCATAGACCATTTGCGCTACTTCCTACAACATCCTCCGCGGGGTTTGTTTCACGGGTTTGATGTTTCTGTATGTTGGGAGTCGATGCTCGACGAAATCCCAGTTGAGACCTGGCATCTCGATGTACTCCCAAGCAAAACAATCCTTATAAGTGTGAAGGACTTCACTTATACTGCGCGCATCTATGTCATTCATGAGTGAACTAAGATATGTAATACGTGGAGAATCAGCCGTTCCCAAGTTTATTTCTTTCAACGGATCACAAGGGGTAACAGAAGCATTAAGGACTTCTTTATTATTTGAATAAATATTTAGCATGTCCTGATATGCTGGAGGAGACGAGTTACATCGAGTCTCATTTATTCTAGATGTCCTATATTTAGCTAATCTTTCTAGGACATCAGCTACTGGATCGATTTGTTCACTCTCCATTGGATGAGGATGGGTTGAGGAGTCTTTCGGGCTCCAAGTCCGTTTCAGTTTGCTAAGTGTTGTTGTCATCCCGTATCCCAGCTTCATGCATATCTTTCTCCAGTGGAGTGAGATCTTGTTTGGCTTCTAGCTATAGCTCATCGCCCCATCCTATCGGAATAATTGGCTTTTGAGGCGGCGCCATGGGTGGTCGGTCGTACGAGACCAGGAATTCGTAGCCTGTGTCACTTATAGGGACAACGTTTGGGTCTCCCATAGCATATCTCTGCTTTAAGGTCATGTCCTTCACCTGTTTAACTGCTCCTGCGCAGACATAAGGTATGTTAGACTTCTCGTTCGTTTCCCTAGAAACGACTTAACAACTGTGTTTTCCCTACAGTAGAAATTCTTGGTGAAGAGTAGAGGGTATGGCGCCCGCTTTATGGAGCCAATCCCTCCCAAGTAGGGCATTAAAGGAGGGCTTTATGTCTATAACAAATAAAGTCGTCTTCTTTTCATGCGTTCCTACTCGGAGTTTAGCAGAAACTACTCCCAAGCAAGATGAGGTAATTCCATTGAACCCACTAACTCTTACGTTAGTTTGTCCAAGCTCAACTATGTCATCCCCTAAGCTTTTGTAGGCTTCAAGGGGTAGTAGGTTGATGGTCGCCCCGTTATCGACGAGGACTCCGTATATCACCACATTATTGATTGCCGCACGAATATGGATGAAAAACATGTGTTTCCGCATCGCTATAGAGGGCTCTGTAAACCAACTATATGGAAAATTCTGTGGTATTTCAGTAGGAATATTGGATTTAGAGGATAGAACTAGCCTACCTTTCGGTTGACCGTCTTCCTTCTTGGCAAACTCAGACGGTAGCATAAGGACATTGCAAGGTACTTCATTCGCCTCAGGTGGAGTCCCGAATTGAAGTGGATTGTAGTCGCTCATTGAATTGGATGCGAGATCGCTTTCGCTCAGCTGTTTATTTTTTTGAGCATTGGAGACTGCTGGTTTAGCACGTTTGTCTGCAGTACGTCGCGCCCTTCTTTCTCTGCGTTTCCTAGATTTCTCGGTGGGTATCTGAGGCTGCGCTCCCGTGCCCACTTTCTGCCATGTCCGTATATTTGAAAGGACAGGTACGCGGATAAAGCGTGAACTCTCGAGGGGTTGCAGGCGATTATCAACCTGAATAAACTCCCCTCTATGTGGGTCATAACTCCTTTTGAAAGCTTCTCTAGGCGAAGTCTCCGAGTAATGAGGGAATTCGGAGTTGGACAGGTTACCTGACGGAGGATTGACCTTTTTCAGCTTGATCTTGCCTTCGGATGCTAATCCAGGTAGAAGCAGGAAGTATTAGTTGCAGCAGAGCTGACACATCTGGGTGATGAGCACTTTGTGAGCTGCTATCGGTTTGCACCTGAAGCAAATCATGTCAGCTGTTAGAAGCTGAGCAATTGAGGTGCCCTTTCTCATCACTTCTTCATCGTCTCGAGGGTGTTTTTGTCGTTCTGGATTTTCTTTCGCCTGCTGAGGTCCGAGGCGATCTGAGGCTCGCCGCCTGGGGACCCTCTTTGTGTGGGTTTCTTTTCGCCCAAATTCGCTTTCTCCTTTGAGTCCCTATAGCATGGGCTCTTCAGGAATACAAAACCCTTTGTTTTCCTTCTGTGGATGACTCGTTTCCTCCGAGTGCTTATCCCCACGTTGGTATACTCTCGGACTACTATGGATTCCTACCGCCATCTCTTCAAAGCGATTGAGGTCGTACCAGCCAGCTTTTCTTTCGTTCAGTAAGTATTTCCTGAAGGGATGACACTTATCGGTGGTGTGCGAGGAATTCATGTGCCAACAGCAACGATCGTGTCGCATCCCCTTTAAATCAACAGGGCACTGCAAGGTATAATGCCTAAGAACAATGTATATTTCCGTCTGTAGAGCGGTGTTTTTGTGTAATGCCTACGAACAACTATTTATACTAAGCTAGACTTACGTATATACGGTAACTATGTATTGTACATATATTACGTTTCCTTTAATGTCAGTTTTCCATGGGATATATCCTTTCCATATGAGCAAACTTGGCAACAATCTCTTTCCGAATCCCGAGATCTTCTGGAGCCTTCCTTAGCAGTTGACTGATCGACTATGTCGCCCATTGGCCTTCGCTGTAGAGTTTCCTCGCTCGTCCAGTCTAACTGTCGCTCGTCGCTTCGCCGACCTGTTGTCGCCCGTCGCCTAGTAATCCCGTCGCTTGGTGATCCCTTCGCTCAGCAAGCCTTCGCCTGGTATGTATCCGTGGACACCTCCTTCCTGGATTTTCCTTCCTTAGACCTATGTTTTGGACCGTCGATCCACAAATTAGGCTGAGATATGTGGCTCAAAGTTTCTGTTGCTAAAGAAGTCCAACAAAAGCCAGTCGTCCTAGGTAACCGAGGTTATTTTGCTAGGCTCTTTCTACCTCAACATATTGCTCCCATCCCTCAAAATATTAGAGGCATGTCGTTGTTGGGTCTGTATTCGAGCAGGACAGTATGTTCAGACAGTCCCTTCCATATCTCTATTTCTACTATTATTTTATTCTTTGTTGCAATAACCGCATGTCTATCTGTCTCCCTTCCCAGCTACATTTTTTTTATGCATGTATGCATTGGAATTATATAAATGCTTTCGAAATCATCAACAAAATGATCTCTCTCTCTCTCAATGGACACACGAACTCCTCTTCCTCTTGCTGTTGAGAGCTTCTCCCGCAGCTGGCTTCCCATTCCCAGACCCTCCTTAGAAGCCCACCTCCCCCCTCCCCACTGCGACCCCCATCCTGACATCCGGCCTCATCAGGACTTCTACTTCGATGTCCCTGCCGTCTCCTGTCCCACATGCGACACCTTTGCTCATGCAGACGAGCTTTTCTCCTGCGGCACCCTTAAGGTCGTCCTCTCCGACTCGTCCCATTTACGGCCTATCTCTTCCATCCATTCCACTGCCCTATCTGGGGGAACTCCCTCGCGTCACTCACTTCTAAGAAGATTGAGGAAATCATTTGCACGGGCAATCCAGAGATGCTTTTGGGGCGTCCGTCCGGTTTGCATCAGGTTAACAAACTCCAGGGGCATGGCCAGAGTCACCGATATCGACCCAATGGAGAGGGAATACAGGGGAGGGCACTGTCTTGGAGAATCATCCTCTTCTACGGGCTGTACTCACTCCCACTACTCACATGGGGAGGAGAGCCCAATCGACGAGGCCATCCTCCATTGCAAGAGATCTGTAGGTATGATGAGCGGATATGCATAAAAATCTCAAAAGTTGTATCCTCATATATAAAATACACAAGAAAGGAACCATGCAACTGAGCCATCATTTGTTCTCAAAGGAACTTTGCACGTTTCAATAACAACATGAGCATTGTGGTCGACACAGTTGCGCGCGTTTTCTTTCAGTATCCAACAAGGAATTCAGCCTGATATCCGTGGGAGCTTGACCTCCTTGTGTGGATTGCGGATAAACAGGGAGATGTCTCATTGGATAATTTTGACGTTTTACTCCTCTCCGCTAACGCTTAATTATGCGTGAGAACGAACGCACCCCCTTAATTTAAGATTTTGGTTGAGTCGTCAAATCAAGAGTCATTTTGACAGCCAAATCGCTATTTTGGCCAAATGCAAACGCATGGAAAAGGGTTTTGGGAGGGGGGAGGGAGACAACCCTAAAAAGATAGATGTGTTTTTGGGGGAGGGGAAGGCCATGATGACGAACTTGTCCCCTTTAGCCTGGGAAACTCGTGAAGGAGCACCCGCGTGTTACTGTCATTGGAAGAATAATCGTATAGTTCATCCCAATCTTAATGTCATCCCCACATCGCATATAAAATTGTTTTTCCCAACTAAAACACGTATTCGAACAGGGTTTCAACTTCATAACATTCGATGGGGAGATCGGTGGACGGAGAAAATATTGGGCTGTTTAAAACCGGTGGATTTGCAGGTACGAAGGAACCGGAAACAATCAAAGCGGATTTTGGGGGAGAGCAAAGTCTTCAATATGGTCAAATCAAATCCAACGACAAATCAGGTAGCGGGAAAATAGCATTGAGGGTTGAGTTGCTGTGGGGTGGAGGGACACATCACCCAGTTGACACACGTTCCTTTGTCGGAGAAACACCACAAAATCTCATCATATTTTTATCTATACGCCGGGGGGCCGCCTCGTGACGAGAGATGTGAGGGGGGGCAAAAGTCTGGAGTCCCTCCAAAGCTATAAAATGCCATATGTCTCTAAAGGGATTTGTTCCCTTTCTCGTGCTTGCCCTGAATTTTTTTAACCTCCCGACTAAATTCCCTATATTGGGTTTCAATTATCAACATGGATACAAAGCATTGGCATGTCTCCTGTCTTGCCTACATATACAGTTTTGATGGAGGGGACCACACACCACCCGAATGGATTATCTAGAGTTTTTTTTTTGTCAGGGATTATCTAAAGTTATTGTCAGGGATTAAAGCAAAAATGTTATACTTTTTTTAAAAGGCTAACATTCTCGTCTATTTATAACTAAAATATTTAAAAACAACTTCTTTTAAATATATTATAAGATATTATTCTAAACATAAATTCTAAACTAAATAATTCAATAGAATATTATATTTTCAAACATCTACTCGTTGATAGTTTGCGATCAATATTAAGGTTTTTCCTTATCTTCTTGAATTTAGATTCTTTCCTTTACATATCTTCAAAGTGATATTCTGAATAGAACTCCTCCTAAATATTTGATTATCTCAATCTCTTCTTAAAATCTTATTCATTTCTCTTAAATATTTTGTCGACATGAGTGCGCTTCATCAATTTTTCATGCCATAAGAAAGTTGTTCATTTTTAGTTTTACATACCTAAACTCACCACCATTGAGATTCACAATGGTACAAGTCATATCCTTAAAATGCAAAGCATAATTTTTCTCTAACATTTGACAATCACTTTTCAAACTATGACTGATTTTAAGCATAAATAAAACACAATTCTGAGTTGAGTGTTTTAATCCTATAGTTTCTTTGTTTCGTTAGCACCATGTTTAATGCTAAAATCAAAGTAATTAGAAATTATAATGGTTTGGAATTTCAAATGTCATAGTTAAACAAAGCATATGGGATAATTCATCAAATTCTTGTATCGCCACTAGCAAAATGGAGATGTGAAGCGAAAGCACCAATATCTTTTACAACTAACTAGAGCACTACTATTTCAAGCTAAGTTGTCATCCATGTTTTGGGGCTGTGCTTTGATTATTGCAACACACATCATCAATAGGTTACTTAGTAAATTACTGCAACACAAGACATCCTACGAATGCCTATTTCTACAAAACCTTCATATAAGGTTCTACGTGTCTTTGGTTCTTTATGTTATGCCTCCACTTTGTCACAAGGAAGGAAGAAACTAGATAAACGAGCGAGGAAATGTATTTTCATTGGTTATCATTTTGGCGTCAATGGTTACTATCTATTTGACCTCACAACACAACAAATTTTCATTTCTCGTGATGTTTTCTTTTCCGAGTCTATCTTCCCTTCTACAAATGGCCCAAGCCTTTAAAGGACAGCTTCCACCTTAGTTTTACCATTTACAGAACCAGTTTCCTCGGAGGATGTTGCTTTACATGTAGATTCCATGAGATTTTCACAGAAATCACATGGCATATGCATACTAGAAATATATGACAACATATCACATTCACCGACTATAGAGGTGCATGTTACTAACTTGGGAAGAAGCATTAGAGAATGCAGACTCCCCAGTTAGAATTATCACCACATAATTATCCTCCTAGGAATCGAGTCCTGAGTCATCCAATATTAGCAGCAGGTTAGTCAATTATCTTACCTCTCAAACCACTATCAAATAGCCTGGCTTTATACTTGTTCACATAACCATTTGGGTTGAGCTTCATTCTATAAATCCACTTATCTCTTATAACTTTTATGTCAAGTGTTCTATCCATGAACTCCTAAGTCTTGTTCTTCTCAGACATAGCTAGCTCCTCTTGTATTGCAACGAGCTACTTTATGCCCTTCGCATCCTCAAAACTAACAAGTTCTAATACTGTCACAATGCATCTTTCATAAATTTTAGTCAATGATCTTGTACCTCTTCTCGATAGATCATCAATCTGCTTTTCAGAACTGAGTTGTCGTTCGACGTTCTATTCATCAACATTATGTTTCACAACGTTTTGATCCTCCAAATTAGACTTATGTGATGTGTGCCAAGTCTGCTCGACTTCATTATCTTGAGTCATTAATGCTTGTTGACTCTGTGATATAAGATCAAAATATAAGCTTTTTTCTTCATCCAAATCTTACGCGTTTCCTTTCCAAAAGAATATATTGTCAAACAGAACCATTCTTCAAACGCCACTTTATACTCCTTTTCGATAAGTTAACCTGCACTTAAAAGGTTCTAGTTTTGAATTTTAGAGAGGATTGGTCGAAGTCATGTGAGCGGAGGGGATGACACTCTGGGGAAAGACAAATTGATATGAAAGGGGGTGGTGGTAGTAGCTTTTCTATCAAAGTAGCTTGGAAGGTATTGCGACCCAAAGTAATTAAGGAAAATTGGGAAAAATGGATTTGGATGAAAAGCACCCCGCCAAGATGCTCATTCATAGTCTAGTTAATGATGAAGGGCAGGTTGAGGACATCAAATTTCTGTTGGGAGGGGTATATCTCATTCGGGCACCTACATGACTTGTAAAAGCAAGGAAAAGACAATTTATTATTTGATTGTGATTTTGTAATTGGTGCTTGGAAGTACTTAAGTAAACTCCTAGAATTCGAGCTGATGCTGCCCTCCTGGGAAGACTTACATAGATTGATGGAGCTACCAAATGAACAAGGTAGGAGTAGGAAATACACTCAAGTGTAATCATGTTATATTCTCTACATGGAAGGAACGGAATAGAAGAAGAGTTGGGGAACGATGTGCACATGTGGGTAGCTTTGGCTTCTTCTGCATTGAGGAGGATGTGGAGGAGTAACAAGGGGCATTCAGGATGCTTGGTTACAAGGAGCACGAGTGGGTGGTCATCCCAAAGGTAGATAAGGATGCTACGAGGTTTTTCTTCTCTGCTGTCCTGGAGAATCCTCCCAGGCCTTACCGTAGATGATGAGGCTCCCCATAAGATTAAATAAGAAAAAGAATATATGTGGAGGAGTAATTGGGCCAATCCACGAGCCCATATCAGCTGTTTTCGGAGTTTTCCCACCCCTCAGCTTCGCCGCCAGCGCCAGTGTCGTCTTCATCGTCATCTTCTTCTTCTTCTTCTTCTTCTTCTTCTTAAACATGGATTAGTCTGCCTGATCTTCCCTCCCACAACCACACTTAACAACCAACTTGATCAAATCCTTGTTAAACCATTCAAAAAAAAAAAATGTTGGGGTTTTACGCCCATTTGGGTAATCAGGCAATCCCCCTGTCGCCACCTCCTCCAAAGGCAAAAGCAATGGCAGCCGACCTCCCCTCCCTCCTCAGGGGTGCCTCCTCCCTCCCTTCCTCCCGCCCCCCTCGAGATCTCGTCTTCGTAGTCAATCCCTGTGGTCTCTCTCCTTTTCTTTTCTTATAATTTTGATTGTTAAAGTGTAATTGATTCTTCTTTCTGTGGGGGAGGTGCAGGTGCCAATGGCAAGACTGGCAAGGAGTGGAAGAAGCTTCTCCCTTACCTGCGCTCTCGCCTTCCCGACCATTGCAATGTGAGTTTTGTTCACTCCGCCCACCCCGGCCAAAATTTCTCATTTATTAGCATCAGTTTTTGTTGGAGGTTGCGATTTAATCCATTTCTCTTTCACTACATTACTTACGAATTGGTAACTCCGAAATTCCTGCTTCTGCTTCATTCTCTTTACCTTTTTTCTACTGTGTTCATGACTGAACAGATTTCTGAATCATTAACCTCCGGGCCTTTGCATGCGACTGACATTACCAGGGAGGTACCATCATGTGTGGTCTTTTTGTACATTGAGGATGATGTATTGCCGTTTCAATTATCTACGTCTTTATGGATTTTTTGCTAGGCTATTAGAGATGGTGCAGATGCTGTGATTGCAGTTGGAGGGGACGGAACTCTTCACGAGGTGTGTGATTGACTACGGTCGAATTATCTTGTAGAAAATGCGCCATCTTACACGCCACAAATGATGAAGCATGGATGATTCTGGTCTATAATGGGATATTTGTAGTTATACCAATGAAAATTGCCCGCTTTTGTGATTTTCTTTATCTGATGCTTCCTATTATATGCCTGTTCTACAAGGTCAAAAGTTTGAATTTCAAGCCACGCCATTTGTCGACACAAAAGGATGCCATAATTCTGCATGGCTAATAATGATTCTTAACTGCCCTGTACTGCTTTTGAGACTAACCACCTGTGTGCTTCGAAGGTAGTCAATGGCTTCTTTTGGGATGGAAGACCTGTCAATAATCAAGACCGTGATTCCAATTATACAGCTCTTGGTGTAAGTATGTGGTTTCATTGGTGAGTTCTCAGTTATCCTATTGTAAGAATCTTACAAGATCTCGTCTTTCAGCTTATTCCTCTGGGGACGGGCTCTGACTTTGCAAGAACCTTTGGCTGGTAAATGAATGTCAAAGAAGTCCCTCACATCATTTTCTTCTCTCTTCAGAAACAGTAATCTGAACCTGATTGTTTCTTTGTTTTCAAGGAAAAATGATCCTCATGAAGCCATTGAACGGATAGCGAAAGGTTTACTGGATAAGCCAACATTGCTTTATTTTATAAATCATAACTCGTATAATTTCAATTAGATCAGGAAATGTATAGTCTTGAACCTTTTCCAACTTCTGCTATTTTATCTCTATCGTTATGCATTTTTGTAGGTAGACGATCATCATTAGATGTTGGTGTTATCAGGGGAGAACATGAGGAATCCCACTATTTCATTAATGTAGCAGACATTCACTTGTAAGGTCAATTTTGATTTTTTTTTCATATATGTAAAAATAGACAACAACGGTTTACACACGAACGCTCAGAATATCTCACTGCTCCATTTTCTCATATTTCGATATCCTAGGAGTGCAAAGGCTGGGTACTGTGCTTCTAGGTACAAAAGATTTGGGAACCTGTGTTATGTTTTTGGTGCTTTGCAAGCCTTTATGGGCCACAGAAACCTAGACATGAGAATCAAGGTCCTTGTCGATGACTGAATGGAAATTGGAAATTACAATGTTGCTTCTGGCAATGTCATTTCTAGTAAGTTAATCCTTGGATTTGATTTGCCAAAGGTTAACGGTGGCGAATGGGAAACATATCCACAAGTGACAGCACTTTGTATTGGGAATGCGAAATACTTTGGGGGAGGGATGAAAATCACACCAAATGCTGACCCCGGCAGCAGAGATTTTGAGGTCCAATCATTTTGATCCCGTTTCGCATGAACTTGCTTTTATGATGATGTGGGATGATTACTTGATCCCATGTCTTCGACTTGTGAAATAACTGTGCAGGTAGTGATTCTTCAGGATTTCAAGTGGTACGATTTCATACTTAAACTTCACAGGCTCTACGCCGGGACGCATTTAACTGCCAAGAATGTTTCTACATTAAGGTGAGTTATACTTGGATAGTATGTTCTTTACTCGGACTGTAATTAGGGATGATGCTTGTTTTATTGTAAGATAGAACTTAAGTAGTTAGTGGGTGGATAGGATCCCCTCCGTCTTTCAATTGAAGTAGTGAAGAATATTAGAGGAGTAAACTTTCGTGATTTCTATGATGAAGGGTGGATACAATTGAGGTGGAAGAGATGACGGGGACAGGAGGGGAAGGGGTGTACGTGCAGTCGGACGGGGAACATCTGGGTTTCCTACCCAGGAAGTTTTGCATCTTACCTTCGGCGATGGAGATGATATGCTGAAAAGGAATGTTGGGAACAGAACATCAGTCACTTTAATAACTTGGGGAGGAAGCAGCATATCGCCCATCGGCTTGACGTGTTGCTCGTGAAATAAAAGCTTCTTCGACTAAGAGGACCAACTTGGGTTTTCCACCGTGTCGTGCCCGCAGCCGCACACGGGTTTCTTTTCTATCCTGCTATCATCGTTATTTGCTTTTGCTTCTTTCTTCCCATCCCCAGTTTATCTATATATATACAAAGATTTGTACGGATATATAGTTCGTTTTTTAAAAAATTTTACGAAATACGATCGAAGTTTTAAAAATACCCACTTTACCGTTATTAAAACGTGTTTTGAAAACTCTTCTTTCAATTACAAAAAAAATGCGTTTTCAAAACTAATTGTTCGTGTAATCATCATTCATATAATCGGGAGGGTTTTGTCAAAAATTTAATAATGATTAATATCAGGTGTTTTATTTTTATTGTCAATTGCAGACGGAATCCGTCCATGGTTTCCACCATATCATCTACCGTGTCCATTTTATTTCTTACACCTCGTTGTCTCCGTCGACCTCGGCTGCTCGCTCTCCTGCCTCAAGCCCAAGAAGGTCCTCTTCGCGGTCTTCTGCCCCAAGCCTCACCTCTGCCCCTGACACCGCACTCGAAATCCCACCACAACCGAAGCAACCGGTCCCCCTTTCTCTCCCTCTCCTTCTCCTTCTCCTTTGCCACTTCCTACTATCAAGACCTTGCTGCCACTGCCACAACCATCTCTGGGAAGGAACGACGGTGAGGGTGCTGCGGGCGAGAAGCACTCTCGCGACCCCTACCTTGACTTGCAGGTTCCTTGTAAAAACTCACGGTGGTTAAAATCTCCCCCAAAAATCTCAACCACCGCCACCCAGTCCCAGTTCCAGTCCCAGGCTGAGCTCCATAATCTCACCCTCCATCCGCCTGATGATGAGCGTCAGAGGCATTCCCTGCCTCCCATTCCCCGGTCCTAGCTATTGCTGCCTAGTTCTGTCTCCCCCACCGTCGTCAAACGCCACAATAAATCTTCTTCCTACACCAATCGGCCCGTCCACCACCCCCGCCGCCCATTCTTGTAACACCGATGGGCTGAGATACTAACAAAGCCCGAGTCACTCAAGCCTGGTTTCTAGTAGAAGACAAAAGCAGTTGAGAAGTTATTGAGGGTGCTGCGGTCGGTCTGTGTTGTTGTACACGCATCGCTAGAGGGGAGCCAACGGACAAAGGACGGGGTTATTATCATAGATTTTTAGTATTTTCCAGGAAAGGAAACTCATATATACATATGTATACAAACGTTGTTGTGTCGTGTAGTTTTTAATGAAAGAGAAATAGGAAAAGAAAGAATTTCCTCTGTTTTTCTGTTCTTCTTCGTCTTCCTTCTTCCTTCTTCTTCTTCTTCTTGTTCTTATTTTCTGCACAGAGTCCCTCAGGTTCGCATGGTATCAGAGCTTCTGTCTCACGACTCGTGTTGATCCTACAAGCGAGAAGTTATGGCAGAAGGAAATCAGGCAGCGACTCATGAACCTGGACAAGTACCATCAACACCCTTCTCTGTTACTGGAATTAACAGTATGTGGGGAAGCTTGGCGGAGATACCCCCTCCGATCCAAATTTCAGCAGGTTTTTTCTTGACCACCTTAAAGCTGGATGAGGGTAATTACGCTCTGTGGAAAGGTCAGGTTCTAGCTGCAATAGTTGCTGGAGGTAACGAGGAATTCAAGCATGGTACAACACGGACGCCTGCAAAATTCTTAGATTCGCATACGAGTGAGATAACCCAGATTACAAGTTGTGGCAAAGAACTGATAAATCAGTTATGAGTTTTTTGTTTTCATCACTCACTCAGGAGCATTTAAGTCAAGTAGTTTGCTGCAATTCCTCACATGAGGCTTGGGAGAGTTTGAGGCTGCGTTTTAAGTCACATTCCACAACGAGGGTCATAAACTTGAGGATGCAGATGCGGCAAGTTAGGAAGGAAGGGAAAACAATGCATCAATACTTAAACACTGTGAAAATGTTTTCTGATCAACTTGGGGCAATTGGAGAGCCTGTTCCATATAGGGACTATGTTTGGTATTTGCTTGAAGGACTTCCAGCGGAGTATGACCCTATTGTCACTGCTATTTACAGTCGACTCGACCAACCGTCTCTTGATGAAGTTCATCAGCTACTTCTTACGTTTGATATGAGAGTGGAAAAGCGCCATGTTCCAGAATCTGTGTTGCCTCAGGTACAGCTCTCTTCCCTCTCTTCTGGTGCAGGTTCAACTCAGCCAAGACCCCATTATCCTCCTAGATACCAAAGACCTTCTTCTGAGCCTAATTTGTACAACACAGCCAAACACAGTTCTGCCTACACCCCACAACACATGGTACCAAGACCTTACAATCAGACCCCTTCTCATTATCAGTCAGGGGTGCTTGGTCGACCACCTTCAAGACCCTTCACACCTAGATGGGGAAATAAACCATCATTCAGACCTAGACTACCACCACCTCGCTGCCAGATTTGCTTCAAACTCGGTCATACAGCTCATACTTGTGTCCATTGTCTTCAGGCCCCAGTCTCTCCCCAAACTCATCATACCAGCATGTATAATCCTACATTCATACCAGGACATCCACCTCATTGCACTACTGCTATACACACACCTCATACTACAACCCAGAATCAACATCCATTCGAACCAAGTGACTGGTTATTTGATTCAGGAGCTACACACCATGTTACCCTTATTCTCAGTGATTTTACCACTGCCGCTCCATATCTTCGTAAGTCCTCAGTCATGGTAGGCAATGGACATCAGCTTCATATAGCTCACACTGGCAAAACCAAGCTTCTATCTCCATTGACACCACTTTATCTTAATCATATGCTTCATACACCTTGTATTTCTCAGAGTCTAGTTAGTATATCTAAGTTATGTCTTGATAACAATGTTTTGGTGGAATTTCATTCTCATGGTTTTCGTATTAAGGACAAGAAGACAAATCGGATAATCCTTCAAGGTCCAGCCCACCAAGGTCTCTACAAACTACCACTTCAACCTCTAAGGCATAAATGCAGCTCTCCTGAGTTAACTTCTTGTCCTTCTTCATACCAACATCTCCGCAGTAGACACTCTTCAATGGCACTGTTGGTTAGGACATCCGAGTAGAGGAGTTCTTCAAAGAGTTCTTTCCTCTTGTAATCAAACATGTCCTACGACTTTAGATGTGTGTCAGTCTTGTGTTCTAAGCAAACATCACAGACAACCCTTTCCTGGGTCTACATCACACTCCTTAACTCCTTTTGAACTGAATCATACTGACATTTGGGGTCCTTCCCCAGTGCAATCAGTCACAGGAACTCGTTACTTCATGTTACTTATTAATGATGCATCTCGGTTTACATGTATCTATATGTTACAAACAAAATCTCAAGCTTTTGCAGCTTTCTGTCAATTCCACAAAATGGTTCAGACTCAGTTTCAAAGTTCAATTAAAGCAGTAAGATCTGATTGGGGTGGCGAGTTTCGTTCACTACACAAGTTCTTCCTTAATAAAGGTATAGCACATCAAATTTCTTGTCCTTATACTCCACAACAAAATGGGAGAGTTGAAAGGAAGAATAGGCATGTTCTTGAAGTTGGTTTATCCCTTTTATCTCAATCAGATGTTCCTCTAAAGTTCTGGCCATATGCGTTTCATATTGTTGTCCAGGTCATTAATCTGCTTCCAACTAGAGTATTAGAGTTCAAGTCACCTGTCGAATCTCTTTACAACAAAGTTCGTAATTACAGTTCTTTAATGGTCTTTGGATGTCTATGTTTTCCCTGTTTATTTGCTTTTAATTCTCATAAACTTCAACTTCGTTCACTACTGTGTGTTTTTCTTGGACCAAGTTCATTTCACAAGGGTTCTATCTGCTATGATCCTGTCTCTAGTAAGATATATGTATCCAGAGATGTTCACTTTGTTGAAAACATCTTTCCATTTCGGACTATATTACAAACTAATCAATCTCCTACTACCCAATGCTCTTCTAATCCAGTGTTTGTTCTGAATCCAGTTCTTCCCATTCCCTATCAGCCTACACCTCCTGTTTCAGTGCCAGTGGTTCCCTCTGAGCCACATGTTGCAGAATTGTCTACTGGTCCTACCATGACTGAGACACTTCCACTACATGGAACTCAAAATATACACCCCATGATCACCAGATCCAAAGCTTGTATTACAAAACCCAAAATTCTTTTGACAAACACTATTACTGCTCCTGCTATCATTCCTTCCTCCCCTATTTTCCAACCTTCCTCTCACAACTTACCTACTGAACGACAAACTTTGGCTGAGGCTATCTCTAATCCTCACTGGAGATAGGCAATTGAGGCTGAACTTGCTGCTTTACAGAGGAATGGAACTTGGGAACTTGTCCCTTTCACTGGTGAAGAGAAGGTAATAGGCTGTAAGTGGGTTTATAAGGTGAAGTTGAAAGCAAATGGTGAACTTGAGCGGCGCAAAGCTCGGTTGGTTGCTAAAGGGTATCATCAAACTCCTGGCCTTGATTACAAAGAGACGTTTAGGCCAGTGGTCAAGCACCAAACTATAAGGATCATTCTTAGTTTGGCTATTCAGTATAATTGGAGATTGATACAACTTGATGTGCATAATGCATTTTAAATGGGGACCTTCAGGAGAAAGTCTTTATGGATCAGTCCCCTGGATATACTGATGTACAGTTTCCACATCATGTTTGTAGACTCAAGAAAGAAAACTATGGTCTTAAACAAAGTCCAAGAGCTTGGTACATGAAACTCAGTGGCTATCTTTTACAGTGGGGCTATCAACAGTCTGTTTCTGATGCTTCACTATTCTTTAAGCATACGGATTGTGGTGTGGTCGTTTTATTAATTTATGTTGATGATATTGTAGTTACATGCTATGACCAAACTGCAATTACAACTCTACTCCCTCAGTTGAATTCTCGGTTTGCTCTTAAAGATTTTGGCAATCTATCCTATTTCCTTGGATTTGAGGTGACGAGGCATAGTTCTTCGTTACACCTATATCAAGAGAAGTATATTAAGGACTTGCTGTGTAAAGTAGGGATGGTGGACTGTAAGCATGTTCCTTCTCCTATGTCCATAGCAAAGCCTCTTTCAAGATTTGAGGGGCTTGTGTTGGATGATCTAACAGAGTACAGAAGCATAGTGGGTGCGTTGCAATATTGCACGAACTCTCGTCCTGATATTAGCTATGTTGTTAATAAAGTGTGCCAATTTCTTCAAAAGCCTACTGATCTGCATATGAAAGCAGTTAAAAGGATTCTTTGGTATCTCAAAGGGATGAATATGCATGGAATTACCTTCACAGCTGGAAAGTCTCTCGATATTTCATGCTTTACGGATGTAGATTGGGCTAGTTGCCCTGATGATAGAAGGAGTACTGGGGCGTACTGTGCCTTTATTGGAGGAAATCTTGTATCTTGGTCTTCTCAGAAGCAAAAGGTTGTCTCACGTTCAAGTACTGAAGCGGAGTTTAGAGCTTTAACTAACGGTGCAGCTGAAGTGTTGTGGCTTAAGAAACTTCTCTCTGAACTTAAGGCAGGAAGTCAATGATCATCCACGCTTCTTTGTGACAATCTGAGCACGTTACAGCTAGCAACACATCCAGTCTTGCATGCTCGAACAAAGCATGTGGAGATTGATTTCTATTTCATTAGAGAAAAGGTATTGGATGGCTCTATTCGGCTTCAGCATGTTAGTTGAGAACACCAGTTAGCAGATCCGTTAACTAAGGTCATTCCTCTACAAAAGTTTTTAAAAATCAGAAGAAAGTTGACTGTGACAGAGAAGATGGCTAGCAACATGCAGTGCGGGACGGTAAAAGAAAGGAGTAAGGACATGCAGAAGCTAGATGAGGAGCTAGCATTGACGGGAGGTGGTGGAAGTAACAGAGTAGTTGGAAGAACTGATGGAAGAATTGAGGAGGAGAAGCAGAAGAACTAAGGAAGAATAAGAGCTTCGAATTGACGGGAAGTGTAACACTGATGGGCTGAGATACTAACGAAGCCCGAGTCACTCAAGCCTGGTTTCTAGTAGAAGACAAAAGCTGCTGAGAAGTTGTTGAGGGTGCTGCGGTCGGTCTGTGTTGATGTACACGCATCGCTGGAGGGGAGCCAACAGACAAAGGACAGGGTTGTTATCATAGATTTTTAGTATATTCCAGGAAAGGAAACTCATATATATATGTATACAAACGTTGTTGTGTCGTGTAGTTTTTAATGAAAAAGAAATAGGAAAAGAAAGAATTTCCTTTGTTTTTCTGTTCTTCTTCGTCTTCTTTCTTCCTTCTTCTTCTTCTTCTTCTTCTTCTTCTTCTTGTTCTTATTTTCTGCACAGAGTCCCTCAGGTTCGTAATTCTTCAGCACCCCCAGGTTGGTCCTACCTTCTTCAACAACCTGTCTACGAGTCCACCGATTTCGCCCCCGCGAGGAAACCCTCAAGGTTTTCCCTCCTCCTTGGGTTCCTCCCCGAGAACAGATCCGATAGGGTCAGAGGTGCAGTGCCGCATAATCCCGATCCGACCTCTCAAGCCTCCCCGTCATCCTCGATCTTTGCCTTCTGGAGGAAGAAGCAAGCCTGAGTCTCGTCCTCGACCGCAGCCAATTTTGCCTTGGCTTTCCGAAGGAAGCACGCCACTGATGTCTCCAGCCGAGGAATGTCCCGACCGGAGCGTCAGACCATGAGGAAAATAGGAAAGTCGACGGTCGAAATAAAATGTACATGTGGGTGACACGGTGGATGACTTGGTGACACCGTTATTCACATGTCATGGCGTCAAATTGACAGATTTCGTCCATAACTGGCAAAAAAAATTAAAACGTAAAGATAATAATAATATAAAAAAAGATTTTTTTTAAGTTTCTGACGGCCTCTTCTTCCTTTTTTCCTTCCTTCGCTACTTCTCTCCCTTCCTTCCCGTCTTTTCTTTTTGAAACTTTAATTATTTCGTAACATTTTTTATATATATTTTCCAACAATGTTATCTGGTGGGCGTTGATCAGTAGGAGTTTTGTTCCATGATGACGTCATTTGGCGAATTATTTCGCCAAATGACGCATCTTTGGAAATAATTGGGCAAGTAACCCACCAAAGTCGGCCTTTGTAAGGCCGACTTTGGTTCACAAGGAAGTCGGCCTTACAAAGGCCGACTTCCACTAACTAAAAAAAAAAAAAAAAATTGGCAGAGGAAGTCGGCCTTTGTAAGGCCGACTTCAGTGCTGTCTGAGCAAAGTCGGCCTTACAAAGGCTGACTTTCACTAACTAAAAAAAAAAAAAATGGCAGAGGAAGTCGGCCTGTGTAAGGCCTACTTCAGTGCGCTCTGGGCAAAGTCGGCCTTACAAAGGCCGACTTTGCTAGGTTTAAAAAAAAAAACAAAGTCGGGGAGACAGAACTCCCCGAGTTAGAAGGTGCCGCCAGCCCCTCTGCCCCCCGCCGCCTCCAAGCCGGTTGCAGCCCCCTCTTCCCGGTTTTCCGTCTCCGAACCCGTGCTTCCGTCCCCGTCCCCGAGCGCGTGCTTCCGTCCCTGACCGTGCTTCCGTTACCGAGTCCGTGCGTCCGTCCCCGTTCCCCACGGTCCTCTTTGGAGCCATTCCGTCCCCGACCGTCGCCTTCCGTTCCCCTGAAGGTAATAGCGTAATTTTATGTTTTTTATAGTTAATTATCGTATAATTAGCGGTATTAATTGTTATTTATGATTAAGTATAATTAATTAGTGTTAATGTTATTGTATGAAAATTATGGTAAGATTTGGTTTATAAAGGATAATAGGAAAGTGTTTAATTGACATTTTCGAATCTAATTACCTACTAAAGTGTTTAATTGACCGTTCAATTAATTTAGGTGTTGTATTCCAATGTGGCTAAAGTGTTTAATTGACCGTTCAATTGATTTAGGTGTTGTATTCCAATGTCGTTGATTGAACTATTGATCTTTTATAACGGAAATACCGTCAATGGAGCTGACGGAGTTGGTTATGAAAATGGTTCAATATCAAGAACAGAAATTCCTAAATTTGTCAATTACGAGAATTTGGAACGGTTGATATGCGAAGCTATCGGTTTGCAATCGGCAATTTCATTGCAGATAGCACATAGGTATCCCGTTCTGGCGTTAAATAATATTGGCGTACAACATTATCTTGTTCCTATTAAAGTGGATAAAGATGTGAAGTTGCCAGTTAAGTTTGCTATTGCAAATCCACGGAATATGCAACAAATATATGTGTTGTCTGATGTATCGGTGCCGGATGTTCAAGCTAGAAGGGTGGATGTTGAGCGTAATGTGGAACGGCATCGTCATATGGGTGTTCGTCGTCAAACTGAACTGTAGAGGCTAGGATGCTTGCCGTACAGACTAATGTGGAAGTGGATCGTACTGTGGTTGAGGAGGAAGTGCAGCCTTGTTTTCCGGGCGAACATTGTTATAATATTCCGATCGGAGTTGATCATAGTATGGAAGTTGTAGCTGGAAACGAAATTGTCGTTGCTGAAGTAGAGAGTAATGATGCCGCTGGAGAATGTTCTAATCCTCCGATGGAAGATGAAGGCAATGTGAATGAAGATGTGATGAATTCTGACCCAGATGTTGACACTGATGCAGAGTATTTTAACGATGTGAATGCCGGCAATGAGATGTCGGATGATGAGAATGTGGACAATGATATGGTTATGGTTGTTGAATTTGGTGAAGGGTCCAGTTCGCAAAGTCGGTCGAAGGAGAAGGAGAAACCTCTGTCCTTTTATAGTGAATATCTGGATGACGTACATGAGAGAGTTGAGGAGTGGGATTTCCATCCTCTTGTGGACTTTTCTGACCTTATTGATGAATTTCAAAAGGGAATGCGTTTCAAGGATAAGAAAATGCTTATCCAGACGATGAACAACTTTCATATTTTACGGCATTGCAATTATGAGGTTGTCAAATCCACGAAGACCGTGTGGAATATATGTTGTTCAGAATTCGAGAAGAGCTGTAAGTGGAGGTTACGGGCGATACAATCAAAAGAGGATGACGAGTTTGAGGTGAGAATAGTTGGTGAACCTCATAGTTGCGTAAATCCCGTATTATCGCGTGATCATGAACGTCTCGATTCAAATTTCATGGAACCTATGTTCAGGACGTTTGTAAGTGATAGTCCGGAAGTTAAAGTTCAAGTTCTTCGCAACTTAGTGAAGGAGAAATATGGATACGACGTGCCAAGGAGAAGGGTGTGGGATGCGAAAAGGAAAGCTATTGCGTGGTGTTATGGCTCGTGGGATGAATCATACAACGAGTTGCCACATTTGCTGAACGCAATTCGTGCCTCTAATCCTAATAGTTGCGTTGACTGGGGAGGTTCATACATGGTTGGTGATTCGCAGTTTGTTTTCCAGAGAGTATTTTGGTGTTTTGGTCCCTCAGTAACGGCATTCCGATATTGTCGCCCCGTAGTTAGTATTGACGGGACTTTCTTGTACGGAAAATACAAGCATAAGTTATTGATTGCTTGTAGTTTGGATGGGAGGAACCACATAGTGCCTCTAGCATTTGCAATCGTAGATGAGGAAAGCTACCAGTCGTGGGGATGGTTTTTGAAATGCCTTAAACGGTACGTGGTTGGCGATGATTGCTCGGGATTATGTTTGATTTCAGATAAGCATTCTGGTATTCTAGCAGCGGTAAACGATGTTGAAGTAGGTTGGACGCCACCTTTTGCACAGTGGAGGTTTTGTATACGGCATGTAGCTAGCAACTTTAACACGAGATACAAGAATGTACGTGGAAAGAAAATGCTTGCTATTGCTGCAAGGAAATGTATGCCTCCGAAGATGAAACAATATTTGCGTTACATTCTCAGAACTATTCCAGAATCATCTGAGTTTTTCGACGAGATGGATAAGTCACAATGGACTCTCAGTAACGATGGGAGCCACCGTTGGGGTATAATGACGACAAATTTAAGCGAGAGCTACAATGCTGTTCTAAGGGGTGCTCGATCGCTTCCGGTATCTGCTTTAGTGAGGAAGACCTTCTACAATTGTTGTGCTTATTGGATCAGTAGAAATGATGAAGCTGATGCGGCGATAAGGAAGGATGAGAAATTCACTAAAGTTGCCATGAATCGTTTTCAAAGAGGAATCAGGAAAGCCAGAAATCATCAAGTCACTCTTTTAGATCGAAGTGAAGGTACGTTCGTTGTCACGACCCGGGGGAATTATAAGACAAAGAACGTCTTCCTACGACACCATGGGTGCACCTGCAAGAAATGGCAAACCTATCGGATACCATGTTCTCATGCCCTTGCTTGTTTCGCGTATGTTAACGTGAATGGCTCGGATTCCATTCACAATATTTACACTTGGGCTAATCAAAAGGCGATTTACTCATCCACATGGCATTCATTTGATTGTAAAGAAGATTGGGATGCATATACATTCCCAAATGTCGTTCCGAATCTAGAAAGGGCACGACAGAAAGGGAGACCCAGATCTACTAGAATTCACAATGAAATGGATGTGAGGGAACGAAAGAAGAAGTTGACTTGCGGTCTTTGTAAAGTTGAGGGACATAATCGTCGTAGTTGTCCAAATAAATGAAACTGTAAGGTTATATGTAGGTTATCTTTCATTATACTTGATATGTTTCATTTCTACGTTTATTATATGGACGTTATACTATGGAACCGGGACTTGATATATTTCATTTGTCTTGTACAGAGGTATGGAGCCAGGACCGCAGGTCCCGACTGTACTGCACTCCCAGCAGCAACATCGTTCTTCTACTGTATGGGATTCATATTATACGGAGGTATGGAGGTCTTATTAAATATTTTGTATATTTTGAGTTATGTTACTAATCATTGTGAAATTTCTTTTTCATGCAGAACAATGTTTTGAAATGTCGCCATCATGAAAGTAGTGTAAAGAAGATCATTCGAGACTGCCGGATGGATAGATACCTACGACAGGCTGGCTTCTTTGGAGTTGCGAAGCTACCATTCATTCAGCTAGATCATGCGCTAATCACGGCATTAGTGGAGCGATGGAGGCCGGATACTCACACTTTCCACATGGCGCATGGAGAGATGACCGTGACATTGCAGGACGTGGCGATTCAGCTAGGATTGCCCATTGAGGGCGACCCCGTCATCTCCTACACCAGCTTCGACTTCGAAGCGGTTTGCGCTCATCTACTAGGGGACGTCCCAGGAAGAAGTCAGATGAAGGCGGGAAGGGTGAAGATGAGTTGGTGGGCATCCCGTTTCGACGTCTTAGATCCACATGCACCGGAAGAGCAGGTACGTATGCATACCAAGGCATACATGCTGCAGCTTATAGGATCGATGATTTTTCCGGATAAGTCGGACAATCTAGTGCATCTGATGTGGTTGCCGCTGTTGGAGGACTTCGAGTTATGTGGTTCTTACAGCTGGGGATCAGCTTGTCTAGCATGGCTATACAGACAGTTATGTCGAGCATCAGACAAGAAAGCATCGCAGATTGCTGGTTGTTTAGTGTTGCTGCAGACGTGGGCGTGGGACAGATTCCCACACTTATCTCCCCTAAGACGTCGGAGCAGACAGAGGCAAGGAATGCCTCTTGCATATCGATGGGGAGCATCTCTCGATACGACTGTTGTGGCTACGCATGTCTTATCCGTTATCAGATAAGCACTTGATAGGCAGAGTTCCGATCAGGTATTTCCCTTCGACTTAATGTTGATTCAACTTCTTGTGATTGTCGTTGGTTGGTTGGTTATGTTTGTTCGTTTCGCAGGTCGTTTGGCATCCATACACGGATGATGTCCGTGCCAGACTTCCTGATTATTGCTTGGACGGTGAAGAAAGCTGGCGAGCACGTGTGCCGCTGATCTGCTTCTCAATTGTCGAATGGCACTACCCGGATAGAGTCATTCGACAATTTGGAGACGAGCAAATAATTCCTGGGCAATGCGACGCTGAGACACGCCTCCACCGGATCGACATGCGTGGCAAGTCATCGGACAATTGGATGCACATTCACGCGGACTACATCCAGCTGTGGCATCACCGGGGTAGCCAGGTCGTTCCTTTACATTGGGAACAAGACGGGGAGTATACAACATGGTACATGCGTCACTCCCGTCCACACTTATCTCACACGGGCGTAATACTGAGTATAGTGGTAAGTACAATAACTATTTACCTTCATTAATGTATAAATCATTGTAGTGATATACTTTCCTCGCAGACGCAACAAATGAGGGACATCTCTATCCGATCTGCGAGAGGTGACCCTTCTGAGTTAGAGCACATCGCCGGTATTTCTCGCAGGGGCCATAACTTCTTGCGAGAATTTACCCCGATGCGCTTGTATGGACGTGGTGAAGCGCCAGCGGCTGACGACGAGCTTGAAGCTGAGCCAGCCGATGAACCTCACTCGGAGGAAGAGGAGGAGGAAGAGGAGGAGGCCGAGGAAGAGGAAGAGGAGCAGCAGGAGGAAGAGGACCTTGATGAGCAGCGAGACGTTGATATGTTTGACGTCGATGCGTTCGTCAGGCAATCGCAGGAGCAGGAGGTATATCCGTCTCTTGTGATTGATCCGACTCCCGTTGATGCCTTTAGGACTCCGGCGTTATATGCATCTACGTCGTCCACTCCCGAGGCACCAAGGAAGAGTAGGAGGGATCGACCACCCGTTCGTGATGCAAAGGATTCTTATCAGGTTACGCAGATCGACTCTCAGCGACGGTGGGGATCATTCTTCTACTCTAGGCGCTCCCGAAGGAATTAGGATCATTTACACTTCTCCTATGTACTTTCTTTTTAGTTGGTTGTTTTACTGGCATTATGAATTGAGTTGAATTGAGTTGAGTTTAATTGAATTGAGTTAATTTTGATTGAAATGAGTTGAGGTACGTGGTACAGGTGTGTTATAGGAATCGAAGTTTATTTATTTTTTTAGTTCGGAGGTAAGGCCGACTTCCTCTGCCATAAAATTCTTTTTTTCTAAGTTACTCAAAGTCGGCCTTTGTAAGGCCGACTTTAGTGCGGTCTGAGCAAAGTCGGCCTTACAAAGGCCGACTTCCTCTGCCAATTTTTTTTTTTTTAAGTTAGTGAAAGTCGGCCTTTGTAAGGCCGACTTCAGTGCGGTCTGAGCAAAGTCGGCCTTTTCCACTAACTAAAAAAAAAAAAAAAATTGGCCGAGGAAGTCTGCCTTTGTAAGGCCGACTTCCTTGGGAACCAAAGTCGGCCTTACAAAGACCGACTTTGGTGGGTTACTTGCCCAATTATTTTCAAAGATGCGTCATTTGGCGAAATAATTCGCCAAATGACGTCATCATGGAACAAAACTCTTATCAATAGGACCCGTGCAGATTTCATCACGATGGAGTCGTATTATTTGATTAATTCTTTAACCAATCCCACAGGGAAAAGTGGCTAGCCAAACAATCATGAGCCCAGTCTCACCACACCCTTTAATTCAACGGGAGAACGAGTCTCCGCAGCCTTCTCTGAAACTTATCGTCAGACCTTTAACCCCAACCCCAAAGAAAAAAAGCTTAATTACAGGTTTACATCGATTCTCTTTTCCGGTTCTTTTTTGGGTTTATGATTTCAATCTCTTAGGTTTTTTGCTTCTCTTTCTTCCGAATTCTTTTATTTTGTTTCTTTCCGGTGAGTTCCCCCCTCTAGGGTTTTCGCTTTGTTGCTCGATTTTTTGCTGTCCGTAGCCTTATTCATGCTTAGATCCGTGCCTGGTTGTTGATGATTGATCGACTTTTGCTATGATCTCTCGGATTTGTGTGCCGATCGGTTGAGCCCCTCATGAATTGATTCCTTTTGTTGTAACCTCTGATCGATCTATCCCCGTGCATCTTGTTGTTGTTTGTTGTAGTTGTTATAGTTCTCAAACCTAACTTCTAGGAAAGGTGTAGGTGGAGTTCCCTTTTATCCCGCTGAATGATATCTAGGTAAAGGTCATGGATCCAATCAAGGGTCTCCCTACCTTTTATGTTCTTGCTTACTCACTTTCATGTGTTCTGTTTTTTGTTTGTGCAGTAAACAAAAAGAAAAACTATGAGCAAACCTCAGGAGCCACAACGTCCTCTCTTCCCTTTTGGGAACCCCTTTCGGGCGCTCTCGCCCAAGGGTTCTCGGCTACCTCAGAGTCTTGTAAATACCTTGAATGATTTTGAGGAGTCCTTGGCAGGGAGGCTGAAATTGCTCGAGCCCAAGGTCGCTGGAGATGTCCTCTCCTTGTCCTGGCTGGAGCTGGCCATGAGGTCCTTGTGCGATACCCACAATGACATAAAAAATCTCATTTCCGCACTCGATCTCCCTGTCTGTGATTGGGAGGAGAAGTGGGTTGATGTATACCTTGACATCAGTGTGAAGCTGCTCGACATCTGCATCATCTTCAGTTCAGAGCTCTCTCGCATGAACCAAGGCCGTCTCTTGGTTCAGTGCGGCCTTCATAACCTGGAGTCCCATTCCCCAAAGGGGTGTGTTCGTGCTCGGTCTTCCCTCGATGGCTGGAGAAAGGAGACCACTTCTAAGAACCCCAAAATTGACAGCTGTTGTAGCCTCTTGGACGGCCTGATGCAATCTCTGGATTTACCCAAAGTCAAGAACTCCGCAAAAGGGAAGGTCTTGATGCGTGCTATGTATGGGGTCAAAGTCCAGACGATTTTTGTTTGCAGTGTGTTTCACGCTGCCCTTTCTGGCTCTACTAGGAAACTGGTGGAGATTAATGTGGCAGACAGCTTTCCATGGGCTGCTTCCTTCAGTAATCTGAGGACTAGTGTGAATGACAGAGTTAGAAGTGGCTTTGCAAGTGGCAGGGCGATCATCTGCAAGGAGCTGGAGGTAGTTGATGCAAATGTCATGAAGTTGTATCCAATAATTCAGGATGGCGTGGATGCCGGTGAAGATGGTGATCTTAATGAAACCATTGCACAGCTATCCAAGGGCGTGGAGAGTCTCTCACAGGCACTGGAGTCTCTCACCAAGGGTGTGGATGGCTTCTTCCA
Source organism: Melastoma candidum (assembly GCA_023653495.1). Lineage (NCBI taxonomy): Eukaryota > Viridiplantae > Streptophyta > Magnoliopsida > Myrtales > Melastomataceae > Melastoma > Melastoma candidum. Next base: position 20,036,104 of record CM042884.1, on the reverse strand, counting down.
GATAGTGTTGTTGGGTCGTGATGCGTTGCTGTGTAATCTGAGAGCTAACAGTACAGCCTCCCACCAGAAAGTCGGAGCTAATGTAGAACGGCTGGCTGTCTAACAGAATATTTAGGCACTACCCTTAATGTTTTCCTCTGTCGTAAAGTAATATGCAATGATAACCTAGTTTTTAATGTTTGTGCTTCACTGCTTTGGCAGTGAGGAGTTCTCTGTGAATTGTAATGCGTTATCTTAATGAATGAAAGTTTCTACATCCTGATTGACAGTAGTGCATCTAACTAACAGAGGAGGGCGTGTTACCAGCTCAGAACACATCTTCACCCAGAAGTGAACGATACGATTTGTGTTTTCCTTTCCAGCAAATTACATGAGAAATATAAAATTCTGAAGAAGACCCAAGGAAAACTTGAATTGTCCTCCAAGTGCATCTTCGAATGAAATCGCTGATCAAATCTAACCCGGTATGTCCATCATGTAAAATCTTCGTCATTTGTTTCAAGACTGCCATTCATTTCTATACACATTGCAAACACATGGAAACTCTACATTCTGGAAAACCAAACTACCCAGATGCCACAACTGTCCTATCCTCTAGAAAGGGAATTGGTCTTCAACACTCCCATCTTTCATCCAAAAGTCACGGTTAAGAAAATGTGGTGGCACGCGAGTTATCCTTGACAGTTCCTGCATGCATAAATAACATGTTTTTTTTTGGGGGGGGGGGGAGGGGGGGGGGGGGGGGGGGTTGGAATAATGGCCCATACAGACAAATTTCATGGATGAAGTCTTGATTTCTAAACAATGCATCTCTTTCTTAATCATTTCAGGCCTTACAATAAGCATGTGCTTGCAAATTTTCCATTCTTTGTTCTTTTTGCTCCATTAAGACACCACAAGGAAGCTTTTTTTTTTTGGCAATCCTAGTAATGCAGTGGAAAGCCAACAAAGGCACTAGAAAACATGAGATGATCTCACCTCCAGCTGGAGAAACCCATTCTTCCTCGGCTTCATCAACTGTCATTTTCTTTATCAAATTATTGAGTGTTCATATCATAGAATGTACTTCCCAGTTTGGCACCATGCTTCTTAATAATTAGAGCAGACTGCAGAAGAATATCTTGTTGTGCAGAGTACAACTCATCTTTACTCTACAACCATAAAAAAACATCGGATCATTGGAGTGAATGGTGAATTTAGGCAAAACATCAATGAAATTATTATAATATAAACAGCCACGGGTCCCTTTATAGAAGCACTAGTCTTAAAAATATGAACTTAGAGAAGCACTCATCTTGCAGGCACAAAAGAGAGATGAGGATATGTACCAGTCTTTTGAGATTACACCCAAGAGTCAATTCAGCGTGAGAACTTTCTACGCGTGACAGGAAACAATAGGGTGCTTCTTTTCCCAGGAAAACGTTTGGATGATAATGAAGCATGCTCTTAATGTCATTTGATATTGGAAGAATCTTCTCCAAGTCCTCACTATTGAGAGGAATTTTAGTCACCATGGCACGCCATTCAGCACGAGACTTGTTCACGATCACCTACAGGCTTTAAAAACCGCTCAGTAAAGTTCTTTCTTGCCAACTTAAGGACACATAAAACAAGCACTGACTCGAGGGAAATCTTGAAGAGAGAAACATGAGTTCCAACAGCCCCTCCCTCAGATTTGTGGCTTTTGCAGGTTCAAAGAGAGGACATCAATTTGGACCGCAAAGGATTACCTCACCTGACTAGAAAACAACGAATTTGGAACAATCACCGGAAACTTCTCGGCATTTAGGAGCGAAGTAGTGGTCAGGCCCATTTCCACAACTTGGCCTTCTATAGATCCAGCCTACAGAAGCCAAGAAACCTTTTTAATTTTCCAAAGGACGGATTGAATATCACAGAGTAGCAAAAAAATGTTATCACGTAGCCACAACATACTTTTATTGTGTCTCCAAGTGAAAAGGGCTTTGAAAACTGCATAGATAATCCACTGAGCACGTTTCCCAGGATATCTCTCGCAGCAAAGGCAGTAGCAACTCCTGCTCAAGATCAAATCAAAAGAAATATTCACAAAAGGCCCAAAACAAAGAGGCACATATGAATCCACAACCACAGCAAGCCAACGGTTCACAAACTTATGTAAACTACTTCTCTGTAAAAAGATTCTAGCAATCACAGCAGTATGAAGAAGAAGGGTAGACTAAGGTCGTCACATCCTGCAAGTGGTAGCAAAAGCAAGAATGTTTGATGAATATACCTCCTATGCCACCGACGGTCAATAAGGACTGCACAGCCACCCCAAACGCTTCTGACAAGGCCATTGCTCCAATAACAAACAGACCAACTGATGAAAGTCTATCCAGCGCAAGCAGTTTCTCCCTGTCCACCCCTGCCAAACTTGTAGCTGCCATTGCACGGTAAAACGCATTGCTTTTCCAGCGATACAAGAACCAAACAAAGGAGACTACAACAGCAGCCCTCCATGTCTGTCCAATGTACTGCGAAGCTACAGTGGTTGGAGCTACCATCATGGCACTGCAGATAGAAAGGGAGAACCGCACACATAGTCAGAGAACACAAACTATAAGCATTAAAACATCTCTATGAGCACATAAAAGACGTAAAGAAGACCAAACTACCGACATCTGCCAGAAAGCCATGAAAGTGACCAAATATCTCAAGGGATCTTCAAGCGATCCCCAGACGCTCTTTTCATATGGGACTTCCTCTGCGGACAAGGCTCCTGGTAACAATGACACCGGACCTCTCATAGTATATTTGTGAATTCTCCGCAGAATCCTCGGCATTACGACCCATGCCAAAGTCGCAGCAGTAAGAGTGCCAGAAACTGGAATGATGACATTCTTAAGATAAGGATGCGAATCCAGTAACTGCTGTGTGTACGGGGTCAAGTCGTCCAATACAACCTCCTTGACTTTTTCACCAGTATAATTGAACCAATCGACCACATTACGCCAGGCTTCCTGCATCCTACCAGACCATTCATCTCCCATCATCCCCTTGTTACTGCTAGAACTACCATCCAGATCAGACGTCCCAGATATGGCAGACACGTCGGCCTTGTCTTCGTGCGAGCCATTCCGTGGGCTCCCAAAGTAGGACGCAAATGACCGAGTATAGAGCGCAACGCCACCGCCTCCAGCGTAAAAAGCAGGTAGATTCAATCTATGCCCAACACACCATCGTGAAAACGCGGGAGAGGGTCCATGGATATGCCTGGTAAGGTTGATGTGCACGCAGGAATTTGATGCAGATGCCCAAGTTCTAGTAAAGGAATGAAGTGTGTACGGGAGGTGGCGATTGAAAAGGGACCTAACTCGAGAGAGTGAACTAAAACGCATGGTAGGAAAACTCAGGTTGTGCTGAAGCAGAGGTGAAAAAGAGTTACTCAATCGGGTTAGCGTCAAAGGTAGAAGAATCTCCCCCCCTGGACAGTTGGGATCGCCACTTCCGACTTTAGATTGAAGAAGGGAACATTACTGGGAGGGGAAGAGGAGGAAAGGAAAGGGTTTGCAATGTGTTTGGGCCCTCCCTGAGCTTCAAAGGATTTGAGCCTTTTTTTTTTTTAAACCCGCAAGTAACTTACGAAAAGATTTTAATTTTAAAGTTATTTTATATCATAATATTTAAAATACAAATATATTTTAGTGAGCGTCAACGTTTATTACCAAGTCTAAGTAGCTAATTTTGTCTTAGAGGGTATCGGTTCAAATCTCACAAAATTGTTCTATTTTCGCGACAATGATTAAATATATTAAAAGAAAGTAGTTTTTTTATATTTTTTTGAAGTAGATTTTTAAAAAAATAATAATCATATTAGTTGAATCCTCCGCATTCATCCATCCGCCAACATGAAAACCGACAGCGGAATGGTGGCAAAACGCGGTTAGAGTCATTTGACTCCGTCCATCTAGCTTTTGGCTTGAATGTTCGTGTTCATGTGCATGTGCTTCTCCCCCGCACTCTTCCTCCCAACTCCTTGATTCCGGGGATGGCGTTGTTGCTGTTGTCGGTGGTGTTGATTGGGGTACTCTCCACTCTCCCTTCTCCTTCCCTCTCCCTCTCTCGCTTCTCACCGGTCGACTACTTCCTCGTCAACTGCGGTTCTCCCTCCGATTCCCTCGATCAAGCCAACCGCCTCTTCCTCGGCGATCCCAAATCTTCATCCCCCTGGTTCTTCCACCTCGTTGACCCAAACCCAGTTCCCGGTGCCCCTGATATCTACCGCACTGCCTCAGCCTTCTCCAAACCCTATAAGTACGTCTTCCCTGTCCGAGATAGAGGCACCCATGTCCTCCGCCTTCACTTCAATCGATTCCGCTCCTCTGCGTTTGACCGGTCTGATGTGGAATTTCACGTCTTGATTGACGGGTTTGTGGTCCTTAGCAATTTCACCGGGGGACATGGGGCCGCTATCAAGGAATTTTTTATCTGGGTCGATAAGGACGAAGTTGTCGTGCATTTCCTGCCTACTACGAGGACTAAAATTGGGTTTGTCAATGCAATTGAGCTCCTTTCTTCGCCGAAAGATTTGATCCCAGATGTTGCTCATTTTGTTGGTAATGGCGAAGTAGTTGACTTTGAAGGATTGAATCACCAAGCCTTGGAAGTTGCTCATCGGCTGAATGTGGGTGGCCCCAAAATTACTCCCTTCAATGATTCACTTTGGAGGACTTGGGTACCCGACGATGAGTTCTTGTTGTCAAGCTCTGAGTCAGAGATGGTGTACTCTACTGGGAGGATTCAGTACCGAGAGGGAGGTGTGAGTCGTGAAGTGGGTCCTGATAACATGTATAGTTCGGCTAGAGTGATAAGGAGTGTAAACCAATCGGTCTCAAATATCTCAATGACGTGGGTTTTACCTGTGGTTAGGGGTCATGATTATCTTGTCCGGCTGCACTTTTGTGATATTGCTAGCATCTCCCTGGGGTTGATATACTTCAATGTGTATCTTAATGGGGTATTGGTCTATGAGAATCTGGACCTCACGCGCATTGTCAATGAGGTTTTGGCATCTCCTTATTATGTTGATTTCATTGTTGAAGACAATGGTTTGCAAATCATGAATGTCAGCATTGGGCCATCGAATTACAGCCTTCCCCATGCAGTTGATGGTATATTGAATGGAATTGAGGTTATGAAGTTAAATAACTCAATGGGCAGCCTTGATGGCGAGGTGTGTGCCGGTTTTCTTCTCAGAAGCTGGCCAAGAGGAAACATTGGTTTGTTGGTTCCTTTGATAGCATTAATGTGCCTCCTTTTAGGCATATCTCTTGTAAAGCACATGAGGGCCATTCAGGTGAGTAGCACAGTAGCATGGACTAAATTGCCAACAGATGGAAAGGAAGTGTTTGAGAAGCAAGCGGCTTCCCAGATTGCTGAAAAGATATGATTGTAAGAACTCCCTGCCATGTATGTTATTCCGGATAATATACCTTTGGATTGGATGATCTATAACTCAGCACTTATGACGAATATATAGGGCATTTGTAGTTTGACGTCTGGCATGTGTCGTGTGTATGAATCAGAGTTTGTCTATATAATTTGGCTTGTGCATGCTTAAGCCCGTCATTCTTACTTGAATACATGTGACTCCTGATATAGTTTCCGAATGTCATGTTATTATCTGGCATGGCCATTTTGTAGCTTTATAGGGAAGAAGCAATCTCTGCCCTGTGTTGGTTTGTCTGGGTTATGATGATGATTACAAGATATCATAGGTTCTTGTCGTTGTTTCATGCAGGGATTGGGCGCTTCTGATGTACATTTTTTACCATCTTTGGTAGACTGCCAGTGGAAACACGATCAAATTATAGTGACTGCTATTTTTTTTGAAGTCCTTAATAGAACAATGTAGAGGTTGGAGTCGTGCTTTATCCGGTTTCTGCCAGCCATATATTGATCAAGCATTGGAACGTGGCACCAGACTCTGCGTGCTATTTGTTGTTGAGAAACATGCTCTGTGCTTTTGAAATCATGATGTTATTACAAGCAGGGGGTTGATTTTGAGAAAAGAATAAATATTAGGGAAGGCAGGATGGCCCTTCACTTCCAGTCCAACGAACAAGATCCATCAGGTTGATGTAAAGTGGGAGAGTTTCAAAAAGGTAGCGCTAATATTATCATTATTTTTTGTTAGACCTTTACTTGAACTCTAAAGCCGGCACATGAATCACAAGGGCTGCAACCCAAAATCATAAAGCGAAAATTAGTAGCCTCCCAAACCGGGGCGATGGAGGCTTCGCTACTTACTATTCTCATTCTTCTTTATGAAGGCCCAAAGCCTTTGAAGCAGCCCCCCACCCAGAAAGAAAAAAGAACAACCTCCCGATTCCCATTTGGCCATTTGTATAAATATAGCAAAGTTCATGCATTAAGCATCATTTACTTACCTGAAGCAAAAAGAACAAACAAACGCACCCATCCATCCATCATCTCCTTCCTTCTCACCCGCCTACAATTGCATTTGCCTGTTTGTTCCTGCCTGTTGCTGTTTCCCAGGATTGGCGATCAAACTCCCCCCACAAGTTCGAAGAGAAGAAAAAGATTCCATCTTTCCTTTCTTCTTGTTGTTGTTATTGGGAGGGAGGCGTTTGATGGGTTTCCCGGTGGGATACACGGAGGTGTTTCTCCCCAAGCTCCTCCTCAACGGCCTCTCCTTCCTTGGATTCATCCGAACCCTCATCTCCTCCTTCTTCCTCTCCCTCGGCCTCTCCGACTTCCTCCTCGACTCTCCCGACTCCCACCGCTTCGATCCCCTCCTCGACATCCCCATCCGCATACCCGATTCCCCTCCCATGTCCGCCGTTCTCATCCGTGAGTTCCTCCCCGTCCAATACCAGGGGCCCTCCTCCGACCCCCCAGAGAGCTGTGCCGTCTGCCTCTACGAGCTTGAGGTCGGTGACGAGATCAGGGAGCTGCGCAACTGCCGCCACGTCTTCCACCGCAGCTGCCTCGACCGCTGGCTGGACTGCGAGCAGAAGACGTGCCCGCTCTGCCGGACACAGTTCGTGCCAGATTGTATGCAGGACGAGTTCCATCAGCGACTCTGGGCGGCATCGGGCATCGTGGGTGCCGATTTTTACAGCGATTACGCATCCCTCTAAGGCTCCTGAAATGAAAATGTACATAAAAGCTGGATATCCAGCAGAAATGAAAAAAGAGAGTAATCCTGGAGAGGAATTTTCTTTCTGATTTTGGTGTGTCCAATCCAACCCTAGATCTCACGCCTTTAAGGAATTGGAGTTTTCTTCTTTTCTTTGTTTGGTTGATTTTAGAGATCCCTTTAGAACGAAGTTTGGGTTTAGGGTTGGGAAGTAGTGAAAGATAATGTGCAGGATGAGGTTCCCCAGATCTGCAAAATTCCCTGTTAGAAAGAAAGAAAAGATGCCATTTTGCAACCCTTTGAAATGAAAATCTTATTTGGGGAGGTCTCAAGATTTACCAATACCAATACCATCCTCAGCAAAAGATGTTCCCAGATGGGAGGGTGGGTGGGTCTATCCAGGAATGTGTTTAGGGCCGCTGATGCAGATTGAGAAGTTGAGGAATTTGGAAGGGAGAGATGGCGTTTCCAAATCATGAAGGGGTTGTTTTGTCCTCTTACACTTGGGGGGGATTGGATTCTGCCCTTGCAAGGCTTTTGATTATTATAATAATTTATGGGGGGGAAGGAATCGGATACCCTTTTTCTTTTATTCCATATAGGTGTTGGTGTTGGGCGAGAGTCTTGAGTCAACTTGAGGGTCTCCCCTTGTGATTGAATGCCATGTTTTTTTAAGTGTGGGGGGACTGACTTGGTCTGCCCGGATCTTTTTAGACATCATCATTTTTATTGGGTCTTTAATGTCTGAGTTTTATTTAATAATCCTATTTGTGTTCTTCTTCTTCTTCTTCTTCTTCTTCCGAGGATGATCATTGCGAAGGCAAGACCCTCCCCCGCCCCCCCAAAAAGAAAAACAAAACAAAAACCTTTGTCCAACTTAACTTCCGTCCAATTTTTTTAATTTCCCCTCCTCTTCCAACTCCTGTTGGCCAAATATAATATAAATAAAATTCCTCCATCCCAATAGAGGAGGACGGCCTGACCGACTAACCACTCACTGGGTTTATAGGAAAATCATGGGGGAAAGGGAAGACCAACCCGGTTCCAGTTTTAGGTTTAAAAGCAAAAGTGATTGGTGCGACATTGTCTGTCAGATGAAGATGGGGGGGGGGGGGGGGGGGAGTGGGTGGGGGATGTGATGGGGTGCACAGTGAACAACATGGCACTGATTGAAGATGTTGGAGGATAATGGGGGGGAGGGGATTTGGAGATGGCCATGGGGGTGTCGGATATTGGACACTAGTGGAGGGATCCATCAACATCTGAGGCTGTCATGTCTGAGAGCCTTCACCCCTCTCTTTATTTTTCTTCTTTTTAAACAAAATATGGGAGGGTGGTCTGTGAGTGTGCAGGCACGACACGAGAGATTTTCCAGGATATTAAAAGAAAAAGAGATAGACCCGGGGACACACTGCTCGTGCGAAAACCGCTCACTCTAAGAGAGACAACACCCACCCACACGCTCTACTCCTCCATTCCCATATGATCTCTGACCAACATGTCCCCCACACCAGAGCCATCCCCCCCCCCCCCCCCCCCCAAAAAAAAACCACTTTCTCTCTTACACATTAACTTCAGGTTAACTTGGGATACCCCCTCCCCCCCCCCCCCCAAAAGATTCCAGAAAACGATGCCCTGTTGTCTCTTCCTCTCTCCCAAAAAAGAAAATGAATGATTGCATTCATTCTTCCACTACACCTCTCATTCTGAAAACTTTTGATTAACCCAACACAACAACTTATTTAGGGCTAGGCATAGGAGCAACTCACTCCATTTATTCATATAATAATCATTTACCATCTCTACTTTCCAAGTTGTGTATTCCCCAGTAGGCGGAATCACCGGCCCTCAATCACACCCACATTCCATATTGAGCATGTCCCGGTGACATATACTTGTCCTGCTGCTCCTCGGAACATGAGATGTCTGTTCTTACCCCCCTGTGAAGATTCTGTGGCTGGCTATTCGCTTTAGACCAGGGATTCCTTTTGAATCAGCAGCACGCCTTCTTCCTTAACCTCACCTTCACTTGGATACCAAAAGCATGGCGATGAGAACAACGGCAATCCATTTGCATTTTTCATTCTTCGGTCGGGGTGGATACTACCTCCCCACTATCCCTTCAAAGGGCCACTCTAGTCAGAGTCTTGATCATTATTCAATTCCCAAAAGACCAAAGATAAAACAGCATAGATCTCAATAGTTTCAGGATGCGATTTGTCGCTCGAAACAAATGTGTGAATTGTTCCTGTAATCTCAATCCAACTAATGCCGGGAACTTTGAACCCACAATTAATCCTCATCATCTTGCGCACTCTTGCGACCTCTCCCCACTTCCCTTCTGAAGCATAGAGGTTAGAGATCAGAGTGTAATTAGCTGATTCCCCTGCCTCAGACAGAAAAATTTCTTCTAGAGTCTGAGCATCTATTATTGCACTTTGGCGGGCTGCAGATGCCCCAAGAATGGCTCCTAATGTGTTTCGCTCTGCTTCTGGCAACAAACACTTTTTCAAAAGACCCGCCCGAGTTGCTATGTCAATTAAGCACGCATACTGCTCCACATTGGGTGTGAGACCGTACTTGCTAATCATTAAGTCAAAGTAATGAAGTCCCTCGTGTACCATCCCAGCATGAGCACAGGAAGAGATCACCCCTAGGAAGGCAATATTATCTGGTCTTATGCCAGAGAATAGCATCCTCTGGAAAGCTCTCACAGTTTCTGTTGCCATACCATGAAAACCATATCCAGAGATAATTGACGACCATGTCACAATATCAGGATCTTCTACCAACATAAAACATCGAGAAGCACTGCCAATGCTTCCGCACTTGGAATATGCACTTATCAGAGAATTTGAAACAGATATATGGGATACAATCCCCACTTTGATTGCCAGGGCGTGTAAGTGTGTCACGCCACTAATGGAGGATAAGATTCCGAATGAGCTTATTACACCTGCTAAAGTCGATTGGTCGGGATGAAAGCCCTCATGAAACAATTCGTGGAGAAGTTTCATTGCCTCCGCTTGCTCCCCAAGATGCACATATCCAGTGATGAGGGTATTCCAAGTGATCACATTCTTCCTCGGCAAGAACTTAAAGGCATAACGGGCATCCTCCATATTCCCACTCTTGGAATATGCATCAACAAGGGCACTTGTAACTGCAACATCTGCGTCAAAACCTAGCCTTATTACGGTAGCATGTAGTTGCATAGCCAGTCCCCAGAATTCTGAACTGGCACAACCACCAATAAGGGTAGAAAGTGAACACTCATCGCTTGACATTCCTTCTAATCTCATTCTCTTGTACAGTAAAAAAGCCTCTTCCATCAAACCTGTCAAAGAATAGCAAGAGCACAGAGAATTCCAGACAGCTAAATCCCTGTAGGACAGCTCGTCGAACACAGATTTGGCTTCTTCCATCCGCTCGAGTTTCCCGTACAAGCAAATCAATCCTACTCCGACAAAACAGTTGACGAGGCTTCCATATCTTACCACGAAACAATGCAGCTGCACGCCAACCTCGATACTATCGAACTCGACGCATCCGCGAAACAACGAGTTAAACGTAAGGTGATCAGGTTTCACCGAATCCATCAGCATGGCCCTAAAATTAGAGACAGCCTGCCAAAAAATCCATGGATGGCTGCTGCCACAATCTGTCGCAGCACGAAGCCACGTATTCCAAGTGACAACGTTTCGGAGGGGAATTTCATCGAGCAGTGCCAGGGCCTTGAGGAACATTCTGCCAGCGACGTAGACATGCAGGAGCTGGTTCTGCAGGGACAGAACTCCGCAGAGTCCAGCTTTGACGACGAGAGCGTGTACTCTTTCACCATGCCAGACGAGGAAGGAGGCCTTGAGGGTCTGGGAGAGGTAGGAAATTAGAGAGTCGTGGGGGGGAGTGGACTTGTGAGGCGTCCGAGGGTAACAAAAGGTGGTGCTGCTCCGGCCGATCACGAGGAAGTTGGTAAGGACTGGCAATAACAACCGAGGCAAATGGACGGTGAGGGTTAAGTTGGGAAGGCAACGTCGTGGCATCTGACGGCGGGATAACAGTTGAAAGGACCATTGGCGGGTGCGTCGGTTAGGACACGGAGGTCATTACCGAAAGTAAAAAATGAGAGAGAGACAGAGAATGGAGATGCCCTCTAGTCATGTTACTCGAATATAACTAGGGGAAGTCAAACGAGAATCCGTGAACAAGTTCAAGCAAAGTCGAATATATATATATATATATATATATATATATATGCAGAAAACGGAGCATGAATCTTATTTACCTAGTTCGAGTTATGAGTTGGCATGGAAGATGAATGTGCGCATGTGCCGTTAATTTTACGAGCTTTGTACCTTTTTACCTTTAGTTTCGAAATTATTTTGAGCTTTATGGTCGCGAGTTTCAAAATTACGGATTTACGGCAGTTTCACTATTCACTTCCTTTTCCTCTCAATTTTTCCCAAAATCTCTCACGTTTCTTTCAACTTAGTCCTTCAAGACAATTATATGGAAATAAATCTTAAGCGGGCTCTGATACCATTAAATAAACTGAAGATAAAGCGGAAGAAACTAACTCAAATAAGAGTTAGATATCAGCATGCTAGATATTCTTCAGAATAGCCAGGAATCGAACTTAAGAAGTTTTTCCCAATTGTCTTTGGCGTCGGCGTTCAATCAACCTCAAATATTCGTTTGAATATTTTGAACTTGCCACAAATCCTAAATTGGACTTGCCTTCAAGGAAGTATTCCTCGAATTCACTCTGAACTAGAGTCAGCTCTTCTAATTTTTTAGAATAGCTTTCTATCTGCTGTGATATTTGTGATATCTGTGCCGATAGATTTTCAAGACGATCTACTATGGTATTGAGAAGACCAGTAGTAGAATCTTTGCCTACCCCGTGATCTAAATGTAGAAGATCTGGGTTAGGACAATCAGTCATAGAATGACTAGCGCCGTTGCACCACCTTAATTAAGTTGCCTTAATCAAGATCTTCTTTCTGTAATGAAATAATAGCATAAACAACCTTAAAATGTAAAGTTGGTTATCATACCTTAATTGAATAGCTCAGGTGGTCCACCAAGCTTCCGCACCAAGAGAACTCAGGAAGTAAAGCTTCAAGAGTCTTCTTCTCAAGAACTTAGAGAAGGTATTGGAGAGGCTCTTCTGTGCTATCTCAATGCCCATACCATGAGGGACTTATATAGGCACTCCTCATCCCAGGTTTCAGCCGAATGGCTTAGCCTTACAAGGTTTAGTCATAATGACTTATCCTTCAAGGTGTCGATCCGCAGATCTAACCTTTAGTTAGCTTTAATCTGTTTCGATTAATTCTAACTTTCTTGGTTTCTTAAGGTATTCTTCGAAGAACAATCAGAGACAACTTTTACTCGGATTTGAGTTTGAAGTTCTCGTTTTTAGATTTTCTTCTGGAGGACAATCAAAGAATTCTTGCTCAAGTTTTTGAGAGAGAAAATTCTCTATTCAGATTGCCTCCCCAAATGAGGTAGAGGGCTTGTGAATATATACACAAGGGAGCTGGTGCCAATGCACTGTTTGCCAGCTCAAAAGTAAAATGAATCTAAACTGTTACAACAAGTTAGTAGGGTCCTAATGACCGAAGAAAATGTCCTAGTCTAACTTTATACAGTTGTCGTCTCCCGTCTGCATTGGTGCGCTGTCCTGGGAGATTCCTTCCTTGTTATTGTTGGCGCTTGAGGGTTCGCCAACTCCTTCTTTCTTGGAGAGTCCCGGCGGGCCTTGAACCGCTTCAAGTATTTGCTGTGAGATTTGTTGGGCTCTCTCATCATGCTCGATTTGCTAATTCAAGGTTTTGTCGGTGAAATCAGCAATCTTGCTCCAAACCTCGAAGGTGTCGGTTCGGAGGTGTAACTCAGAGTTCTCTCGCCTCCAGAAACTATCTAGAAGGTTGATCATCCTCTGCCATCCTCGGTCTCCTGCTTGTTCGTCTATGAGACTTAGATCGGACCGAAGAATCGTGACGGTTATGAAGCCATCACAGAGCACGTAGTAGTCATCCTTGCGGGTTAACACATGCTCCAGCACATCTTTTAGGAACTCAACCTTTATGGCTTTTCGGACTGTTTTGTCCTTGTAATATTTCCGCCATAATCCTCTCTGATCGAGGTCCTGTCGTTGAGGTTCCACCAGACGTCTACTCTCACAAGGGTGGATGTTCCATACTTGCAAATTCTGCAGTATCACCTTCCCATATAGCGGATGGTCTTCTTCCTCCCTTATTGTGCTAGTAATCAATGCCGTGGCATACTTGGGTCCATAGCCTAGGCATCCGAGTACATACCTTACCAACATCGGCAGTGTTTCCATACACTCTGGTTCAGATCTATCGATCTCCAGGATGTCTACAAACCCAGCATGTATGTAAGGTGCTGCTACTCCTACCATTTCTGAATGAATTCTCAGAGACGGCCACTTCCCCGATATCCAGTGTAGATACGGTTGAAGTACAGCGTTTTCCTCAAGCGAGGATTCGCTCATGTCTACTACTACCTTTGGGACTTCATAATTTTTTACATCCCCTGGTATGATCGACATCGTGGTGGAGAATATCTGCTGTCTTTCCCTTTCGACTTTAGACATCTCCTCTTCATCTGAAGCCATAATTGATAACTTAAACTCCAGATCTTTGATATACTCAACTGTCTTCTTTGCGAAATACTCAACTTGGCGCTTGTCATCATGTTTGATGCCGCCCAGGAGTCCTCCGCAGACTACAGACGCATCCCAGCTTAGGGATCCATCTTCGAATGAGTCTTGATCAAAAAACCAGGATCCATCCAGATTCTCTTGGGTTTCTCCAACATGGCCTTTGCCACCGTGAGTTTTCTCACCAGACTCTTTGACCGAGTCTTTTTCAGGAATTACTTCCTCAAGGTCCTCTTTCTTTTCTAGAGTTCCTTCCAATGCTGCGTAAGCACTTCCAAAGTCGAAGTATTGCTCGCACTCCATTGCAGCCACTTCCTCAGGTTCTGCCCTTGGTTCTGGGCTTACCTCTTGAACTGGCTCGCCAATTATGGCCTTGAACTTAGCCTCTTCCTCAGCATAATGTGTCTCCATCCTCTCTTTCGGTTCCTCCTTGCTTTGCAACAAAGCCTTATAGGATTTTACAGCTTGATTGATGGAAATATTCTGCTCTTTGGCTAAGTAGTTTCGGCAGTAATTGAACTGTTCCATGGTCAAAGGAGACCACCAAGGTTCTTCAACCTTGCCGTCCTTCTCAGGACCTTCTTTTGCAGAAACATCCCCCTTGGGACCAGAAGACCTAAGCCTCTTGGCTTTCCTCTTCTTCCTGGCTTTCTCCTGCGACTCGGCTTTCGCCTTGTCTCCCAGATCTGCCATTTCTGCATTTCCTTTGGAGCTTTCCTCCTTCGGATATGCTATCTTCTCTTGAAGATCTTTCTTCATGTTTCTTCCAGAGTTGGTGTTACCCTTCTCCTTCAGATCCATCTTTCCTTCCTGGGAAACTTTCGCTTTCCCCTTAGAATTGGCTCTTGCCTTTTCTTTGGGTTCAGCCATCCCCTTCTGGGATACAACCTTCGCTTTTCCCTCAGATCTAGCCTCAGCTTCTCTGGGATTAGCCATCTCCTTCTGGAGATCTGGTTTCGCCTTACTCTTGGAGTCAGCTTTTGCTTCCTCCTTAAGTTCAGCCTTCCCCTTCTGGGAATCCGCAGTTTTCAGCTTCTTGGGACATTCGTAAGAACGATGTCCTAGTTGCTTACACTGCCAGCAGAGAACTGCTGCCTTCGTTCCTGAAATGGAACCAGCATCACTATGCTCACTATCTCCCTTGTTAGGACATACCTTTCGGGAGTGTCCTTCCTTCTTGCATCCCCAGCATATTTTTCTCTTTGCAGCAGGATCCATCTGCAGAGTTTTTAGAAAAGAGAGGTGTTTGCAAGTTCTCTAGAGAGAGAGTCAGCTATTATGTTGTGGTCGGACTTAATGTATTCGACCTCATATTTATAATAGCTTAATTGTTCCTGCAACCTTAAGAGTCTAGTTTGCCTAGCTTCTTTAAGGTTCAGACTCATAAACCTTTTAACATAGGTCGAGTCAGAGCGCACTAAAAATTCTTTCGGTGCCAAAAAGATAAATAAAGCCTTTATTCCATATTTTAAGGCTAACACTTCTTTTTCATGTATCGGGTACCGTAATTCGCACCCTTTGAAACTTCCCGACCAGTATTTGCATACTGGTTCTGGTTTGCGTCATTTAATTTTTAGGACTGCTCCCCAATGTTCTTCAGAAGCATCAACTTCCAAGACTAACTCATCTTTGTCAGATGGTAAAGCGAGTTGTGGCAAATTCTTTACCTTTGCTTTAATCCTTCTAATTGATTGAGTGTCTTCATCTTCCCATATCCAAGGTTTAGTCGAAGAAGTTTTCTTCGAGATTCTACTTAGATCTCGGGAAAGATCCTTCACAAACTTTCTTGCATAGTTAGCACATCCACAAAATCTTTGGACTTGCTTTCTATCTTCAAGTCTGTCAGGAAAATTAACTATTTTCTCGGCAATATGATTTTGCAGTTTAATCTTACCCTGCTCAATCTCCATGCCTAAGAAGTTAACTGACTCCTTAAACCATTCTATCTTCTTCTCAGATAGAATCATACCTTCCCGTCGGAAGATATCAGTCACCTTATCTAGGTGCCTCATGTGGTCGTCCTCAGTCTGGCTGTAGACTAACACATCGTCAATATAGACCGCACAAAACTTTTGGATTTGCTTGAAAGCATTATCCATCTTGCGCTGAAATACGCCTGGAGCATTCTTCAGGCCGAACGGCATTACTAACCATTCAAACATTCCTTGCGGAGCATTAAAGGCAGTTAGAGGGACCGATTCTTCCTCCATCTTGACTTGCCAGTATCCACTTTTCAAGTCAAATTTAGAGAAGAACTTTGGTTGACTCAGACTTACCCTATCAATTAAATCTCCCGCAGTGGGAATCTTATAGCCATCGTCCTTTGTAGCTTTGTTAAGCTGACGATAATCTATAACCATTCGTGCTTTACCTCGCACCTGCTCGGCATGATTAATAACCATGAAGGCAGGACTAGAATGTGAACTATAACTGTCCTTAATCAAGCCTTTTCCAAGCAACTCAGGAATTTGTTTGTCAAACTCCTCAACCATCTCAGCCGTATACGTAATGTTTCGGGCTCTTATAATGGTTCCGGGATCTTTCAACTCTAATCTAACCTTTAGGCTATTTCGAGTCCATAACTTTAGTGGATCTTCACTAAAATTATCGGCCAGTTTTATTAGGAACTTATCCCATTTTGTTCCTATTAACTTTACAGCCATACACACTTTTTGTTTTGGAAACAAGTCGTCATACCAGTTAGAACTCCTGGTATTCGTTGGTGAAAACAGGGTTTGTTCCCATGAATCGTTCTCATCCAACCGTATATCACCACGTTGAGCTCGCACTCTGAAAACTCTTTCACATGGGATATCTCCACAGTATTCTGTCCGTTTTACCGGATAAAAGCCAAATTTTAACCGAAGTCTAGGCTCTTGTAGAATACTTATTTTTACCCCACCGATGGAAACATCACTTTCATTCTGCACAAAAGGAAGGTTTTCCTTTTGGCCCTTTAAAAAGGCGTTACCAATAATGATGTCGGCCTCTAGTAAAGGATGTGCAAGAATCTCTTTAATGATAAACTTTTGTCCACCAATAAAGACAGGCACGTTGCTTGCCTTATGGCCCACTATTGTGGCCATACCATCAACGTTAACCATGTGGATGGGTTTCTGCAGTGGTTCCCACCACTCATCTGGCAGAGCATTGAGTCTAGCACAAGTTATGCTACACCCAGTGTCTATCAAAGTATCTAGAGAATACTCATAGTATCCAGGAAATTTGAAAGTTAGAGCCACATATGTGCTCATGTCTTCCTTCCTAACACTAAACCCAATATTCTCAGGTACACTTTGGGATGGTTCTATCATCCTCCAGATATCGTCTATTGCAATAGACCTTTATTTGGCTATCTGTTTGATAACCTCACAAACTTCAGGAATCTTAGATAAAGAGCTACTAATATTAGTTACTCTTAACATCCGTATAGATTCCTCTCTCGGTTGATCTACAGGGTCTTCATAAACTGGTAATGATACCTGTCTATACCCTACGATTCTACCCGTATGTTGTGACGGGGTTCTCGAATCAACAGACCTTCGAGACATCTCTTCTATTAGTGGAGGTGCGCTTGCAACCTCTGGTCGAGAGACTATTACGTCTTCTCCCTCATCACTAGCCCTTGAAGAGACTTCAGAGGGCGCTCTATTGAGCGGCTCTCTCAGGATTGGCATCCTTACAGGCAAATGCCTGTCAGCCCTTTCGCTAAGCATAGGTAAATGCCTATCAGCTCTAAAGCTGTCCCTAGACGGTTCACCCAACATCAAGGTAATCTCGTTACCTCTTTGTCGGATATTGGCCGCACTAATCGGCCTAGAGCTAATACCAGGTTCAGTCATAACCCAGTTCCTTGGCCAGGTTAACTCTAATGGGTTTACCTCTCGCCTATGAAACTGTTGGTAGTTATTATGACCTTCCTCGAACAACTCAGTAAGTCTTGAGATGTTCCTCACACCAGGACTAGTGGTATTCACCAATCGGTAAATCACTCTAGTGTGATACGCCAAAAACTTGGCCTGGGAATTCATTCTATCCATATTCATTGATTTGATTCTTAAGGTCAATGAATTTCCCAAACAGCGATCGTTCAGGGCCATCATGAAATTTGGATGGACCTGGAACCATACAGGGCCGTGTGCAAGGTTGGCCTGTATACCTGATATCAGCTGATCTCTAAACTCTCGCCATCGTTTATCGATCACTGCTGCTACCACAGGACTATCCGCTGATAAATGAAACAGCGGAATTAACCCTACTTGGATCAACCCAATATGTATATAGTTATATACACCTCTCGCACGCTGCATGGTTTCCCGAATGCGTTGTACGTTGAGTAATGGGATATCCAGAGTCTCAAGTTCTGTGCTTGTAACTTGAGCCGTTGCTTCTGTTTGTGAGATGTCTATTATCGATCTAAAATTAAATCTCGATACGTTATAGACTTCTCTCACGTTAACATTAGGCAACCTCCATTCCAGCACTGACTGGGATGGATCTTCGTACTGGTGAGATTCTTCCAGTACCTGATTCGATGCTTCCAACGGAACCATCTCATCACCATCTTCGTTTTGCACTGCTCTCATCATGAACAGATGCATTTTCCAAAGATCAGAATCTTCTTCCGAGTCTGTATCATAATCAGACACTACCTCGTAAATTGATTCTACTTCCGAGTCTAAGTCGGAAATCTCTTGCTCATTGTCGATACCCCAAATCTTCTCAGAGCCATTAAGTAAATTAACATTGAGAAATTACTGAATTAGTGCTCGTATCATCACCGAGTATATCAGTAAGCATTTTCATTGTGGAGGAGCACTTCTGATCACCTGCTGTGAGACAAAGTACTGCCACGCAATGAGCTACAGAGTACAATGCTTGCTTGACAATAACACCTGACTGGGGAGATGGTTTGGCACTTGACAATAAAGATTCCAGCTGAGAATCAAAGCTAGTGTTCGCAGAGTACACAAGTGCAGCAAAAAATTGGAATCGGCCAATTGAAGTTTGCCAGAGAAAATAATCCTATTTTGCCATCATTCACATCAAGTGGAGTGAATGGAACCAGGACAGATTGTGCAAGATGTATAGTCGAGATTTCAGCGATTATTGTCTTCAAAGCAATACTGGCAATGTCACGATGCTGGTCTTTTCCATTCAGCAATTTCTCACATAATCTTCCTGTCATCATCCATCAGAAAAATCTCAACAAACCCACATCCACATCCTACGAACCCCAACAGATTAGAAAACACCCCATGACCCATGATCTCACCTAAAAAATCATCCACGTTCAGCGGACAACCGCTTCCCCACGAGGATCCCAACATCTCCGAGATTCGGGCGCTTCCCCACGAGGATCCCAACATCTCCGAGATTCGGGGGGACCAGAAACGGCTTCGGAAGGACTTCTTCTAAAAAGACTACTTCGGGGACAGAGACAGAGGGAGGGAGAACAGACAGAGAGAGAAAAGAGGAGACTCACCTTCGAAGAGGAGAGAGAGCTGGTTTTCGATCGTTCCCTCCCGAAGACCTCCAAGGTAGGTTTAGCTCCACGTGAGGAACCCCCTTTGTTGCCAACTCCATCCCAACCTCCGCCGGCCACAACTAGAGATCATCACAGCAAGCTTTGATGCGATCAACAGAGGTCTATGTCTACGAGAGCCTTCCCCTGCTACAATGAAAGAAACGACGAATCCCTTTTGATGGATTGGCTAACACAGCTCACCCCATGTCATCGATGAAAGATGGCGTCTCCGCTTCCCGTGACTGCACATGAGCGTCACGGGAAGCCTCCTTTAGCTCTGATGATTTTATTTACCTGTGCAGGTTCAGGTGATGCCTGAATTTCCTAAATCCAACGCTTGGTGAACCAGCCAAAGAAACTCGGCCATCCTCCAGCAAGGTCCACGGAACAGTCGGCAAAATCTGAAAGCTCTCCCAAGATAGGTTGTAGCAGCAGCAACACCCTGCCCTCCCAAAGCGACGGCAAGCCTGATGTTGCAGCTAACCCCAGAGAGTGGTGGGGCCATCCTCTGCCGGCGTCTCCATCGACAACACCACTAGTAGCTTCGCAGACAAGCGGCAGCGGTTCTTCCCGCAATCAGATCCTGACTTCGACAATATTCCCAGTTCCGCCTGTTACAGCCGGCATCCCGGCTGGTAAGATGAGGTACCGCAATCAGCGAGCGACACCTTCAAACCCGCTTTCAACGGTCATCCCTAGAGCTAGCGGCGACAGAACCCAGCGCTCCATGAAATCTTCAACAGCGGCGGCAGTCCCGCCCTCCTCCGGCGTCGCCAAGCCCGACAGCGGCAAACCGCGGCCTATTCCGGCGCCTCCATGCCCGACAGCGAACCCATGCCTAATCTGACGTCCCTTGCATCCTCAGAACCGCAGCGGTGGCGAACCCGTCTTCCCCGACAATCCCGATGCCTAGCCTTCAGCCTGCTCGCCTCAAATTTGAGCGTCAATGCCTCCCACACCGCATGCCACGTCGTCCTCGACCAGCCCATCCATACCATCGTTGACGGACGAGTTCGCGCTCTGTAGTTGCAGCTTGAACGGCGACCCACCATTGGCATCGATTTGAACCAGGTTGTTTCTGTCCTTGACACTCGATGGAGATTAACTTGTTGTTTCATCATTTAGACAAATTGGTGTGATGTCTGTTCACTTGATTTAATTAAAACGTGGTTTTCAATTAAGTGGTTTTGTCTTTAACGTATATTTTAGTAAATAATGCATTTTTTTATTTCTTAATGCATATTAGTTAATTAAATGATTTTTGTCCTTAATGCATATTTTAATAAGTAATGCATTTTTATCCTTAATGCATATTAGTTACTTAAGTTGTTTTTGTCCTTAAACGCATATTTTAACAAAAAATACATTTTTTTAATCCTCAATGCATATTACTTAATTAAGTGATTTTTGTCAAGTACACGCGGAATGAATTTTGTCACACGTGTCATTTGTGCTCCTTGAAGTTTTAATGCGTTAAATATCTACTTATGTTATTTTCTCTTTTATACTTGTTTCTGGACATTAACTATATATTTATTCTCTTGTTGTTTGCGGTACGTGAACATATTACGGGAGAACCGAGCCACGAACTGTACGTAGATGAACCAGAAGCGACCAAGGTTCAATTCCGCCTTCTCACACGATTCCTTAAGGCGCGTGTATCAAACCGCGTGGATCTCTCCGCGTGCGTAAAAACCGCGATGTCAAGATTATAAAGCGGCCCCAACCGTCATTTCAGGTACATGAGGGAGGTGCGGGCCTCCCGAAATTTTATTATTTCCACGTGTAACGGGTCGTGGGCCCAAGTGCATAGGCCCACGATCACCATCCTTCCCCGCTCCCTTTGATCTAAATACTTGAACTGTGGTTGCTGTGCATGTTATTAGGCTTTCAGGATTTTATCGTCGCATGCTGTTTGCTAAACCAATACATATGAGTTCGGGCTCAAAAAGCCTGAATCGGGTCCAACGCCCGTAAAACATTGACATGAATCCGGAGTCATGCCCGGATCGGGTCCAACACCCGTTAACCAAAAGCAAACTTTTGGAGCAAACGCCACCTTTTCGCATGTTTAAGTGTAAGAGTTAGTAATTAGGGATCCCCGAACCCTACTCTGGTTTTCCGACTTAGACCAGTTTTTAAAAATAAGTCGGTGGCGACTCCGTAACCGTTTACCTAGGTTAAACAACACTTTTACAAAACGGAGCCATTTTGGATGAGGGACTGGCGACACGAGCCGCTCCTCGAGTCCTCCTGAACGTTCCTTTGTGAGGCCTACGCGCAGCCTTTCGCCCGCCGCCTTTAAGACTGAAGACGGTTGGCGAAACGCCCCGCAGGTCCATTCAGGAACCAAGGGAGGGTTCGACCCAATTCCCTTCCGCAGCGTCCGACGCTCGAGTCGCGACGCCGACCGGTTGGGCCTTGGGGAGCGGGCCCGGATCCTCGGGTCGTCCGAACCGCCTCGCGCGTGCTAGGCCGGAAGGCGCGCGTACACTCATCTACTGGTTCATAAGCAAGGACTTCTTCCTCATGACTCCTGTCATCCAGGAAGACCATTCGGAGTCTTTCTCTCCTTTGGTTCTTCTTCGGACAACTATCCGCTTTGTGGTCTTTTGAACCACAAAACCAGCAACAATCACAACTACTCAAAGGTTTCCCTTTAGGACATTTAGGCTCTCTGCCATGCTTTCTTTTGAAAGCATCGATCCTGTCTTTATCCTTCAGGTTATCCCTTCTCCTCACAAACCTTCTTGGTTTGTAAGCAGGACCTCCTCTTTGCTTACGATGAACGTCCTTCTTGGGCCAAACTTTCTTTTTGTTGTACCCAACAAACTTCCTCTTACGAGGAAAGTTCCTTCTCTTCAAAGAGTCTTCTGGAGTACTGCGAGTATCGCATCCATACCTTCCAGGCACATACTCTATCTGAGAACAACAACTCTTATTCAGGTAAGGTAGCTTCTTAGCTGCCTCTTTCACCTGGAGCTCAGTACATGCTTTACGCATTGCGTACTTCACCGCCTGAATTTTTCCTCCGAGTCCAGAGACGATCTTTTCCTCACTCAGAAGTAATTCATAGGCCTTTTGCGCCACTTCCAGCCAAGGTTCAGGAAGTTTTGCAAAAAAGGTTCCCAATATGAACTGTTGAGAGACTACATCCAGATTGTAATAATACTTCTGGAATTCACATACGTAGCTATCAAACAAGCACATATCGCAGATCTGTAGTTTAACCAGAGCGGTTAATGACTGCTCTTTTTCCACTGTCTCAGTGGATAATGAGAAACCACAGAACTCACGTTTCAGGGCATCAGCGATTATTGCCAATACTCCGTCAACCGTCAGCGCCTGATCTATTTTTTCCTTGATGTCTGTATGAGCCACCAAAGACTTCCAATATTTCTGCGCCGTTCCCATGAGGGCTGCCACACATAATTCATAGACAGATCCAGGAGATAATATCCCTGCGGACGCAGTCATTCGAATTAGTGATAACCACTCATCTATCTTTTCAGATACATGCTTTTCACAATCTATATCCAGAAAAGCACCGGGGGTAATTATGGGCTTTAAAACATTATCCCTAGGAACAAACTCTTGTTTAGTTCTGTGTGGATAATCGGGCCGGTAAATTTCCCTCTTCGCAGTTACCAGTTCATTAAACGTTCTGTTGTCTAGATGAACTGGAGCATCTTCTGCCAGACCTAAGGCTTTCCTTAAGTCTTTTGCCAACTCTCCACTTTGAGAGTTCAAGTTTGCACTTCGCTTTTCTGAGTCTAAAATGAAAGGAGCTACTGACTCCTTATACATTTCTTCCACACTTCTGCCTTGATTCGGTCTGGAATTTCTTCCTCCCAAATTCAATCTTTCGACTGGTTTTCCTGTTGTACTTTCCAGTCCAGAAGTCGCCTCGGCTTCAGGTCTTTTTAAACCTCTTTCTCTTTCCAGAGCGTCTAGTATGTTATTAACATAAGCGCCTACTTCCCTTGCCATCTGGTTTCGGCTTTCTAGACTTTCTGTACTCCCTTGAATGGTTAGCTGAGTTAAAACATCATTTATACTCTTGCTAATTCCAAAAGGAGACAATCTAGCCTCTGGAACGAACTCCAATCGTGATGGAGTTCCGGAAGGATTTCCGGAGGATTTTCCTTCTCCAGCCATTTCAAGGACTTAATTGACGAATCTGTCAAACTTTTGGGTTTAAATTGATTTTTGGAAAAAGATGAAAATAGGACCACCGTAAGGGGGAATTTCTCAAACTCTCACCGTAAACCCCAAAATCTTTTCTTCACTAGCTGTAGAAAGGAACTAGACTATTAATTTTACAACATTCTATTTTTTTACACGTCAACATTATAAATAAAATACCGCATAACAGAAATTTTCCAAAAATAAATAAGCAGTTGAAATGGATTAGAAGAAAGTTCAACATTATATGAAAAGTTGAAACATACTTTTACACATTCCGATGTCAAGTTAATGCAACATGATGAAACGAAAAAGTGCAGATCAAACGGAATGGAATCGACGTTCCTTGTTCTTTCTACATGAGCCTTCGTCCTCTTTATGTAAGACTGCACGGGGGTGGAGATGCCTCAAATGTAAGAGGATCCCCGATTAGCTGAATCAGTTGGGAAACCACTGGAAGATCATCTTCTGGTTCGACATTTGGACGGTGTCAAAGCGAGCGACTTCGTGGTGCTGGAGGAGGACGATGCACCAACATTCATAGTGAAATTAAAAAGTAGTAATGTAGGTGTCGTCATTAGCATCGTCCTCTCTCATTACTTCCTCCTCCAATTGGAGGTCTTCTTATGCCTCATATTGTCCAACCGATTCATCATCCGCTTGTTCTAGCTGGTTCTCTAATCCTCCATGCCGACTCTATAAGCGTAATGGTGCATATTCTATCAACATTTCTTCCCCCTCGTGATATAGATCAAGGATACGACTAAACTCTTCGATGTTCCTCCTCTTAGCTCTTTGTGTGATAGTTCGAAAGATATTACATAGTAAAAGTACATTGTTAGCTACAATCGGGAAAGGATTAACTAAATGAATGAATTAATACCTACCAATGCACCTAACATTAGTGTGTGACCAATGTATGGTCTGTTGTTTTGCAAGTACCAACTACCGTAGTTTTTGTACCGATCATCATTCAAAGGAACGATATTGTTCATACGCATGTCCCACAACTCAACGCACTCACGATGAATATGTGCCCAATTATCCATACTCGTTCCATGCAAATCAATCATGTGAAGTTTCTAGTTCGTCTTGCAATTCTTTGGTACGAGTTCTCGATCTTCGAATTGACGGTCGCTCTATCTAGGAAATATCACTCAATAATATGGAAACAAATCGACAGAACTAGAGCTAGTCAATACTCATTTCCGACATTACAATAATCCACCAATCTCGAACTAACCACATAATATGGATGATAAACAACCTATGAAGAAATTTTTGCTAAAAAAGTTATAGCTAATGTAGATGATAATGTAAGGAGAGCATCCTACTTGCTATGTGATTTTTTAGTCCAACGTCTCTTGATACGCTGACAGTACATGGGTGGAGACACTATGCACATCAAAGTCTACCCTCACATGTAAGCCAACAACATATCTACTACATACAACGTAGGAATTTATGAGGAAAGCGATCCATACACAAACCTGAAGTAATATCATGGGTCATGCAATCTGATTGGACTTCTTGTGTAAACCATGACACACATTGTGATATAGCCACGCCAGACATACAGATCTCCAACTATATTTCTCAGCAAATTTAAAATCAACAATAATGGGGAGCCACATCATATGTACTGAGCTATCTGTCTTGCATGTAAATTATGTATCTCCTATCAATCGAAGTATCTATGCACGACATTGACTATATACTTGCTCCTCCATAGCCCACTCAGGCATACCATCATAATGTTACTCCAAGCACATTGCAACATAACTCATCAAATGGCAAAGGCGTACTCCCAATAATCGTGTCATAATCAACTAGTAGGCCAAGCTAAATATCGACATCTTTAAGAATTACAGTAATCTCTATGTTTCGCACATAGAAAGTGTGAGTCTCTAGGCGCCACCTATCCACAAGTGTTGATATAATTGCCCAATCTAACTTTATATTGGATAACTTTACTACTCCATGGATTTTTCACGGACTTGGAGGAGCATTTATGATCGACTTTTCTCGCCGATTGGAGCTTCACTTTGCAAGCGTCTTCCCTTTACTCACATGTTAGGAAGTTGTATTTACTACTTGTGGATGAAACGGAACAAATGTAAGGCTGGGACACTCACTTCTATTATCCTTGCGTCATTGTCTAAGTCGTAGTCATTGATTAGTTACTGATTATTATGGTACAATTATTTCTATGGAGTATACGTAGGTTTTGAGTAGACTTCATTTTCAAGATATGCTCTGTGATCATTTACATACTTATTTTATATGGGTTATATATCATTACTTATATAAAAAGACTTTACAACACCTCAGAAGCCCGCCTGGCGGAGGTAGTAATCCATTCTTGGATCCGGTTGTACTCTCTTGGATCCATGTATATTCACGTGAAATCCTCGCTGTCATTAATCGTAGCATTGGCCCCATCACGTCAATTGATCCAATACGCTACACAATTATAAATAACTGCAGCATTCGTACCAAAGCGGAGACTACTGATAAATTTCTTGCCTCACGTATTACTAAATTGTAGCTTTTGCACAAATTAGTTGTCATTACTACGAACCGACATATTCCATCCCGACTTAGTGTCAATTGCTTTGAATCTATTTCATCAAAGAATTTAACTTTTTTAGGAAATAATTTCAACAAGTTTTTGAGAATGTACTTATACTTTGTTCGTTGCTTTATGGGCAGCAATTACCAACATCTAGTAAACAATGTTCTTATAGTGAGAGTTAAAGTTGTCCGCGACATGACGAATACAAAATCTCCAATGAGCAAATGGTGATGTCCAGACAACGTCAACATCCCTAATAGCAGCTTGATTCTCGAGTGACGATCCGAAATCAAACAAATTTCATCAGTACGACCACCGACAACATAGCCCTTAACATATTTTAAAAACCAACTTCATGAGGCATATCTCTCTTTATCAACAACTGCAATAGCCAAAAGGCACAATATGATTCATATTGTCTAAACTACAAGCTATTAGAAGCTTCCGCTTATACTTGCCATAATGAAATGTCCCATTAATATCCACAACCGAACGACAATGCTTGAAGGCCACTATGCTCTGCCGTCAAAAATACCTTCTTAAAAGTGAAATGATCGTCTCCT
This sequence comes from Melastoma candidum, assembly GCA_023653495.1. Lineage (NCBI taxonomy): Eukaryota > Viridiplantae > Streptophyta > Magnoliopsida > Myrtales > Melastomataceae > Melastoma > Melastoma candidum. The sequence goes on along the minus strand of CM042884.1, from coordinate 20,009,440 downwards.
AAAATGTATGAAGCTCCCCAATCAATTATGGTGTCGTCATTTGAAGATCTAATGTCATTCAATAGGCGAGATACTTTGTTGTTCGAATTGGACTAATCACCACATTTCATTGAGATTGTTTTACGGTTCGCATCCCATATGCGTCTTCTAGTTACCTCACAACCAAATTTCTGTTTGTAACGTTGCGCAACAAAAATATTTTCACTTTAGGCATTTCTGTAGCAAAACTCTAAAAGGATGGAGTAGTTTCAGTCTAATCGCACATGATCCCTACTCAGATTCACGTTAAGGCAATTGTGAGGAGACCCAACAATTGTCACCTCAAATTCGTCATCACAATCCATCTGAATTGCTCGTAGCCTCCACATACACCCTTCACTGTAATCAACACAAAACGCACTCAACAATTTGTTATCAGATTCATGCACTTCATAGTCATAGTGTTAGCTATGTCAGATGCGAATTTTATACTTGAATACCATTCCATTACAAAATGTATTGATATTCTCCAACGCGTCCATCATTGGATCATTTTCTTTCTCATCAAAGCTTATACTCCCATTATTTGTGTTCTCAATGTAGAAAGGTAGTTGCTTCTCTACTCTATAACTAGACTCTTCTTATACTTCTTCTTCGTCATCTTTTATATCCCATTCAACATCGTCATTACATGGTTCATCATGAGTATCAACATTATTAAATATCTCTTCATCCGCTCCTTCATCAAAATGCATTAATAATTCTATAATGTCTCTTTCCTCATTAGAGTAGTGGGTATTACCACTTATCTCAGAGACCTCACATATAGCCCCAGTTATAGCGATTGACCAATATCTCCATTTATACGTCCCGATTCATTTGATTAACCAAAACCTCTACCATCAAACTCCGTTTAACTATAGGGCAACTCTCTTCCCCCGACATGTTAACGAAGAACATATACTTCTTGTATATTATTTGGTTTTGAGAGTGCGAAATCAACTAGTAATTTTACATCACGGTCTTCTTCTATTGATACGGGCATGTATTTAACTCTATTATTATCGTATGACTATACAAGAAATCTATGACAAATCTTCAATCTCCTTCCTTCGTTCATTTTCATTCATTGACACACCACTCCTTATAGATCAATATAAGAGGCATTTGCTTCAAATTTAATCATCTTAATCGGATCTCCGTTATAATTTATATCATACAGACCTTGAATCACATGACCATTTTCATATATCAACAAATCTATAAAATCAATAATAAGTATAAAGAGAGAGTTGTATCAAAATACAATTAGTTTAGAAAAAAATTTACGAAATGCAGTTCGAGTTTGCAAAACTCCCAAAATATCATCCCTAACACTCCTTGCACTCAATTAACAAAGAAGACGAGGTTCCCAACCGCACCTTAAGTGCAACTGGGTAAAGACGGGGCTGAGAATCGCATCTTTGACCCCCCCAACACTAGCACACCAGAAGAAATTTTTTCTAAGTGTAAAAAAATGCGATTGGGAAGCACACCATAGCCAGTTCCCCTTATGGCTTAGATGGGAACATGTTCTTTGTAAATTGAGTGGCTCGGTTCCCAACCGCGCCTTTGGGACGATATTCCGGGTAAATTAGAAACTATGACCCTATTTTACGTATTTTTTTCCTACCTAACCTTAATTCCGTATAAAGCTCAATATAAAGATGTGTAATGCTTAAATTTTACAAAATCCTAAGAAATTCAGCACTTGCAAATTTAGAATAGGAAAATAATATGTATTTAGAAATCTACCAGTATCAACATTAGCATCTTCATCTTTCAATAACATTTTTAACTACAGCATATAATTTGAAACAGAGAAATATATTAGCTTAATAAATTTGAAGTTTGAGTTTGCACTAATATAAACTAAATATATTTACAACTTCATCATAATAACCAAACACAACATCAACAACCACAAACTAGTAGACCGACTAACATAGATGAAATGATTAGCTTCACTAACAACCTGATCCCTCTACTTTGCACAAGATAAAATCTTTCGGCAATAACAGTAGATAAACTGTTCTACATGTCGCAATTTGAAACAACAATCAAAACCACGGGGTGCATAATACGCATTATAAAGAAGTATATATAGAAACAAGCAATGCAAATAATTATGAGGCTCAGATTCGAACGCCGCCATGGCTACCCTCGATCGCTCCGCCAAGAAACGGACTATTCTTCGAGGCATAGAGAAAACTTATCGCCACAAAATCATCACTGCTCCAAAACAAAAGACAAGCTAGAGAGCGACACATAAAAACAGGCTTCAATAGCATCAGGAGTCGAGGACGGGATGGGAAAGCACTAGGAGTCGAGGACGGACATTGGAGGCACCTAGAGTCGAGGAAGGCCACGTTGACGAAATCGGGAAATTATGGTTTCAAAAGCGGATGAATTTAAGAGAAAATGATCTAAGAAGATTTTATATTAATTAAAAGTCACGTAGCAACTTCCTTCGTGTAGACAAGCTAGTAGTTGCTACTAGGAAGTTGTCGCTACACTTAAAAAGCTATACTTTTAACTAATTCTAAAACTCGCAACTACGCTACGAACGAACAAAACCCAGATACACTTGGGTCAATTTTCACCCAATATCCATTAACCCCTGGAATTACCGGAAGCAGCATTGAAACCAGTCTAAATATGTCGAGGGAATCTCAGCTCTCTACTCCACTCCTCTAGCACATATCACAAGGAACCCCGCGGTGTAGCTTTCCTTTCTATTGCATACACAACGACCACACCCTAAAAACCTTTTTAATACCATTCGCTTAAGCCCGTTCCTGCAACTACTAGGCTATACATCCATTGATGCACCAGACCATGAAGGCTGACGATGGTTGCTTTATACCTCCTTCCTGAGGAGACCCATCATTGCCCTGGGGCAGCTTACCCACCGCCATTGCAGGGGCGGTTGGGTGCTCATTCAAAACGCACAGAATTAACTACTCACATATGACTGGCCCGCCTCCTAGCTGAATCTGTTCGCAGCCTCTTCACAGGATTTGCCCAACTTGCGTCTCCTCCGACACTGTTACCCGCCTGCCCTGACTGGCTCATCCATCCTTGATGATGGATGCTGGGCGTTGCTGATCTTAAATCTTTTGACATGGAGGCCATTCCGGGACTTGCTATCCCCTGACTTGTTCCTGCAGGGGAAATGGGAAGCAACCCGCTCCTTGGCTTCGTGGGTACTTTCTCACGGTCCTTCCTCTTCTTCTTACATATAACCAACTCACCTGGATGGGCTAGCAGCGGAGATTCATCCCTCTGACTGGCTTCTCTACTATTCCGGCTTCCGCTAGCCGAGCCTGAGTCCTTTTGGTTTAGACTCACCCTGATCCTTGTTGTCTCTTGATTAATAGAAGGTGCCTGCCGCATCATCTTTTTAGGCTGGGTATCAATATCCACCGCTTTCATTGGCTTGCCTCTATTGCCTTGGCCAGCTGTTAATGGTTTGGCCGATTGAGATGAAGCGGAGGTAGATAAGGGGCCACTGAAAGAGAGAGCACTTCTGGATTCTTCAAAGTCTGTGTCTGGAAATGCTATCCTCAATATGTCAAAAAAGAGGTTGTGGACCTTCCTTGCTTCGGACCTAACCTGCAGAATCCGACACAGCCATCATATTCTGATCTCATCCACAACCAAAAGATCATGTTTAAGAGTCGTAATATATTATAGGATGAAGGAAAAAGCCTGAGGAAGTCCCAACAGGGTATATACCTCATGAGAAAACCCATAAAACTGCATTGCACCTTTCAACATGAGTTGCACATCAAACACAAGATCCATCACGCCAGTGTACTCCAATCTCTCCACGCGTTTGTCTATCTTCCGAAGATCCAGAAGATTACTTCCTGCCCTTTTCCAAAGATCCGTTAGCCGAGGAACGATATGCTGCCCTTCCTTATCTATTCTTCTCTGAAGCTTGTTGACAACATTCTTGCACTACACATGAAATCATCAGTTAAATGGTGGATAATGAAGCCAAGGATAAGTAAGGAACACGCAACTACACATTGCACCCCTGCCAGTGAAATTGAAGCAGTGATCAGGATTCAGGATTAAAAAATAAAAATATCAATACAGTGAAAACCAGGTGCACATATCACCGGAAACTACAACATTTTTGTTACATGACCAGCCGTCAGGAGAAGCAAAAAGCAGTAATGATAGTATCTTGTACCTGAAGCGGTGGCTCACTTTTTCTAATTAATGGGGAAGAGGAAGAGGGATCCAACAAAGAAGATCCTTAGATCCTTCCCCTTTTCGGAAAAAAAAAAGAGAATCCAAACAAAATTGGTGAAAGAAAAGAGATCCGAGTTAATGGAAAGGAAAAAACAAGGGATGATATCTACTGATCTGCATCCATAGACATTCAAATCTAAATATCACTCATAAGTCTCTTTACTTTTGACGACAGAGATGGATTGTCACAAGGAAATATCAGGACGAAAAAATAAATGGAGGCTGACTAATAAGAGTATGTGTAAGCCTGGAAATAAAACAGGGACAATTGTTTGTTAGAACAAGTGCAATTACCTTTCTCTGAATAAAATCGGGGACACAATTAGCCACACTGGTGCCGGTAGGATTCAACGTTTTGGCGTCCCAGCTTTCTTTGATGTGCCCAGCGACATCTGATGAAGCCATGCTATTCGACCTTACAGATTTCGGTAAGGTATGCACCTTAGTCTCACTCATTCTCCTTAAGGATGTTTGCCGCTTATTTTTCATGGATGGCCCACCACCCTCTTGCTTTGAAGCGCCATACTCTACCAAACCACTGGATTCAGCGCCGGACCTAACACACATTTGATGTTTGTTGTCCATTTGACGAAGCAGTAGTGTTGGATCTCTAGACTGAAGTGGCGGCGTCCCCATGCTAGACTTGCCTTCACCTTTATCCAGTGCATGACGAGGGCGCATTCTAATGCTACGTTTCCGTTTGATTTTTGGTTGGACAACCTGTTCATCTTCACCTTCTTCGCGTTCATGAATCCAACTCTCAGATTGCTGATGGTCTGCATGGAAGTCTCCAGAAATAGCAATTTCTCCCTCTTCAAGTTCTTCTGGCTGGCAAATATCAACAGACTAAAACTAAAAAGTTAGCCAACTAAAACTAAGAAGTTAGCCAACTGAAGATATTCATAATGCAACAGCAGAAACAGGATTAATAAAAATAAAACCTACCAGTCGCTTTGACATGGAACTGGGCCGACCATCCAATGCAGATAAAGAACAAAACTTTTGGGAAGATACAGAAGGAGATGCCGTCCTATGTGGCCTCTGACTTCCAGCGGATGATCCAGAGGATCCGGGATGTTCAGGGACACAATCATTCCCATCTCTCTCAGATGAACATGTATACTCCTCGCCTTCTTCACAAGGAGGGGCATCCTCTTCCAACTCATCCTTATCGACTGGTAGTGCTCCAGTAGCACCAGGGTAGGGATCATTGTCAAACTCTTCAATCTCACCCTCTTCTTCATGCGCATATTCTTCATTTGCCTCATCGGAACTTGCTTCCGAATACTCTCCAATTTCATCATCAACCTCTTTGTAATTTATGTGCTTCTTAGCCTTGGGTCGGCCCCGTTTCCTCTCTGATTTTGGAGACTCTGACCCAATGCTTCCCCCAAATAAAGCACGCTTTGAAGGTTTTTTGGAAAGGGTAGAAACAACATCATTAACTTCTTTCGTACTTGCTCGAAGCCACTTGGGTACCTGTTCGTAACTGGTCATTTCTTCAATCCAATCCAACTCTTCATCCATCTGGTCAAACAGTTCAACTTCTCGTTCGCTCCGTGCAATCATACGGTTTACCTGCTCCAGTGAGGGAACATCGTGCACAGTCTCTTGATACCTTTCTTCATCATGTAACAAAGTCTCTAGGGTCAGGCGCCTCTCTTCATGAGTTGTTCTTTGGTCAAACCGACCGGCATTGATGACCTCATCGGCCATGTCAATTTTATATTGTTGAATATTATTCCTTATAAGACTTTCAATGGATCCCATGTATCGGTCCTTACCAGCTAGATCATCTTCCATGTCAATTATGCCACCACTTCTCAATTCATCCTCTTTCTGGTGACTTGGGATTTTGTCAACAACAGCCTCCATATAGATAACTTTTACCTCTCTCGTCTGACCAATGCGGTGAGCTCTAGCAACTGCCTGCTCCTCATTCTTTGGGTTGGGGTCAGGATCATATATTATAACTGTGTCAGCCGACTGAAGATTCAGCCCTCGTCCAGCAGCACGGATACTAAGAAGGAATATGAAGCAATCTGAGTCAGGGAGGTTGAAATCAACAATGGCTGATTCACGGTCTTCCAGACTGGTAGTTCCATCAATTCGCCTGTAAACAAGCCTTTTCCACTGCAAGTACTCCTCTAATATATCAAGGAGCTTTGTCATGGTACTGAATAGTAGCACGCGATGACCAGTTCTTTGCAATTTTATGAGGATTCTATCAAGGATCCATAATTTCCCACATGACTTGACTAGAAAATCCTTTGACAAGTCACTGAAATATGGGTAGTTCAGCAAAGGATGATTACACGCTTTCCGCAACTCCATGCATCTGTTGTTCAGCGTTTTACACATCCGAGCTTGGTATATTGGATTCCTCTGCACCTTGCGCTGCTCATCTTCAGGGTCAACCCGAAGCGTACCAGTGGATTTGATCCAATCATAGATGGCACTCTGAATTGCAGACATCTTACATCTTAAGACAACTGAAACCTGTAACAGAACAAAGACATAAAATTAACTGCAACTTCATGACCTTGATTCCGTCATGTTAACTAAATGATAACAGTCATCAAGAGTACCTTTGGAGGAAGAGAACCTTCCACGTCCTCTACTCGACGCCTAAGCATAAAAGGCTCCAGTATCTGGTGAAGTCGATGGATTATTATAACTTTCTTTTCAGTCTCGAGCCAATCATCTTCAGCATCTATACAAGGGCCTTCTTTTTGAAAGGGCTTTGAAAACCAATCATGGAAGACTTTTTTATTATCGAAAACCTCCGGAAGAAGTAGATTTAAAAGTGACCAAAGCTCCTTTAGTTCATTCTGCAGGCAGACAAGAAAGACAGTGCCAGTTAATCATCAATTCACTTTACTAATGGTAAAATGGATGTAGATTTCGATTAACACCACATTTCCTGTTTTCTCTCTCCATTTTGGTGCAAATAGAAAAATGTGAAGAAAACCCCTCTCCTCTGGAGAACTTCTCACATTTTCTTTCTTCATTTTCAGTTTTGACAGATGCACTTCTCGCATAATACTTTTCCCAAATGCAAACCAACCCTATTGTACAAGAGAACATAGTACAACACATCCTCACCTCTCATACAAGGATGTACAACAGAAAGGGCCAATGCACCAAAAAGACGATATCTACAAACAGAAACCACCCCTCCCCTCAAGAAAAAGTTTTCACCTCTCAAACCGAAGCATCTACCAACCAATGAACTTGATATGCTATTAGCATTCAAACCCAAACAATGTCCTAAACTTTTCAGCTATGAAGTCAATGTGTTACAAAACCTGGAGAAAAATGAAGGCACGGACCTGTAGGGGGGTACCAGTAAGAAGTAGTCGCCTTTGGCAACGATACCTATCAAGATCGCGAGCCAACACTGATTCTCTATCTTTCATCCTTTGAGCCTCATCAATTATTATATACTTCCAGTCAACTTTTGAAAGTTTCGACCGATCATACATAATGAATTCATATGTAGTCACGAGGACATTAAACTTCATAGCAGACACCTCCTGTGCAACGATCAACAGTATTTTAGACAGCGAAAAATGACAAATACTAGCAAGAAGTAAAGCTAGACACCTGTGAAAACAGTCTTGATCTTTGATCCTTACTACCCACATAAAAGATGCACGAGACTGATGGCAACCAATTATAGAACTCGCTCTGGACAAAGAAAACAGTATTAGGCCAAATATCTGAATTCAGAGAAGGAAAAAAATCCTCTAACAAAAGAATAAGTCCAACCTTCCAATTAACCAAGACAGCATTGGGAACAATAATTAGATGGGGTCCATAGTTTCCCTTAAACTCCATTAGATAAGCAATAAGAGCCATCACCTGATCTCACATAGAAATCAGTTAAGAATTGCACCCTAAAACGAAATTTCAAGTAGAACATTTTTTTTCTCAAATCAACAAACCGGTACAGCAAAATGGGTGAAAAGAACAATAGTAGATTGACATCCACCTCTGGGGAAAACTTCCACATTCAGAAAACTAAATACAGCTCTACCTGCACAGTTTTCCCAAGACCCATCTCATCAGCCAAAATGCCATTTAGCTTATTGTTGTATAGAGAAAGCATCCACTGCAACCCAACCTTCAGATTCATAAAATTAGGCAGAAAAAGATATTTAAATTCAGAAGGCCCTCAGAAAATATAGTAGACAAAATACGAACAGCTCTGAACTAACTTACAAGCTGATAATCCCGTAAAGTTCCAGCCTTAAGCATGGATGGTTGCCGTAGCACCCGTTCATTAACAGCATGTGCTAAGCTATAATACCTGTAAAATAAACAGACAGAAAATTGTCATCAACTATGCAGCATTTGATACTACTACATAGTTCACATGATTCTCATCAGCCAATTAGCAACTTAACTTTCTGCCTTAAATTAGGTGACACGTTAACAAACTCAGAGTTAAAATATACACAAATTAACAACACCTCCATGAAACCCCAAGGTAGAGTAGGCAGTACAATTCTGAAAGGCTATGGCTTACTTGCTCACAGAAGAACTGTCTTTCGGTGCATTCATCTCCATGAACCTGTTGCGAATCATTACTTCTTCCCCAGCACAGGCTGCAGCTGCCCTTACTTCTTCTTCCGACAGCCCCTTCCATCAACAAGTGAAAAAGTCAGAGTTGCAGGATATCTTTACAATATTATAAGTTGCATCTACACACCTGCAACCGTGCTGCGGCTGTTGCCGCATTGGCAGCCTCCTCTACTTCCTGCTGATTTTTGGCTGCTGTAATTTTACCACCAAGTTTCTGAAGATATTCTTCCGTCTGAGTCAGAAAAGAAGACAGGACAGCATATCTCTCAGCAGCATCGCCTGGAACGGCAGTCTGCTGCTCCAATAACATCTCCCTGTATCTTTCAACATCGTTGTTTTTCAAAGCCTCCATCCTCCTATCATGGTCATCATCCTTTCTTTTGGAGAATTCTCTCAACATTCTCTCATGATATTTTGCAACACCTCTGTTTCGTGCAGTCCTAGCATCACGGATGGCCCAATGAGCCTCAAGAAGCTTTTTACGCCAATGGAAAACTGATTTTAGCTGCTTCTCTCTCAAAGCTCTTTGAGATGCCTGTACTTGTCGATTAAGCTCAATTCTTTGACGTTCACACAAGCGAACAAACTTACGGTATGGTCTGTCAGGCATTGCCATAATCTCTTGTTGCTGCTTGTCAACTTCTTCCCTCAATCTAGCCTGTAAGTCTACAAGCCGGAGCTTTTTCTCTTCAATTTGCAACCGTAGTACAAGATCAGGCCTGATCCTTTTCCTCTCAAGATTTATTGCAAGTAACCCGCCAATTTTCTTCAAATTCTCGGCCCTTCTCTCATTAAGCACCTCCAAACCTTCTTCGATGAGAAGATCCTTCAAATTGTAAGCCAGTGTAAGATTATCATTGGTGTTAAGCGGTGGTGTGGACCCAATTGAATCATACTTCCTAGTAAAGTAAGGAAAGTCAAAAAGTGGTCCATGATATTTCCGTGCAGAGATAGCATCTTTCTGTAGACCTCCAGCACTAGACTGTGCCGGTTTCTTTCCTTGCATGACATCAGAGATAACCCCTTGGGAGGCAGTATCCTTGCCTTTATCAGCCGCAAAGTCAGCTGGGGCAGGAGTTTTCTGAGATGAATGTTCAGATTCTTGCTCGACTTTGACAGGATATGCATCGCGCTGATGATCTTCTTTTATAGCAGGTTGAACAGAAGAAGTTCCCTTCAAAGTAGGGGGTGCGCCTCGAATTTGGACATCCGAGGCAGATGCCTTCCCCTCTACTACAAAGCTGGGATCTCTTGAGTTATTCTGCATGTTAATCAAATGTTGGGGGTGAACCTCCTCATTTGCTTGTGCAGGCCTGGCATCTACCACAAGCTTTACGGACTTATCTTGACTACTCCCTCCAGCAGGAAGAGGTTGCTGCTGTGATGACTGTGCATCAAGAGGTGGTGGGACAATAGACCGGAGAAGTTCTTGAGGAAGAGTTTCTTTTTTCTGCAGAAAACAGAACATATATTGGAAGAGATAAATCTTTCCAAAAATAAAGTCAAACAGCGGCCCTGTCGTTACCATCTATGTCAATCTAATTATCATTTGATAATCTAAGAAGGAGATTCAAATTTCTCGAGTCAGCTATTAAGAAAAAAGCAACCTCTTCAAGGGTTTTATGATTTTTTTTTAATTTAACATATCTTCTGTAGATGATGCATCACATGCCCCACTAGAACAGAGAGGAACTTAAGTGCTATCTCAAGGTTAGCCCTCAAAGATAGAATCGGTATATAATTATTGCAACTGAAGGACCACTAAATCAACAAAGAATACTGAGGATTTACTGATTAAGACTAAGGAGAAAAAGGGTTTATCGTATATTTCTGAACATGCAAGTAACAAAAAAACTGGAGTTGATATATTCTCAGACCTTAAGGCGCCTAAAGGCCAGGATCTGTGCTTTAAGGACGTGCAGTTGCTGTTTTGTAAACCCATAGTGCTGTGAGGGTGTCAGCACAGCTGCGCCAACCTGGGTAATATTGTTTGAGGACCCACCAGCAGAAGAAGCTGGTGGCTGGGGAGAAGACTGGTTCAACTGCCTAAAATTCTGCATTTGAACAGTCTTGGGGATAGTAGTTGGCTTTTTAGGTTGCATATCTAATCCCAGAGATGCACTTGAAGTTTGTGGAGGACGCATGGGTAGCATTCCACTACCAGGTACATGGGCTTTTCCATGAGGTACTTGAACCTCTCTACCGTGACTTGAAAATTGCTGCACCATGTTACCTGAATTGCTGACAGCTGGAGGACCAACAGCGGCAGAAATTTGGGCAGAAGGACCAACAGAAACTGCTTGCCTGGTTTTTCCAGAAGCAGTCTGCCCAGATGCCTCGTGGTGGGAATTAGCATGGGAGGAACTTTCACTTGTGATGGAAGGAGACACAGCTTGTGGTTTTGAGGATAGGTTGAGTGAGGACTGTAACCCACTGTTGCTTTCATTAGCTTTGTGCTGTGCCAACATTCTAGCCTGCATAAGCGGGAAAAGCTGTGCCATCATGTTGGCATTTGCAGGAAGCGAGAGATCAACATTGTTCTCAGCTGCCCATGACTGTACTATTTGCATCTGTGCCACTGCTAGCTGGTTGTTAGGCATACTTTGATGACCATGCACTTCGTGTACCAGTGGTCTAACTACAGGTTGAGCAGTAGAACGCGCCTCATGCCTCTGGTCGGACCCTGACTGAGACACTTGTCCCGGCTGCTTTTCACCAGGGAAAGAGCTCTTAGAAGATGAGGCCTGGGCAGCCATAAAGTCCTGCATTTTGAGATTTCCTGACCAAACTTCTGTTTCCTTACTCGATCCATGGGTCGCCAATATCTCGGGGTTCGATTGCTGTGATGCCTGCAAAGCATATTGATAATATGCCTGATGAGCTGGATTCATAGCATGTTGTTCAATCATTCTATTCTGCCCATCCTGGGCAGCACCTTGTTGAGGAGCCCCGTCTCCAAGATTTCTATGATGTGGAAATTGCATGGAACCAAGTGAAGAAGATCAGCGGCTAACTCCACAACTTCCCCACGAGGATAGCTCCCTGATATGCTAGAATATTGGATAACTCCCCAATCAATTGTTACCAAACTAACTGCAGGTATACACCAGAAAAAAATGGGTCAACGCATTCTATTTGACAACAGTATGTAAAAGAAAGAATCTCATAAAATAAAAAATAAGCCTATCATATCGGTAACTAAAGCAAGCAGAGACATCTTCTGCTTCACCGGAAGAAAATGATAGGCATCCTAAGATCATAACATAAAATTTTAATTTTTGTTTAAAAGTATATACCAGAGACATAGCATTGGCAGAGAAATGGCAATGCAGCAAAATATACAAAAAAATGATACAAACGATATCATAAATGTGTATCGCGCTAATGTTAAGACAACCCCCCCCCCCCCCGGAACCCAAACACTGGAAGTTGATAAAGAGATTCTCCGGAACCTACTGCCGTCAGGACATAACAGCACAAAAAAAAAAACATAAGAAGCCACATAAAGATCTCAAAAAAAATCTTAAAACCTAGGTGGAACTCAAACATCCACATTAATGGAGGCGGAGAATCAGTGACTAAGCCCAAGCCCCAGAAGGGAACACGCACCGAAAACCCTCAAGAATAAACCCTAGAAGCTCCAGATCCCTAGCACGAAGAAAAACCACGCGAGTGAAAGGGCAATCAGTCTGCCGATCGAGGGGGGTGGTTGTGGGAAAACGGGGGTATACATACCAACCGGAGGGGTGTGACAACCAACCAGGGAAAAGAAAAAGGGGCAGTCGGGCCAGGGGGGGATTTGTTTGTTTTGTTGGGTAGCCAAGCCAAGAAGACGCCTTCTCGTCCCGTCGAAATACAAAACAAACAGGAGTGGGAATGGGAAATGGACAGACGCTGGCCCAAATGAGAATTGGGTTTGGGTTTGGATTCGATCCGCTACTAAGAAAAGCCTTAAGGCCCGAAATCCCTAATTTCTCATCGTTACCTTCTTTCATCAAGAATCATTTATTTTTATTCTCTTGATTTATTTGTTCAATGACGTGGAATCAGTCTTCTCCCAGAATTTTGAACTATCAGAACAGACAGTCTACTGTCTTGAACCAAAGTATGCTTCCCCAGATAACTACTCCTCTTCAGGGGATAGTGATTATGATGGTTAATTTCGAAAAAATTCTTGAAATTTATGTTATACTTACTGTTTGGACGAATTTTCATCCTTAATTTTACAAAATCTTTGTTGAATGAGCGGTGCAAAATGCACCGGTACAATGTCTGAGTTTTTCATCTGATAAACAAGTAATTTTTAAAACACCGAGCGTGTTAAAACTAAACTTGTACAAAACTCTTGTTTCTTCACTCACACCAGTTTATATGCTTTGCCCGCCTACTGCTGACAAGGCATACAAACCAGACTCTCAACTCGGTACCAGTGCAGTACACGTAGAATAGGATTGATTACATTAATCGTGGACTTCTTGTTCCGCTAGGCTTCCTCCGACTTAACCCACCAGCATAAAAGGGTCATAAGACGGTACAGTTATGACAACAGATGACCCCCAATCTCTTTTTAGTGCCATGTATATATAAAAAAAAAGGAATGAATTTCTTCATCCATCTACGGCAGCATCCGCTCACAGAAGTTGGCATTGTCATTAGAAGGTGGGAGGGAGGGATGTCTCACCTTGGCTCTGTGGGCCTGTAGTAGCAGGGGGAGGACCTTCATTCACCGATCAGGTCCTCTCCTTCACAAGCATCTCTGCGGAGCCATTCCCTTCCTCTTCAAGTGCATATACTCGATATCTCGATGCTACCAGACTCCTATAATAAAGGATTCTCAATCAAGAACCTTCTCCCCAGTTGAGAAGAAATTCCACACCAATGTCCCTATAATATATAGGGCAACTGCCACCTTGAACACATCGTCCCAAGAGCCTGCAAAAGCCAATCTATTCAGAATCTTGATCCAAAAGGAGACCCCAGTGCCGAGAACTGGGAAACAGAAATGCGTGCTTACCTCGCTGAAGTATGTATCCTGTCGCAGCAGTACCAAAGACCCCTGCCAAAACGCCCGCTGTGTTGGACAATCCGAGCAACACTCCCTGTGATTGTATGAGCCAGAGATCACATGACAGGAAGATCAATGGGACGGTAACCCTTTCAAAATTAGCTTATGGAGTAATGAAGAGTTATAAGTGTTCCCACGTGGCTGAGCGGCGTGGCGTTTCCAAGTGTTAGGATTACTCGGGACTAGAGCATATCAAACTGATCAAACTACGCCAGAATTTTGTTTCACTTACAGCGTAGCGAGGTCCAATGTCTTGGTGATTGGAGTAGAGACCTGACTGTGAAAATGCATCAGATCCCTGAAAAGCCACCAATACAAGTCATCATAACAACACCCAAAGCAAAAAGGGCAAGAGCGAAAGGCATCTCCGCTAATACACACATCAACATCTATACAGATGGAGTCCACATCTGACAACCACAGATTACAGTGAGTGTCCTCCGACCTACTGTTAATCTTAGAGATGGTCACCACTAGCTTATGGAGCGTGGCAGCAGAGTAATGATGCATAAAAGTGATGCTCTCTAATGGACGTGATGAAGAAAGGCGTTATAAAAGCTAACCATGTATACGCTAAAATCACCAGTCAGCAATACACTGTGTACAACTTCATCACTTAAGTATATTCAGAAGGAAGTATATAATAAGGCATGACTTGAACCTGACTGCAAGCCATGCATAAAACAGCCAGAGCAGGCGTCTTCACGTTGCTCAACTGTGTTAGGAAGAACGCGGGACCCAAAAATCCAATTGACTGCATGATCTGCAGAAACAAGGTTTCTTCTTGTCAGGCACTAATCAGTATTGGAAGTAGAGATAAAATTGAGGTGAACCAAACCTCGACATAAAAGATTAACTTCACTTAATACACCAAAGAAAATGTGAAAATACTACGATTAATGGTGGCATGGCATTAGCTCAGACCTTCCTGACAGAAGTCACTGACAGACCTCTGCTCACTAGGGTGTCTGCAATCCAGCCACCAATGTTGGCAAAAACAGCCATTGTCAACCATGGCAAGACACAGAGCAGACCCGATTCTGTGAGATTGAACTTCAATACCTGAAGCATAGGAAGATTGCTACCGTAAGCAAAATATCAGAGGAGAAGAAATGGCCCGGTGAAAATAGAAATAACAGGATCTTTGTTTTAAGGAATGAGAGGAATACGAATAAAGGAAGCCACTACCTGGTTATAATATGTAGGCATCCATGTCAAAAGAATAAATGTTCCCCAGTTGTGGCAGAAGTGAGAAATTATGAGGGCCCAGACAGGTGCTTTTGACAAGATCAGTTTCCATGGAATGACAGTTACGGGTTCTTTCGAAATATTTCCACCTAATATTACTTTTTTCTCTGACTCACTGAGCTCTGGATCTTCCTTGGGTGAACTATGTGCCTGGAAGAGCAAAAATCACACTTGCTACAGAGGGCCAAAGATGCTGATGCAGCAAATTACGAGTAGGCGGGCGTTAGCTAAAGGAAGTTAATCTGAAGAGAAGAGTTCAAGAGGACATCTTTTTCTAGTTTTTTAAATGGTCAACGGCAATTTCATATTACGTAGAATAATAGGCCAAAATAAATCCTCACCTTTTGCTGCCACAAGGCGAACCATATGCTTCCAAGAGAACCAAAAGTATAGAAGACAGATGGCCAGCCGAATTTGTGGATCAAAACAGGAGAAAAGGCCAACCCTGTCATTGAACCAAGATACATGCCGCTATACACCATAGCGAGTGATCTGCTCCTCTCTGACACAGGGATCCATTTAGAAAGGATATTGTTCATGGCAGGCATAGCAACACCCTGCATTAAGCAGCCACTCTTTAGTAATTTATCAGACCAAACAACCAGGCATCAACGGCCACTCAAAACTCTAGAACCAGCACAAGCAAAATATATACTAAATAGGTCCATGAGGATCAGGTCAGGCCGATCAGAATGCACATCTCAGGAACGAGCACTTACCTCACCGATTCCCATGAATGCACGCATGATAAGCAAAAAGGGAAGCCCGAGTCTTGCGGCAATTGGAGTCAAGACTGTGGCTATAGACCACCAGACAACCCCAAATCCCAAGACCGGCTTGCCTCCAATTTTATCAGCCCATATACCTCCGACAATCTATAAACAGAAATATGAGCATATAACATAATCAGTAGATTTTCAAGAGAAGCCAGTAAGTAGGTTTAAATGCCTTTACATAAATGCAATATCGTTCCAACAGATGTCCTTAGTGTAAGATGCAGAAGAACACACGGATACTTAGAACTGCACATCCAAAACAAGAGTAAAATATTCTCAATTTGGACCTGAGTGAGTAAATATCCCCAGAAGAAGGAAGATTGAATTAATCCAACCGTAGCACTATTCCAGCCAAACTCTTGGGACATCGGGAGAATGGCAATGCTCATGTTCACCTACAAGGAAAGGTAGGGTTTTTAGAGTAGAGAGCAACAACAAAGCCTAACTAACAATAAATGGAGAATCCAGGATTACAACATCCACTTTATTGGACAACAGCCACGAGCCTTTTCTTAAAATGGCAACTGGTGTTAAGCAACTTCAGGACAAAGTCATGGCGACGAGCTTATGTGACCTCACAGGGTAATCCCATGACAAATGTGTGGTAAGCATCATGAAATATTATCAAGATAGAAATATTTAAGCATGGAATGTAGCAGTTTAAAATCATCAGAACAACATCACTGACCCTGTCCATGTTGCACAACAGAAACGCCATGAAGCATAGGAGGACGATCGCCCAACGTTTTGGGAAGTCTTGCCACCATGGCAGCAATTCTTCGCGGGTGCTATCTTCGGCTAAGACAACCTCGCCCGATGTTTCTGGCATGGTAAGCGCTTCCAACCTTATCTCCGATATGTCGTATTCCTCTGATTTGTAGTAGGCGCGAGATCTGCTGGTCTTAGCAATGTCAGGTTTCTGACTCCGTCCGGTATAGGGCCCAGACATCTTTTTAGAGAAGAGCGCAGATAGGCTGTCATGGTAGGATGAAGAAGACGCATAGCAATGGCATTTTCCTGATCTCCGTGGGTGGATGAGAAGAGCAGGGCTTGTCTTTCTGAGTTTCGTACAGAGCACAAGATCAGGCTTCCTGTTCGGAACCACTCGAGAGGGAGCGCAAAAGGAGCGTCCATCTCTATGCTCTTCGCCGTCACCCAACTTTTGGGGAAGTAAGTTCCTTCTGGCATCAGGTGAAGAGCCACACGAACGTCCATCCCTTTGAGACAAATGGCCCCTGTCTGCATGCCATAGCCGACCTGCAACAAAATTCGTCCTCAGCAGTTAAATGAGAAGGAGGCCATCTAAGGCTACTCCATAAACACAGGAGAGTAACTTGGAAAGGAGTAAATCCTGAAGGAATGAAGTTTTCAGTCCGTAAACGGGGATTCATTGTCGGGATATAAAGGGAGGCCAGGATGCATCAAAACCCAGAACCTGGGTCCGCAAAATTGTTGTTTCAGCAGAAGAATTGATGATGAGAAAGACAAGGAGAGAGATATCCGGAAGAGTGTGTCCAGGGACGACAGCATGCATACCGAAAGAAACTCTTTCGAACTCGGACGAAAACTAAAATTGAAAGAACCAGAAGTTGGGGACGGGGAGAAGAGGCATCCAAGAGAAGCAAAGAATGCGGAGGAAGTAACCAAAACCAGATAGACAACTAGTAAACCAAACAACACAGGGAAAGGGAGAGGAAGGAGGGAATTACCAGAACAGAAGAAGGAGGTGAAATTGCGGTTGGAAATCAAAGCCCCGAAGGTCATCTTCTATACTCGTTTCCCTTTTTATCTTTGGACAGTTCCAGATTCCAAACCTTCGGAAACCCAAAAAAAAGAAAGACCACTATGGAAACCAACCACGAGGCGAGGCGAAGGGGACTCTCTCTTAGAAAAGTACTCAAACTCTTGCAAAATCCATGTGGCCTCCTTCTAACAACGAGAGGGGGTGGGGGGGTTCGTTTTCCCGCTTCCCCCACTGCCAGAAACCAACCGCACCACACGAGGGCAAGGGTGGTGGTTCGGACACGTGTCATTTCATCCTTTCCCAGTGTCCTTCTGTCTCCTCTGAATCTTTTTTAGGTTTTAAAAGCTTTCACTCGGGTCCGGTAGACATTGGGTTGGGCCTTCAACAATAACATCCTCTATCTTGGGTCGAATCAGGCCCAACAATATTTATATATATTTATTTATTTATTTATTTATTTTTATTTTTTTTAAAAAGACCAAACATTGAACGAAGACGACGCCCGATGACAAATGGTAAGGAAACTTTTCGGGTTTTGGGGGAAGATCAGGCAGCTTTCTTGGTGTTGTACATGGACTCCACCTTTCCGTCGTTCCCACCCAGCAGCATGTACTTGTCCTTCCTCGTCAGGTTCGTCCTCTCGAACCCTAGCACGTCCCCCAGCACCTTCTGCACGTAGTTCGCCACCTCTATCGCCGTCTTCCCTCCCGCCTTAACCGTCATCTCCTCCGGCAACCTACCCACCCATTTCATTTTTCAAATATAATGCAAGTCTGTCCAGAAAAACTCCATTCTTATCGTAATACTAAACTACCTGTCCAGGAAGGTGACTTCGTATGTCGGCCTCGGGTTCATGAAGAAGTAGTAGGGATCCCAGAACTTCACCCCCCTCACTGTCGTCCCATAGAACATGCCCTGCTTGCAATTCACTGCCACCGGCACTACCCTGTCGCTCAGCTCGGCGAACAGGGCACTGAACCGCAGTAGGAACTGCTCACGGCACGTCGTTCCTTCAGGGCAAACCACCAGATCTCCCTTCTCTAGCAGCTCTGTGATACGCGCCGCGTCTGCTGCACGGTCACGTGTCAGGGCAATTTCCGGGATTGGAGACAGGAACCTAGCCATTGGAAGGATTTTAGAGACAGCAAAATGCCAATGCACAATTTTGGGATCAGGAAAAGAGGATATTGAAACCAGGCGAGAGTTACCTGGAGAGTTTGCTCACACTATAAGTGACGCAGGAAACTTTACGGCCGAGAGCTATGGCAATCACTATTGGATCTAATGCCGTCCTGTGGTTGCACACATACAGGTTCCCAGGGGAACCAGAAGAGGGCGCAGGCGGAGGGTTCCCACGTATGACAAGATGGATTCCTAGCATTTCATAGGTGTAACGGACGATCCGCTCGGGCAAAGGGAGATTGAAGTAGACACGGAAGATAGAGAGGGCAAAGCCGAAAGGGAGCCAAAGGAAGGTTATAAGAGCATTGACAGGCGACGGCTTCTGGACTAGCCGTCCGTCGTGGAATATGATCCTGCTCTTGAGACGCTCCAGTTGTATAGGCTTTGCCAATTTGCTAGGAGGAACCATGTAGCCTTCCTGTCAGACATCCGTTAGCAACATTGTTAGTTCGCTTCAGCCAAAATGTATTGTAAGTCAAAGTGCTAAACGGTGGCAGAGCTTACCTTGCAAACAGACATAAAGTCATGATCGGATTCCCGGTCACCGATGCCAAGATCGGGAATCTCGTCACCGAATTCCTTCAAGATGGCCAGCTTCTTCCACTTCCCTACCAGCACCCCCGGTCCCTTGACGAATCCGGTGGCCCTCTTCGTCTTGGGGTCCACCTCAATTTCTGTTCCCAATACCTTGTCCCCCCCAAGGAAATCCTTCACAAACGGCTCGACCATGATGGTAGGGTTGGCGGTCACCACCACTCTCCTCTTACATCGGTCGAACACTTGGTAACTTTCTGATCTCACGTCCGCTGCATAAAACCTTCAGAAACAGACACGCGAGACCTCAAGGTCCATACAAAAAGAAAACGCTCACTGTTGACATAGCAAAGTGACAAAGTGTGTTGTTCTGGCTTTGTACCTGGTCAAGACGGCACGAGACGCGAGCTCGATGTCGCGGACCTTAAGTCCCGCCTAAGAAATGAAAATAAGGATCTGTATGCCGATGGCTTCCGACACGAACAAGTAGGCGACAATGATGATAGGAAGCGAGAGGAGAAGGACAAGGCCTCGCAGCCAGCTCCCGGCCTCGACCGCGACGAGCATGAAGTAAGGGAAGGAGCTCCGGGAGATGAGGAGGGTACCGTCGAGGTCCGCGGCGATGGAGCCATAGCTCGAGCCCTCACACATGTGGATGGGAGGGAAGGACTTCTTCATGGCTACTTGGGGAGCCATAGATGGTAGGCCCTCTGGTTAAGAGACCCGCAAAAGAACAACCTTTACAGGTACTGCTGGCGTGTCTTTGGATGCATGTAAAGAAGAGTTTGATTAGAGATGGGAGGAAGATGGAAGTGGAGGAAGAAAGGGGTTGAGTAGGAGTTTTATGTGGGTTTTAAATGTTGTAGGAGGAAATGGAGAAGGGAGATGTGTGTGTGTGTGTGTGTGAGATGTGGTATTTAATATCTTCTTTTTTTTTTCTTGTGCCAATTTTTGTACGTGTCTCTACAATTCTTGTGGCTTCAATTGAGTCTTTTGTTTGATTTTGGGATCCTCCAAAATTTGCTTTTGGGATTATATTGTCATCGTAGTGGGCTGGGCAGTCACATGGAATTTAATGCCGCCTTATGTAGTTGTTGTTTTTGTTGTGTCCATGTTGGTTCATTATCATATTATGATAGATATTCCTTAATCCCAGTATTTATTACACAGATTAATAAGTAAGAGAGTGACGCGTGCAAATGTAAACAGTGTTAGTAAGGGAGGATTGCGGGCCAACCTTCACCTGTATACCCCCAACGCAACGCAAATATAAGTAGGTATGGCATTTCGCTTCTCTTCAAGGATGTAAGAAGAAGCACACTTCATGTGGGGGTGGGGTGGGGTGGGGTGGATGCAACCTCCCTTAAAAAAAACAAAAGAAAATTCAAAGACCTTTAGGAAGAAGCTAGCGATGACTGATTGAGGATGGAAGTGAATTAAAGTATGGGGGGGGGGGGGGGGGACAGGAACATTATTACTACTATCATGGGTGTGTTAAAAAGATAGAAGAGAAGACCCGGCTGCAATAAAATTAAATGAAAGGGCAGCCCCCCTTCCTTAATTCTTTTTGGTAAAGGAGGGGGATGTTAGTTGGGGAGGACAGTTGTAAACTTGAATTAGGGGGTGACTGACTGACTGCCTTGTCTGTGTTTTACGTGTGTAGAAGGGGGAGGGGGTGGGCAACCCAATTTTTGATGTTGTTGTCAGTAGTAGTATTAAGATGCATCCCAATTCCCACCATGTTGAAAGAGTTGATGGGTGGGTGGAGGAGGATGGGGGGTTTTTTCTTTGGTCGTTGACCTTCCCCCCCCCCCCCAATAGAGAGGCAATTCAAGTGTGTGTTCTCGGAGGGAGGGAGGGACTTTATTACAAGCTTTCGGTTCACGGGGAGGGGTCTTAAATCCCTACGCCTGCCTGCCTGCCTTCAATTATTCCTGCCTGCACCCACCCACCAGCACACATTTATATCTCCTTCCCCTTATACTTCAATTCAATTTCCATCCATCCATGTGAACCCCCTCCCAGCCAGAGTCACAAACCCACTTACTTCCACCCCTTCCCCAACAAAGATATAATGGTTAGCTGTTTTGCTCTTCCTCCTTAACTACCCAAAACCTATCAACCAGGATCAGAAGGACTTTTATCCCTACTTCCTCCATTCCCCCACCCACTAGAACAACTCTTCGAGTTCTCTTACTTTCTCCCCCCCTCCTCTAATCTCCAAACATTCAGACAGACAAGAGTCAGGTGCTCCCACCTCCTAAAATAAATAAATAAATAATAATCAGAACAAACTCCACAGTCCAGACACAACGTTGCAGCAATCAGTCCATTTCTGGTTTAGGACAGCCCTTTCTGGTTTGGGACAGCCCTTATTTCCTTTATAAGTAATAATCAATGATATACACGTCACGTTTCCAGGAAGGAAGGCTTCTTACTCCAGCTGTCTTCTGGCTTATCTGTATCAAGGCCACCTACCTCCATCTTTACCTCCTCCCCCCCACCCCAACAATAAAAGGCCCAACCCCTGAATGTGCGGAGACAACAGCCGCAGCAAAAAAATGAAAAACCAAAAGGAGGCTGCCCTACCATGCTACCACCAGTGACACTTGGGAGACTGAACGTTCGATCCAACTACCCAAAGCAGCTCTACCCTTGCTTAACTGGACTGACTATCCAGAAGGCAATTTCTAGAATCCAAACACAGCCAGCTTCCACTAATCACAGCCATATCTAAGCTTCAAGGACCCTCAGTAAGCCATATCATTGCCTATACTTTGGGCTACTGAGCAAAGAGACTGAAACTCTAGTTATCCAGCAGAACAAACTATGGACTAGAAGGACAGAATCCAGAATCTGCAGTGAGATGAAAGACTTGGTGTCTGAATAATCAATCGTCCTCATCGAGATGTGAAATGATCTGCAAAGCTGAAATGACGAGTAGACTAATTAGAAATGCCCTCTTCACTTTCCCAACAACAAAAAAATTCCCTACACCCAAAGACAGCAGCATTGGCGATATGCATGGCTATCAGTCAAAAGAAATTCAGCAAAGAACCAGCAACTCACACGCATCCTCAACTCCACATGATGTGCAAAAGATAAACAGGAAAAAGGCTTGCCTATGCATACCAAGTTTGAAGGGAACAATGTAATGCAATGCCGGCTGTCCATGTCCAACCATCAAATTCAACGCCACATACATAATAAGAAGGCCTGTGAGAAAGAGAAGTTTACTGAAGAGGTTAACAATTATGCTAAGACATCTGCTGTAAAAGAGGCGGACCATGAGAGCAATACGAAAAGCTCAATTCTCTATATTCGGTCAAATAACAAATCCAAGATAAGCCTAACGTCCTCTGACCAGTACTTTGAAAGGGTGAAGCAGTATAACAACCAATTAAGGCACATCAAGCAAAGCAATTTCAGATGTGAGACAATGTTCACTCTACATTCTTAGATGTTGTATCATTTTTGAGAGTTCAACATGCAACAATTTGGTCTAGTTTCTTCAAGAGACAATAGTCTAAACTCCAAATACGTCATATCTAGGACCATATGCAATCATTGCCCACAAGAAGTATCCTTTCCCGACGTTCTTTTGAGCCAACCAATTACACCTGCGAAGAGGCATCAAAAGACCCGGATTAAGAGAAAATATCAATGAAATGATGATTTATAAAGCAAAAACTACATTATAGAACCATCCAGGGGATCACAACTACAGATCTCAAATTATAAAAGCTGTAAAACATGGCAAGCCCCAGAATATCTTCTTTTCCACATGTTCTAATGGAGCTGGCAGTCCTTTATTTCAACTTTATAGAATGCCATGTCACCAAAAATGCTACTTCAGGTCACCAAAAATAAAAATCTTCAACCACAGAAGAAACGTATAAAAGTTGCAATTTTGCTAAAGAGTCCAACCCCAAAGAAATTACTATCACAAGCCCAGCCAAGATGATGTCCCCAAATCAAATGATACTATAACCACCCCAAGGATCAAATAGTGGAGGGATTTTTCAACATGGGAATGCCATCCTCGCCGGTCCTATCACCACGTCGTGCAACCTGCGACGAAGCAGGTGGAAAAATATTAATTTGGCAGCTGGACTACTATTAGCTAAGTCCTACAAAATGGCGGTGGAACCGACATTTTACAATTGCTCCAATACCCAGGGCTGGTTCCTCCACCAACTTTTAAAACTTTCCAAACGATGAACGAAAGCTTTCTATACAAAGCAGAGACTATTTACTCCATTCAGGAATATATGGAGTACGAAATAGAGGATAGTTCCGATTTACCGTGAGAAAGGAAACTATTTCGGTTTTTACTGTCAGAAGTTTTAATATTCCTCTAGTATCGTTCCTAACCTATTTTGTCTTTTCTACTCTTTTGAAAAACCCCAAAATTTTGAAAAAGTTTTAATTAAGTCCTTAGCAAATGGCAGGAGAAGGAAAATCTTCGGGAAATCCTTCTAGAATTCCTTCAAAATTGGAGTTCGTCTCAGAGTCTAGAATGGCTCCCTATGGAATAAGTAAGAGTATAAATGATATTTTAACTCAGTTAACTATTCAAGGGAGTACAGAAACCTTTGAGAGCCGAAACCATCTTGCTCAGGAAGTAGGCTCTATAGTAAACAAGATGTTAGACTCTATTGAGCATGAAAGAAGTTTAAAAAGGCCTGAAGCCGAGGCGATTTCTGGACTGGAGAGTACTACGGGAAAACCAGTCGAAAAATTGAAACTGGGAGGAAGAAATTCCAAATAGGATCAAGGCAAGAGTGTGGATGAAATGTATAAGGAGTCAGTAGCTCCTTACATTTTAGACCAACGAAAGCGAAATGCAAATTTGAACTCCCAAAGTGGGGAGTTGGCAAAGGACTTAAGGAAAGCCTTAGGCCTGGCAGAAGAAATTTCAGTTCATTTAGACAATAGAACGTTTAATGAATTGGTTACTGCGAAAAGGAAAATTTATAGGCCCGACTATCCCCATAAAACCAAACGGGAATTTATTCCAAGGGATAACGTCTTAAAGCCAATAATTACCCCAGGTGCTTTTCTAGATATCGATTGTGAGAAGCACGTATCAGAAAAGATAGATGAGTGGTTATCACTAATTCGAATGACTGCGTCTGCTGGGATATTATCTCCTGGATCAATTTATGAATTATGTGTAGCAGCCCTCATGGGAACGACGCAAAAATACCGAAAGTCTTTGGTGGCCCATACAGACATCAAATAAAAGATAGATCAAGCGCTGACTGTTGATGGTGTATTAGCAATCATCGCTGATGCATTAAAACGGGAGTTCTGTGGTTTTTCGTTATCCACTGAGACTGTGGAAAAAGAGCAATCGTTGACTGCTCTTGTTAAACTACAGATCTGCGATGTGTCTGTTTGATAACTACGTATGTGAATTCCAAAAGTATTATTACAATCTGGATGTAGTTTCTCAACAGTTTATATTGGGAACCATTTTTGCAAAGCTTCCGGAACCTTGGCCAGAAGTTACGTAAAGGGCTTATGAATTACTTCTGAGTGAAGAAAAAATTGTCTCGGGACTCGGAGGAAAAATTCAGGCGATAAAGTACGTGATAAGGAAAGCGTGTATGGAGCTCCAGGTTAAAGAAGCAGCTAAAAAGCTTCCATACATGAACAAGAGCTGTTGTTCTCAGATTGAATATGTACCTGGAAGATATGGATGTGATACTCCAAGAGAATCAATGAGAGCAAGAAACTTTCCGAAAAGAAAAAAATTTGTTGGATACAATAAGAGGAAAGTTTGGTCAAAAAGAGACCTCCAGAACAAACAAGGGAGAGGTCCTGCTTACAAACCGAGAAGGTTTGTAAGGAAACGGAATAACCTTAAGGATAAAGATAAGATCGATACCTTTAAGCGAAAACATGGCAGAGAACCTAAGTGTCCGAAAGGGAAACCGTTGAGTAGTTGCAATTGCTGCTGGTTTTGTGGATCAAAAACCCACAAAGCGGACACTTGTCCTCAGAAGAACCAAAGGAGAGAAAGACTCCGGATGATGTTTCTAGATAACAGGAGTTATGAGGAAGAAATTCTAGCTTATGAACCTATAGATGAGCAAGATATTTCTGACTTAGACTAGGAAGTAGAATCCATCTACAAGGTTGTATTAAATTATGATACAAACTCCGAAGAAGATTCTGATCTCTGGACAATGCATCTGTTCATAATGAGAGCAGAGCAAAATAGATATGGTGATGAGTTAGTTTCTTTGGAAACGACAAATCAGGTACTGGAAGAATCTCACCAGTATGAAGATCCATCCCAGCCAATTCTGGAATGGAGGTTGCCCAATGTTAACATAAGAGAAGTTTATAATGTTTCAAGGTTTAACTTTAAATCTATAATAGACATCTCACAATAGGATGCAACGGCTCAAGTTACAAGTACGGAACTTGAGACTTTGGATATCCCATTATTAAACGTACAATGCATTAGGGAAACCATGTAACGTACGAGAGGTAAGCGTGGTGATGTAAGGTTGGAAGAAAACGACTTATGGATACAAACTCTGTTTTCTCCGACGGATACCAACAGGTATTCTAACTGGTATTTACGACTTGTTTCTTAAACAAGAAGTGTGTAGGGCAGTAAGGTTAACATGGACAAAATGGGATAAGTTCCTTGTAAAACTTGCCGACAGTTTTAGTGAAGATCCATTAAAATTGTGGAGTCGGAATAGCCTCAAGGCAAGACTCGAATTAAAAGATCCCGGAACCATTATAAGAGCCAGAAATATTACATACACGGCTGAAATGGTTGAGGAAAATGCTTGATTAGGGACAGCTACAGTCCGCACTCTAGTCCTGCCTTTATGGTAATAAATCATGCCGAGCAGGTGCGAGGAAAAGCACGAATGGTTATAGACTATCGTCAGCTTAATAAAGCTACCAAAGATGATGGCTATAAAATTCCTACTGCTGGAGACCTAATATATAGGATTAGTTTGAGCCAATCAAAATTCTTTTCCAAATTTCACTTGAAAAGTTGTTACTGGCAAGTCAAGATGGAAGAAGATTCGGTTCCTCTAACTGCTTTTAATGCTCTACAAGGAATGTTTGAATGGCTAGTAATGCCGTTCGGCTTGAAGAATGCTCCAGGCGTCTTTCAGCGCAAAATGGATAATGCTTTCAAGCAGGTTCGCAAATTTTGTGCGGTCTACATAGACGATGTGTTAGTCTACAGTCAGACTGAAGACGATCACATGAGGCACCTTGATAAGGTGACAGATGTCTTTCGACAGGAAGGCATGATTCTATTAGAAAGAAAGATAGAATGGTTTAAGGAATCAGTTAATTTTCTAGGCATGGAGATTGAACAAGGAAAAATTAAATTACAAACTTGAGGAAAATTGTTGAATTTCCTCACAGACTTGAGGATAGGAAGCAAGTTCAAAGGTTTTGTGGATTTGTTAACTATGCTAGGAAGTTTGTGAAAGATCTTTCCCAAGATTTAGGGAGGATTTCAAAGAAGACATCTTTTGTGAATCCTTGGCTATGGGAAGATGATGATACTCATGCTATTCAGAGGATTAAGAGAAAGGTTAAAAATTTACCTCAACTCTCTTTACCTTTTGATAAAGATGAGTTAGTCCTGGAAATTGATGCTACTAACGAGTTCTGGGGGGCTGTTCTAAAAATTAAAGGAAGAAAGCTTGAACCCATTTGTAAGTATTGGTCGGGTAGTTTTAAGGAGTACGAACTCCGATACCCGATACACGAAAGAGAAGTATTGGCTTTAAAAAATGGAATAAAAGCATTTTACATGTTTTTGGCACCAAAGAAATTCTTAGTGCGTTCTGACTCAACCTATGTAAAAAGGTTCATGAGTCTGAACCTCAAGGAAGCTAGGCAAACTAGACTTTTGAGGTTGCAGGAATGGTTTAGCTAATATAAATTTGATGTCGAATACATCTCTTCGGACAAAAACATAATAGCTGACTCTCTCTCTAGAGAACTTGCAGATGGATCCAGCCGTGAAGAAGAAGATTTGCTGGGGATGCAAGTAAGAAGGACACTCCAAAAAAGTATGTCCTAATAAGAAAGTGGGTGGGCATAGTGATGCTGGTTCTGAATCAGGAACAAAAGCAGATCTTTGCTGGCAGTGTAAGCGACCTGGACATAGATCCTTCGAATGTCCAAATAAGCCAAAAACTGCGAATTCCCAGAAGGGAGTGGCTAATCTCAAGGAGGAACTCTAAGAGACAAGCGAAAACAGATCTCTAGAAGGAGATGGTTAATCCGAAAGGGGAAGCTTCGACTAACTCCAAAGGAAAAACAAAGGTTGATTCCCAAAAGGGAGTGGTTAAACCCAAGGAAAAAGTTCTAACCAATTCTAAGGGGAAGACAAAGAAAAAATCCTAGGAAGGGATGATGGATCCTAAGGAGGAAGATAATATCAACTCCAAAGGAAACATGAAGAAAGACTCTCGAGAGAGGATGGCTGATCCTGAGGAGGGAAGCTCTAAAGGAAAGGCGAAAATGGTAAATCTGAAGGAAGAAGCTCAGGCTGATTCTCAAGGAAAAACCAAAAAGAAGAGAAAAGCAAAACAGCTTAAATCTTCTAGTCCTGATAAGGATAGAAAGGTTGAAAAACCTTGGTGGTATCCATTAACCACGGAGCAATTTGATTACTGTCGTAATCACCTGGCCAAAGTGCAGAAAATCTCCATAAATCAAGCTGTCAAATCCTATAAAATTCTATTACAGAGTCGGAAGGAGGAGAAAGAGCAGATGGAGACTGAGTATGCTAAGGAGGAGGCAAAATTCAGAGCCGTCATAGGTGAGCCGGTTCAGAAGAAATGGAGTATGACGAGTATTTCAACTACGAAATACTAGACACACTCGAAGAGGGTAATCCTAAAATCAAGGAGGACCTTGAAGAAACAATTCCTGAAGGAGGTTCGATTAAAGAATCTGGTGAGCAGGCTCACGATGATGTAAATCATGAGGATCTAGATGGATCCTGGTATTTTGATTTAGACTCTTTTGAAGATGGATCCTTATCTTGGGATGCAACTGTTGTCTGTGGAGGACGTATAGGTGGCGTTAAAAACAATTATCAACGCCAGATTGAGTTCTTTGCAGCAAAAGCAATAGAGTACATCAAAGATCTGGAATCTAAATTGTTATATAAGACTTCAGATGGAGAAGAGTTGTCTAAGACCATTAGGGAAAGACAGCAAATTCTCACCACAACTATGTCCATAATACTGTATGAGGTCAAAAACTTTGATACCCCAAAGGTAGTAGTGGATATGAGAGAGTCCTCACTCGAGGAAAACTCTATACTACGCCCATATCTGCATTGGATATCGGAGAAGTGTCCGTCCCCGAGAATTAATTCAGGAATGCTGGGAGTAGCTTTACCATATTTGTATGCAGGTTTTGTTGATATTCTGGAGATTGATAGATCAGAACCAGAACAGATAGAACCATTACCTTAGTTGGTAAAGTTTATACTCAGATGCCTAGGATATGGACCAAAGTATGCCACGGCATTGATTACTAGCACTATGATGGAAGAAGAAGAAGAGCATGAAAAGTTTGGGAACGTAATTCTTTCCAATATGCAAGTCTGGGACATCCATCCTAGTGAGAGTAGACATCTAATAGAACCTCAACGACAAGACCTTGATCACAGAGTTTTATGGCGAAAATATTACAAGGACAAAACTGCGAAGAAAGCCATAAAAGTTGAGTTCCTAAAGGATGTGTTGGAGCATGTATTCGCCCGTAAGGAATTGTATTACGTGCTTAGTGACGGAATGACAACCGTTACGATCCCCCGTTCCTATCTAAGCTATGCAGATGAACAAGTAGGGGAACGAGGATGGGAAAGAGTTTTAGATCTCCTAGATAGTTTCTGAAAGAGAGAAAACTCTGAATTAGGTCTCCGGACAGACACATTTGAAGTCTAGAGAAAAATCGCTGATTATACCGACAAATCATTAGCTCAGCGATTTGAACAAGATGAAGAGAGAGCTCGACCAATTCATGAAGGAGTCTCTGAAGAGGAAATTGGAGAAACTTCAAACGCCAAAAAAGAAGGAATATCCCATGACAAAGCAAAAATACAGGCGGGAGAAGAAAGTTGTATAAAGATAGATTAAACAATTTTGTTTGTCCTTAGCTAACTTTTGTACCTTTTTGAAAAGTTAAAGTTGGCAAATAGTGCATAGACACCAGCTTCTCTTGTATATATTTCACAACCCTTTACCTCATTTGGGGGGGCGATCTGAATAGAGAACATTCTCTCACATCTCTCTGAGTAAAGTTTTTTTTATCGGTCTCCAAGAATACCTTAAGGAATCAAGAGTTGTTAGAATTAATCAGAATTGGTTAAGTCTAACTGAAGGTTAGATCTGCGAATCGAAACCCTGAAGGAAAAGTCATTGTGACTAAACCTTGTTTAAGAGGAGGAGTGTCTATATAAGACCCTCAAGGTAAGGGCATTCTGAAGGACACAGAAGAACCTCTCCATCTCTCAGAATTCTCAAATCCGAGAAGTGAGTAAGTCTTGAATTTCCAAAGTTGCGGAAGCTTAGTGAACCCTCGAAACTATCCATTTGAGTAAGGTTTGATAAACATCTTCTTAATTTAAGTTGTTTATGTTGTTCTTTCTATCTTGAAAGAAGATTTTAATTAAGGAAAACTTAATTAAAGTGGTGCAAGTGCACGAGTCGTTCTTATGACTGATTGTCCAAACCCCGAATTATTCTATTTGGATCACGGTGTGGGCAAGGATTTTACTACTGGTCTTCTTAACACTGTAGTAGATCGTTTGGAAATTCTATCAGCACAGATAACTCAGTTATGCAAGCTTATAGAAAGTTATTCTAAGAAATTAGAAGAATTGACTCTAATACAGAGTGAATTTGAGGAATTTTTCCTTGAAGGTAAGTCCAATCTTGGATTTACGGCTAGTTCAAAATACTCAAACGAGTATTTGAGGTTGGTAGAACGCTGACGACAAAGACAATTAGGAAAATCTTCTTAAGTTCGATTCCTGTAGGATTTCTTGGTATCAGAGCCCGTTTAAGATTAATTTTCTTTATTGTCTTCAAGAACTAAATTAAAAGAAATTAATTTTGGGGGGGGGGGTTAAAAATTAAAGAAAGACAATAGAATAAGGGATACTGACGGTAGAATAGGAATATGAAGACAATGAACCGTAAAAAAAGAAATAGTTTTGGGGACCACGGTAAAAAGGTACAAACCTCGTATGAAACACATGATAATATTAACAGTAAAAGCATGAAAACAGGAACTTACCGCCATCATAACGCTTTCATGAAACCACCATTTCGAGAAAAATACCCAGGAGGTCATATAGAAAGGCGCATCCAAGAAGGATACAGCAAAGCTGTTAAAGAGAAGGGGAGATCCTTAATGAATCTATTGCTTTACAAAGAACAATCCACGACATATTGGATGACAGACACAACCTAATTGACATAAATCGACGTATGTTATCCTCCAGATATTAGTGGTGCAAATAAGCCTTTGACAGAAAAGGGTTAAGATAGGTTACTATGGTCCATTAGCTGTTTCAACCGATAACAGCACCGGCAACGGAATTTGACTAGAAGAGTGGAGGCCTCATGCTTCTGCTGGTGGCAGAATTCAAAACGGATGCTTTATGGATACAACAGCATGGATAATGAAAGAACCATTCATATGAACAAAGGTTCCCTAACAACAAATGTCAACAAATAACATATATTATAAACAAATTACAGACGTTTTACTTTTAAGAAAGAAAAAAGGAACATTTCATCAGCTTGAGATTCGGTTATGCGAACAATCTGAAGGACTTTGATTATTAAAGTGATACCCTGATAAAAAAAATGGAATTAAGTTGGACAATGTATATATATACACAGAAATCCGCTTCAAAATCACAATTGTATATACACCTCACCTAAAACATCACGACTACATTGAAAAGCATCGCTAACAACTTTGCTGAAAACAACAGCCCGTCTATTTCAAAACCGGAAGTAGATCATCCGCTTAACTGATTTCACCATCCCGACACAACATGATGCCTGAAGTAAGTCAAATCAGCTTGTTCTAACAAGCATGTCTTACCCAAATTAGGCAAACGAGACTCGCCCAAAGACTGCCCAAATAACAGCAAATGCTATGCAGAATGGGGAGACAGCAACTGTAAGGCATTACACAGATCCAAACACTGGCAATTTCAAAAATGATTGAGCAAAACTCGTACATTTACTTGAATACCCCACAAAAAAGAAAGACTAGTACGTCTAGTGTAGTGTTTAGTTATTTACGACGACTTCTTCAATGGTTTTTTTCTCTGCTCCTGGGGTTTTTAGTTGCATAATTGAATCCGGGTTGATCCAATCAGTTGGGAATTGGGTGGTTCTGGTGCCACTCTTGGATGGCTGACCTCAGTGTCCGGTTAGGCACCAGGTTCAGGTTAGGGAGCGGCAGGTTTGTCATCGGGGACGTGTCGTGCTGGTCCAGCCACCCCCGTATTGCCTCTGCCTCATACGTGAAGCCGTCGCCCGCCACTAGCGGATCCTCCATGATTTCCTAAACAACAGATTCACGAGGATGCCTCCAATGTCAAAAATAATTAATCTTTAAAAAGAAAAAACAAGTATGGAGGGACGATTGCTTACGTGCATTATAGGGCAGGTGAAATACTGAGGAACCTGGTTTTGCTCCTCCGCCCTGGGCCCCGTAGTTTCCGAAGCTTCGCACATGGACACCATCTGCTCCAGCAACGGCCACACCTCCAATTTGATGTTCGGACGGTTTCTGCTATCAATGTCACAGCACCTCAGTGCTAGTTCCGCTGTTTGCACAGCGAGTTCGATCGGCCAGTCCCCTGCCGAAGCGTCTAATACAGCATTCAAGTTGTTATTGTCTAGAGCAGTCTGCACCATTTCATCTAAATTCAAGGCGTTCCTCCCCGTTAGCAGCCTTAAAAGTATAGCCCCAAATGAGTAAACATCGGCCTCAAAAGAGGTTTCTCCCTCGGCAATGGGATGTGGGGAGTTCACCGCAACCTTCCCATAATCACTCAGTTTACTGACGAAATTGACCCCCAGGAGGATGTTCCCAGGTTTCAAGTTTCCATGAACCAGACCGTGAGGTTCGCTAGAATGCATGAAAATTAGCGCAGAACATATCTCGAGACTAATACGTGTCCGAACTAGCCATGGTAAGCGGTAATTGCTGTCTCTGCTCAGTCGTTCTTCGAGGCTACCATTAGGAAGATGCTCATAGATGAGAGCCCAAGCTTCAGGACAGACACCCATTAGGGAGACCAGATTTGGATGTCTCAGTTTAGAGGTAACTTCCACCTGCAGGGAGTTTGAAATTCGAGATCAGTATCCTTATGATCATGAAGTCCAAATCGGAGTAACCACTAAGAGGTCAAACGTCTGTGCAGATGAAGCGAATCCGGAAAGGCAGTGTAGACGACTTTACCTCTTTATGGTAGAGCGAAGGGCCCTCAGAGCTATCAGAGCACAACATTTTTATGGTGACATTTGTGTTGCGAAGAAAGCCTTTGTAGGTACTTCCACATGGCCCTTCATCAATTTTCAGTGATGGATCAAAATTGTTGATGGCTTCCTGAATCTCTGAGAAAGAGAACTCTGAAATTGATTGTAGCCTAGTTAGCCTTGATGGTTCGCTTGCTTGGTCTGAAGAGGCCTCCTCATTTGCCTTCAGCATGTTCTCAAGTAACATCTGCAATTCACTGTTTTGATTTTTCATCATTTCAACTGCTTCCTTTTCCTGGCTTAGCATTTCCTCGATATCCCTCCTTCGATTTAGCTCCTCAGCATACAGATTTTCAGCAGATCGAGCCTATCAAAAATCACGACATTATTCATCAAATACAAGGAAATATGTAGAAAACTGGGATGACTAACAGAGTATTCTGTGTGTTGCTTCTTAAGAATATGCCAATCCAAGTAAGTGACATGTCGACTAATTCCCTCAGAAGCTCCGGTTTTTGGAGATAAAGCATGAAAAGTATCAAGTATGACCAGCTTTGTAACCCCTTTAACTTCGCTGAGGATAAAACTGCTCAAACTAGCATAACAGCAAAGTTCACAGCAGGACATTTACTCTATGAGTAGCCTCAAATACGGCCTTTTCTGCATTCTGGCGCCGAAGCAACTCCTGCAATGCTTCTCGTTTTGCATCTGCAGCCTCTGTCATTGCTCTCTGAAGTTGTTCATAGAGTTTGTCACCTCCCATGCCATCCTGTTGAGAGAAATGATGTTCACTTGTGATAAAAAGTATAAATCACTCATTCCATGGAACAAAGAAATCTCAAATTAAACTAGGAGAGCAACAGCAGCATCTCCCATGTAATCCACAAAAAGTACAGGCGGCCTCTGGGTGTTCTGACCTCATTCCATGAAGCCCTATTTCCTGTATTTGAATGTGTACCGTGGTTGCTTCCACCAGCCCTCTCATACCGTACCAAAGCTAGGTCATCTGCAACTTCACTTGAGTCAGACTCCGAGTGTATTGAATTGTGAGGGCTCCCAGCAACAGACTGTCCCGCTCCGACAACAGGATTTGGGGCAAGCATTGATGGTGTAACGTCCAAATCAAAGGTCTCCAGATTGCCTTCCCTGTTCAATCACATCATACCTCAGAAATGGGCTGTGCTACACCACTTAAAAACTGTTCGCAAATGCATTTTTTCGACAAATAGAAGTGACAAATAATACATTATAAGATTCCTGGCAGGACCACACTGACTTCCCAGGAGTTACTAAAGAACTAGGTAAGCTTTATGTTACTACAGTTTTCCTCTCATAGCAATCTTAGTCTCCCGATGTGCAACAAACAATTGATCAAACACAGGAGGGAAGCAAGAACTTTGCAAAGGGATTCATTACCAAGCTTTTGTCAACTTTTTTTTTTTTTTGATAATTTTTTTTTTTTAAATGAGTGCAACACGATGACTTCCCAAGAGGTCACCCATCCTAGTGCTACCCTCGCCCAAGCACGCTTAACTTCGGAGTTCTGATGGGATCCGGTGCTTTAGTGCTAGTATGGTCGCACCCGTATTTGTCAACTTTTGCTTCTGTAATAACTGGGATGTCATGCTAGTAATTCATAGAAAATCCTGGTAGTTGGAAAAAGGCGAAAAAGGAAAGAAACTTGAAAAGCTTATCTGGTAGTACAAATGCCACCACAAAATATAAAGCCAAGAAGAATGATCCAGAGTTTCATTTAAGCCTTGATCATAAAATTGTCCAAGCATTCAAAACTCGATGTTAATAATGGTGAAGCCCTGAAGATTGAACAAAGCTAACCTCATGAAAATAAGATGACCATTGCAGATAAACCATATGTAGCAGGAAGGATGGGCATGCTGGTTCACAAACATTGCTTTCGTGGACTGTAGTTCTGTCATTGCCCTGCAGCATGAAATATCCATGTCCCTTGTAATTTTCAATGAAAACCACAGAAGAACAATCTTTCTGCTGCTTATTCCCCACTCTCCTCGAATTCAATAACCTTGACAGACTGCCATTTAAGCCCCATCTTTTCAGACAATATAAACATTTCAGAAAACGTGTAACTATTTCAACTACCATCCTATCAAATCTGAGCTTAGCCCCTAAAATGCAGGTACATTGCTCCCCTAAGGGTTCACAGTATTTCCTTGCATGTTAATTGGTCGGCAATATCAGTTTTGCAACAATCTATCAAAACAGACAACAAAAGATAAAGTTGCAAATTTCAATTTTATCAAAGCTTTACTCGTTGTAATGTCGGTCAGCAGCAGCCCCCATAACAAGTTTCGTGATGGCATGCTGCTCAATAAGTTCCACTATTCCTTTTCCAATATCTGCCGTCTCAACGTATCTTTTCTCCGCAGAAACCTGACAGAGAGAACGGAATGTTAACTCCATCAAGTCATCAACAAAGAAAAGGTTTCCAACCAACTCTCGTCTTCTGATATTTAACTAAATCAAAGGTCACTGTGCAAGGAAAGAGACAGGAATTTTTTACAAGACATACCCGGCATGCATATTCAATCAGGGAGAATATGTACCTGCGACTTATTTCTAAAGAAGGATCAGTTTGGAAAATTTTGAAATTTCTTGAGAATGAGCGACTTGATGGCTGTTAATACTTTGCACATAAAAAGGACGACCTCTTTGACGAGTCATAGTGAAAATAATGCATACTTAACAGAGTATAGAAGATTATGCGTAGTTGAATGAAAATCAAATTTAATTAACTAGTCTAGTCAGAGGGTATAATATAATCATCTGCATTTACCTGGAACCCACAACATTGTGAAGCCCAACAACTCAGCTCCTCGAGGAAGCAGAAGCACATAAAAGAGAGAAAAAAAAGGAGGCAAATTACGAACCTCCGCTTGGTTACACATGTGAACATACTCATTCAACAAAGCGTGCATCCTTTGCCT
This sequence comes from Melastoma candidum, assembly GCA_023653495.1. NCBI lineage: Eukaryota > Viridiplantae > Streptophyta > Magnoliopsida > Myrtales > Melastomataceae > Melastoma > Melastoma candidum. The sequence goes on along the minus strand of CM042884.1, from coordinate 19,973,540 downwards.
CTCCATCTCCTGATGATTACTGTTCCCCGAATGATGACCTGGTCCTGGACAGACAGTTCCATGGGAGAGAAACCAATCAACAGCATCTCCAGACAAGGAAAGAAAACAACAGGGGAGAAATCAAACACCATGAAAACGAGCAACACTCTATGAGTTAAGAAAGGAATGCAAACGATCAACCTTGCTCCATGGAGTCAAAAAGGAGCTAAATCACAAGCCATAGAAGAAGAAGAAGAAGAAGAAGAAGAAGCGACTCCACAACTTGAACCAGGAAAATAAAAAGACAAAAAGAAAGGACACTCAGAAGCGGAAGAGCGGCTAATCAAACCACCAGGAAACTTTTGAAACAAGGGGAAAAAAGAAAGAAAGTAAAAATCGAGATACCTGAGGAAGAGGGGGGAGGAGGAGAAGGGCGATGAACGTGGATGATGCGAAAGTTGCCATCGAAATTCTCCAGAGCCCAGTTCAAGGTCAACCTGCTCTCCTCCACATCACTCCCGACGGCGACGTAAACTCTCTCGTTAATAACAGCCCTGGGAGTACCCCCGGGTACATCTCCGACCCCGTCTTCCCTCGTTGTCGACATCATCGTCCTCTCAAAACCCACAAAAAGCCTTTTTGAAGTTAAAGGGAGAGGGGGAGGGGAGGTGGCTTCTCCTCCTGTATATGTACATATAAATACTGAATGGAATGGAAGAGGAGAAACTTCTGAAAGAAGGCGAGTGTTTTTATTGGGAGACTTGGAAGGACTTTCTGCCCCAAGTCAATTCCTTTTCTTGTTCTTTTTTAAAATACATGTGATCTTACCTTAAGTGCTTTGTTCCCATGTACGACTAATCCTGAAAATATTTTTAGGTTCGAGTTCGGGACGGTAAATAAGAAATTTTAAAAATTTAGATAATAAATTCGGAAATATTTTTTGGACTATTTGTATCTTGGAACAAAACTCCTTAGTGTTGACATGCAAACTATTCTGGGCCTAAAATTAACTTTGGACTAAGGAGAAATTCGTTATGACCAGAAGGGAGATAAATGCACATCTATGAGGGCAATCCTTAAGTCTATATGAGTCTAAATTGATAAATGACATGGATAAGGGCCATTATTTCTAAGATCAGTTTGTTGCCGAGATTTTCGGTGTTCAGCTGGAGAGAACACGATCCGAAAAGATTCTATGGGAACGTGTCAAACACCCCAAGTACGACCAGATTCAATATAAAAAGGAAGGATCTCCTCCTTTATAAAGGGACGACAATCAAATCAGACACATTTTGTATTGATCGTCAACCTTTAGATTAGTAAACAAGCGTCCAGACCCCGACCTGGGTGAACTCGCAAGGGTTCTTGGTCTTCACTTCCACCATCAGAGTGAGCAACCGTAGCTCTGGTAACCAATCTCCGCCATCACTTCACCGTCGGGGCGAGCAACCGTAAACCTGACAGCCAATCCCCTCCTTCACTCCATCATCTTGATGAGCAACCGTAGCCTCGACACTAAAGCTCCGCTTTCGTTCCATCGTCCGGCATCCGCATCCGACATTACCTTCAACCATACTCCGTCCGCCATTCCTCCAGAAGTCGATTTCCACCACTCCAGTCCACAAGTCTATGGCGCCAGCAGCAAGTCTACAGCATCACTACCATCCGCACCAGCAACTTTTATTTGTTTTTATGGCTGTAAGCTTTTCAGTTCTATTATAAGACATCATTTGATATTGTTTGATCAATTCAATTCATCTTTTTCTTTACTCGCGACCACATCTGAATCCCTGTGAGTAATCGTGCCAAATATTCCCAACGTGATCCGTCTCGACGCGAACACGTTTTTGGCGACCACGGTGGCAGCCGAAGAAATTGACCATATAAAATGGCAAGGAATACCAGGAGTGCAGGTGCTCTGAATCCTCCTCCTCCATTAGATGGAGAAAACCAGGGAGTGACAGGAACTGTAGATGAGGAGAGTACAGTTCAAGAAAGCCAAGTAGAGACTACTCAGCCCCAAACTACTCAGCCCCCTGTGGTAACACATACCCCTTCTGAGTTCATATCAAGGCTTGAGTTTCACAAAGAATTCAATGATATGAAGAGAAACAAGGGGGATTTGCATGGAAATCTACTGAGAATACAAGAAGAATTGCAAGACATGTGAAATGTGCATGAGAACCTACAAAAATGCATATAAGCATAGACTGGCGTATCACCGGGTTGCACGAAGAAAATGTGCGTCATGGCTCTGAATTAATGGCTCAGATGCGAGAGATGATGAAAGGCTTAAGCAAGCCGACCTCCAACCCGAAAGCAAGCATTCCTGTCGACAGGAATAATTCCTTCATGGGAGACGCTTGCCGAGCAGCTACTGGGAAGCAAACCGTGTCGTTCTACAAGGATGACCCTTGGAGTAATACCAATAAAGGCAATGCAGATGCGTATCATAGAGAGAGGACGTCGACTTTTGGAGCTTCTTCTTCTCGGTCTCCCATGCCTTATAGACCTGACGCCATGTGTCCAGTGAACCTGGCTGACGAAGATAGCGAGGTGCAGGGCGAAGCAAATAGAAATGCAGATTATATCCCTCCTCGCCGTCACGGGAAGGCACCTATGGATGAGATACCACAAGGAGAAAACCTGGCCTCAGCAACCGATCGGAAAGTCCCACCACACGAGGAAAGCTTCTATGCTAGGGCTCCGGTCAAAGGCAACCATCCCGCGTAAATGAGCATTTTGGGTATCTCACCGAAGGACCATCTAAGGGACCCTTTACAATGAGTCATGGAGGTTTAAATCAACCAGCACCACAGAACCTGAGAGGAGTAGTTGCCCAGCTGGTAGAACAGATGGTGTCCGGGACTGTCTGGCAAGATGATTTGTGCTTTTATAGGAGCCTATACCTGGTGTATGTCGACAGGGATTTTCCCTTGCCTAGAGGGTATCGGGTCCCCGATTTTACTCGTTTCTCGGGAGAAAATGAAATGACTCCCATGGAACACATAGCCCGTTTTACCCATCAAGCTAGAAACGCTGACGGTAATGACTTTTGGAAGTTAAAACTGTTCCCGAATTTGATTACAGGGGATTCGTTTACCTGGTATGCAAGTTTTCCCCCCAAGATCAGTGGCATCGTGGGCTGAAATGCAGTCTATGTTCATGAAAGCGTTCGCCCGCCTCGACACGCCTATGTCGATATTTGAAGTAATGCAACTAAGGCAAGTAGCCGGAGAATACCCTGGGCAGTTTCTAATGCGCCTACGTAAGGCTTTGCTCCGATGTAGACCCGCCATTCCTGAAAGAGATCAGCTGATGGTCGCGTTAAACGCGCTAACAATCCCTCTTAGAAAGAAATTACAAGGGGAACGTTTCAGCGATCTATATGATCTGGCCAGAAGAGCAACTGAATATCGTCAGTTATCAAAGGAAGAGGCCCAATCTACCCGAACGTATCAGGTGGAACCTAATAGTTTCGAGGTAGACTTGGCGGAGTTTGTAAAAGTTGCGACCCGCTAGCAAGAAAAAACTCAAAGGCAAAAGCATCCCAGAAATCTGGTGAAGAGATGAAGTATTGTTTTGACATAGACAAAGCGGATACAATCTTCGATTGGCTTTTCCAGCGAAAACGGATCAAGTTAAAACCCGTCCATAGAGTGCCTCAGACCGAAAGAGAGAAGAGCATGAACTACTGTAAATGGCATGGGTCGTTCACACATACAACTAAGGATTGTCTGTCATTCAGAAACATAATTCAGGACCTTATAGAGTCAAAAGAGTTGTGTTTTCCTGAAGTAGACGAAGTTACTATGGTTGACGATAAACCTTTTGATGATGAAATTGCCATACATTTGACCAAGCATCTAGGAAGAAATCACCAAAGAGTAAATTTTTACGAAGGCTAGGTTGCAAAAATCTAATGAAATAGCAACGGCTAACCGCAAATAGACAAGAAAAGAAAATGAGTTTGTTATCAGGGTGTCATCCCTTAGTATCTCAGAATCTAGGCATTGCGTGCTCAGCTTCCACGAAAAGCAACGTCAGAACCTTCCTCTTAATCCGCTTTATGGTAACCTCATTTCTCTGGTGGAACCAAGACATCAGATCTTGCTTGTCCTGATTGGAAGAATTGTGGGCGGATCGATCAGATAACAAGGAGTCAACGACGGCGACTCGGTCCTTGAGATCTTTCTCTACGACCAAAAGTTGGGAAATTCGGGTTTGTATTTCGAAAAGCTGGGAGGTTAGGTCAACCTTCTGCTGGTATAGGAGCCGGACGTCAGCTGCTGCTTCAGGTTGAGATTTCTTGATCTCCCGAATCTTGGCTTCGGCATCACAGAGTAGATCAAGGTTCGCAACGTAGGCAGACCACTCTGTCCAGAATTGATCCTCGAAATTCAAACAAGCGGCGAGCATCTCGTCGGTGGCTTTGGGGGAATCCTTAATATCTTGAACACAAGTCTGGAGAGTCTTAAATTGTTCTTCATAAAAAATGTCAAGGCGGAGGAGGTCGTTGATTTGATCAACATTCTTCATTAGCCTGTTAACATCGCTGAGCTGAGGGACGGGTTCTTTGATGCCTGAGGGACCTTCTCCTGAAGGACCAAGGGATTTTCCACCTAGTGGTAGACTGGGAGACGAACTGACGGGACTTACAACTGACGCTGCCTCAACAGCACCGGGATTAATATCCGTAACATCGGAAGCCTCTCGCTCAGCAGCCTTGATGACTTTTGCAACTATGGTAGACTCATCAGGGGAAATCCCTTGCTCCAAACTCTTAGAAGGTTCGGCCTGTGATAGAGAGAAAATCAGTTAGTTGTTCAGAAAACGAGGAGGTGAAAGGTTGTATGTACCTCAACATCAGAATTTGTCTAGACGACTGGGTCCGAAATAAACCCAGACTCGGCGGGATTCATTCCCAAGAGATTTGAACCCTGTAGAAAATAGGGTTAAGTGAAAAACAAGTGACGAAGAACGAAAAAGAAAAGGAAACTTACATCTCCTATCCCGGAGTCTATTGAAAAGTCTTCACTCTCATCAACATAGATCTCGGAGGGATCAGATTCCGAGTCGCGTTCTTCCTCCTGAATCCAAAAGTTCGAAGCATGATAAGAAAGTCAATAGCTCGAGGAAAATGTAAGCTGTGACATACCTTGGAAGGTGACGTCTCTACATATGGGGGAAAAACGTCAGTGTCCTTGAGAATAGGCTCAGTAGACTTAAGAGTCAAGGTAGTTATAGGAGTAGGGTTTTTAACGACAGGATCCTTGAGAATAAGGCTCGGTAGACTGAAGAGCCAAGGTAGTTATAAGAATAGGGGTCTTAACGTCAGAATCCTCATCAAGAATAAGTCCACGTTGCTTAAAAGCAACGGATAAAGGTACCTCCTCCTCATGGTCAGAATCCACCGATGGCAAAGGCGCTCTCCTTTTGCTGGCCTTCTTCTTTCTCGATGGTTGCGGATGGTCCTTAACCTCAACCTGTTTGCCCTTGGTAGACAGAGCTAAGCCTTATCGACGGGAACATGTCAAGCGGCCAACAAGAGGAGGGGGATTGTGTTCGGGAGATGAGTCTCTTGAGTCAACTGTAAGAGCTAAGACGTGCAAATAGATTAGCGGAATGAAAATATAAGCTATAAAGATAAGGGATAAGGATGTACCCAATGGTCTTTGACCAGTCTTCAACATCATCTCAGTAGTGGGAACAAGATCTGGTTCCTGAGATTTTTTAAGGAAAAGCATCTTAGTATGCAACTAATGAAAGACAATCGCCCACTGAATTGAGAATAATTCTGTAGCGTGACTCGGAGTGGTCTCTAGCTAAAACTCCATATGGCGGAGTTTGGTCCTCCCTTCCAAAAGAATGATGGAAGCCTGGAAAGTTTCTTTGGATAGAATGCTGCTAACTCTGGAATGCATTGGCATATTGAGGGAGTCCGCAAATGGAACTGCAGAACTTTGAATAAAACCCAACTGCCTTGCACAGAGCAGGGGATTGTAGGCTTCGAAACAGAACCCGAATCTGTGTGCGCATACCAAGTCCCTGCTGGTTAAGACAGCAACCCAATACAAGTATGGAGTCAACTTTTGTCTGCGCTTCAGGATGAGATGGCACTTGCGGATGACTTATTTCTCCACAGAAGGAAAACATAGAAAGCCACTCTTCCGTTCCCAATTCTAGGGGTCAGTAAAATCCTCCTGGCAAAGAGGTATGGCGCGTTCCGTATTCAAGTAGGAGTGAGAAACGATCTTCGGAAAGAGCGTCGGGGGGAGGACTGGCCCCAGAGTTAACCCTTCGCCGCGAGAATCAGCGATCTTTACCACGCTTGAAGGTCCTGCACGACGTTGATGCCACTGGAAGGTAGCACAATTCGACATGGTAAAGAAAGAAGGGTTCGCAGAGAAACAAGGAGTTCGGGTTTGCTTGAAACGAAGAAGAAAGAAAGATTTTCTGGCGAAAAAAACGTGCGACGAGGGAAATGAAGAGTTTCTTTTATTTTAAATTAAAGTACAGACTGACAACATGCTCAGGCGATGAACATCTGCTTGGCAAAAAGGGAGGCTTATGTTGACATAACAAATTATTCTGGGCTTAAAATTAACTTTGGACCAAGGAGAGATTCTCTATGACCAGAAGGGAGGTAAAGGCACATCTATGAGGGCAATCGTTAAGTCTACATGAGTCTAAATTGATAAATGACATGGATAAGGGCCATGATTTCTGAGATCAATTTGTTGCCGAGATTTCCAAGGAGAACACGATCCGGAAAGATTCTATGGGAACGTGTCAAGCACCTCAAGCACGACCAGATTCAGTATAAAAGGGAAGGAGACCATCCTTAATAAAGGGACGACAATCAAATCAGACACATTTTGCATTGATCGTCAACCTTTAGATTAGTAAACAGGCGTCCAGACCTTGACCCGGGTGAACTCGCAAGGGTTCTTGGTCTTCACTTCCACCATCAGAGTGAGCAACCGTAGCTCTGGTAACCAATCTTCGCCATCACTTCACCGTCAGGGCGAGCAACCGTAACCCTGACAGTCAATCACCGCCTTCACTCCATCGGAGTGAGCAACCATAGTCTCGACACCAAAGTTCCGCTTTTGTTCCACCGCCCGGCATCCACATCCGACACTACCTTCAACCATACTCCGTCCGCCAAGCCGATTTCCACCACTCCAGTCCGCAAGTTTACGGCGCCAGCAACAAGTCTACAGCGTCACTACCATCCGCACCAGCAACTTTTATTTATTTTTATGGCTGTAAGCTTTTTATTTCTATTGTAAAACATCATTTGATATTGTTTGATTAATTCAATTCATATTTTCTTTACTGGCGACCACACCCGAATCTCTGTGAATAATCGTGTCAAATATTCCCAAGGACATCAACACTTAGCCTAAACCTAGCCTCGCCGCCCAACCTGATTTTGGGCTGGGGATTTGGTCGGAATGCAATCGTTAAGGATAACAACCATTGAATTAAATCTATCCATTCTATCCATGACAATTGTTTCATTTGTCGTTGTAGAATTGGATTTAGGCCCATATAATATTTGGGTTTCGCCCAATCAATCATAGCCCAGCCCAGCCCAGTTGTGAAAAGCGAAAGCCCTGACCAAAATGGATGCTCAGTTAACAAATACTTACCCACTGTTTGATTTCCCGTTGATTTTCGAGAAAATTCAGTTTACCTCAAGAAAAGTTACGTCATTGGTAACATATTAAAAATTAAAAATATTAATATTTTGAAAATAAAATAATGAAAATGAATTTTAAAAAAACGAATATTAATATTTTTTATTATTTTTTAATAACCATGACGTTATTTTTCTATCCAAACTGAATTCCATCAAATTCTATGGTAATTAAACAGAGAATTATTACACACGCTACACAGGTGTATAGCAATGATCAGTTAAAGGACAAAATGGAACGATTTTATTACAAGTAAATTTGACTTTTGATACGTGGGGTGGGGTGGGGGTTGCCTCCTCCCACTTCCTCCTCCCTTGAAAATTATCTCACGTCCACTCTCTCTGTTGTGGGTTGCAGTGCAAATTTGTAACTTTATTTATTTATTTATTTTCTTGTGGTGGTAAAATATAACAACTTCCCACGTCTATCGTTGCTTACTCACTACCACAAGTCCTCTAAATTTGTTGTCCTCGACTCCTCCAGTTCTTCGTTATGAACTAGGATTGTTGTCGAACTTATCAACTTGAAGTTTGCTTGTTGATGTTGGAAAAACATATTTTTTGACGTTGGTTAAAAAAAATATATATTTTTCTTGTCTCGTAGTCATCGGAAGAAATTACAACGAAACGTCCTTTCGAGGACACCGAAGTAACGTAAGGTGATGGTGGGTGTTTGGAACATTGTCATAGTCCTTAGTTTGAACCCTAGCATGCACACTCCACTTGAATTTACGGTTGGTCTCCTAGGTAATGTCTAATAAAGTCCAGGAGCCGTCCACATGCTGGGTCTTTAGGCTTCAACTGAAATTGGACCGACGATGGAACATACTTTAAGTCGGACCCAGGGGATGTAATGGGGCCAGACCTGAGGTTCGCGGACTTGTCAAGAGTCTCCAAGCCTCATGAGATGGCTTAGAAAAAGTAAGTCCGCCACGAACCCTGCTGATATTAAAAGGAAAGAAATTACCGGCGAAACTTTCTTTGAGAAATTGCTGCTTGAAAATCTCATTACTTGAATTTAGTGAATTCTCACATAATATTGGCTTTCAATCGTGAATTTTTTCTATGTAATTCGTAAGCCGGACATTCTTTTGGGAAGTCATTACAAGTAACGTATTGTTTCATCTCATAAGAATTCGTTATTTAAATTAACGAGTTCTCACAAAATGTTGGCTTTTAAACTTTTATAATTATTTCACAAGCTGGACATACGTGGAAAGTCGCTATTTTAAGTAGCAAGTTGTTTCGTCTAGTATGAACTCATTATTAAGTAGTAATTTCATGTAAACTTTGTACGATGACCACAAACTCGTTGTAACGAGTTTATTAAAGACATTGTAAATCGCTACTTGAAGTAGTGAATTGCAAAAGAACTCGCAAATTGAAGTAGCGAGTCCACATGAAATTTCTTGTCGCCATATTTTGAAAAATTTATTTTTTGAAACGGACGTTACGGACTTACAATCCTCCCAACCCTAAGTAGTGCTCTCTTTCCCGGACGTATAATTTGTTGTTACTTCTTCTTCTTACTACATTCCTCATGGTCAAACCACTCCGACATTGTTTCATGCCGTTTGATTCTTGAATCCTGAAGGCGTCTTCTTTTATTTTTTATTTCCAGTCATGAAAAACACAAGGCGGAAACGTCCCCCTCACCACAATTATCAGCCGGGATGCATTACGGGTGTACTCACCATGTTCGACTTTAGCCATAGATGGCATGGGAGGTTCCAGTCCGACAACAAAAGTGAAAGCACATGTAATGCCGGTGAGTTCATCATTTCACTATTCCACAATGGACGTTTGGTTTTTCTTTCTTGGCTGGGTCTTCCGCTGTGATTTCAAGGCTGAAACTAAGTGTATGGGCCCACGATGAGTGAATTAATTAAACAAACAGGTTTATGCTCGATTGATCTGCAGGAGATCCCGGGAACAGGTTTCAAGTGTCGTCTGCTCTTGACAAGAAACCTCCGACCCATCCAGTAAGGAGCGGGCCGGCCACCGGAACCTTGCTGATTATTGCTATTTGAAAGTAGAAATTCTTGTAGTTTCTGCGCCACAGGAGTGAGTGAGATACTCACCACTTTGGCAGGATGGAGAGGAGATATCTGCAGCGAAAGCTGCCATGGGCAATCCTATCATAAATATAACCATTATAGAAGTCACGGGCACTTCCCTTTTCATGGCCTGTAACCCCCAGGTGCTTGTGATGATGAATATATGACTATGACCAACCAGGAGAGTTGATCTTTCGTGGAAGATTGTCCACCAGAAATCAGAATCTGAAGCAGATGAACACTAAAAATAAAATCGGCTCTTTTCGGAGACCACACTGTCGAATGATATCGTCTTGCTCTGCAAAACAAGGCTTCGTTTTACAGTCGACACTCCAAATTAATGCTTATGCTCAAAGGGAACATGAAATATGTGTATATAGCTCTGGCAGCCAATTCCATATGAACATGTTGTCTTCTACTTAATCTTAATTCTTCAAGGATTCGTCTGCATGGAGAACATCTTCGATCCTGGCAACAATGTTAAATGCCAGCCCTTCCAACACTCTAGAGTAGCTCTCTAGTATCGCTTGCCCCACATCCTGGAAAAATTTTGCAGGCATCATTCTCAGAACATCTTAGTTCAAAATCCCATGATCGATTACAAGGACACACGCCATTTTATTGTCCGGGGCCACTTAATACCTTGTTGAATTGGATCTTGCTCGTGTCCAAGCTCGTCTGTGAGAGTTTCGAATACTTTTGTTTCAGGGATAGTAACAGTCTCTCCGCCCTTTCTGCTAAACTGTAATTCTTATCAGTCTTCCCCGTCTCGGCCATGAAGTCTTTGACCAGGGTCCATGATGATTTTGAATGAGTGATGCAGGCTTTGCGTCTCCATGTGTACATTGCAGCTTCTACTCGATCAGCAAGATCAAGCGCTTCATGCTCCGACATCACTCCAAGGCCATCAAGAAGATGATCGGCTGAAAATCTGTCATTTGAGATCATGCATCTGTATATGACATCTCCCACCTTGGCTCTTCCGCTCTACAATCAAAGAACCGAAACGCATCACTATGAAGCACTGATTCTTTCCAAAGTATGGTCTCAATGATCCTATCAGAAGGATTAACAAAGAAACCCCTAACAACGACCAGAGGGAGTAAAAAAACCTTTGGAAGGGATGCCAAGTACGAATCAGGCATCTCCATCTCATCTAGGACAGTGCTGTTTATTGCCATAGCTGCTTTGTGAATTTGATTAGCGCGGTCCCGTTTCTGATGCAAGTGCTTCCTGGATTTTTCAGATAGCCCTCCTGGAATCACACAAGGAACAGGAAGCCACCATTTCTCATCCTTTCGTGGCACAACTATTCGGAAAGATCCTGAATGAGATGAATTCCCAGACATGCTTCCGTGCTCTGTGTACCAAAATTCGGTATCATGGAAACTGTCCAGAATTTCCTGGCAAAGAAACAGATAATGATATAGCTTTTCAGCACATGAAAAGGTACTCCTGTAATGATCATCTCCACTCGAGATGCATTTTAATTGAAGGTCAACACGATTAAATGAGAGACTTCGTCATCGTCTTACCAGGAGGATCGCATCTAGCTTTCTCAATGCAGGCAGGTTGATGGACATATCTGATCTAGGTCTGCTACTCAACGCCTGAGAGAAAATATGTTGGTTTAATAAGGCACGCCGATCAATAGAACAAATCATAATCATGCGACTAGAGACTGTGGTACAGATCTTTCACCTCCACTAGTGTCCCATCCGGCAATGCCTGCAACGTGGGAACAAACTCCGCAATGTAGTCACATACTGACAAAAGGCAATTCATTTCTCGCTTCCACATCCCCTTCTTCTCTGGTTTCAGTGGCCCCAACCTTAGATTTTGTCCAAATACCGTTGCTGCATCATCCACATAACATGAACATTTTGCAGATGCAGAATGTAGCAGCACAACACATCTTTGGAGCTGTGACTGGGATTACCATACAGATTGGTGATGGCATTTGAAATCGTCATGGCTGTGCAGACTCCTTTCCCACTTCCGGACATGTCCTCTCCCAACAATAGCTTCGAGAATCTCTCCTTCATCATCTCGAGCTCTGCAGATTCAGATATATACATATAGAATTTGAAATTCTGAAAAGGAAAAGAAAAATATGTAATATACGAAAAGAACAGGAGTTCACTCGCCCATATCGACTGCCTCGAGATCGTTTACATTTTCATCCATGCATTGTTTCTGCTGCTTCCCTCCCAGTCCCAGCCCAGTCAAAATGGCAGGATTATACCTTCCGGACTTCACACTAGGCCAATGCATCGGAGAAGGCTCTCCAAAGGATCTGCTATCGTCTACATGCTCCGAGAATCCAGAAGTCTCCGAATCTGTGCGACAATACGAGAACGAATCCCTTCCAAACACAGAGGGTGTTCCCCTGGCGGACCGATCCACAGAAGAAGGTGAATTGCTGTAACCCCCATCGCACAACTCGTCGGATATCAAGTACTTTTCCATGTCAGAGATGATACAGATAGGGATACTGTCCTGCTCGACCTTAAGGCTGCACAACGTCATGAGAAGCGTCATATCAGCAACGAAAACAGCGTCGAGAGCAACCGGGTCAAAAACGAAACGAATGGTTCAGACATTTAAGCAAACGACACAACAACTGAACTGGAACTGGGCGTGAATGGGAACCATAACCGGGGAGTTGGTGGTGAAGGGGACCACTCCACAAATAAACAAAATCAACAATTGCCTGCTAGAAACCAACAAAAACGACTCCCAGAATTCAAATAAAAAAAGCAGGGGAAGGGGAGGGTGGTGAGGGCTTTTCCCTTTTTTTCCCAGCAATCGGAAAAAAGCCAAAATCATGCAGCGACTTGCGTGCAGCAAAGTTCATTCAGACGTGGGAAAAAAATCACGAAACGAGAAAAAAGTGAGAAGAAGAAGAACCGCCAGAAGTTTTGATTTCGAACCAGCTAAAGCGTCGCTCGCCGAGGAAAAGAAAGGCAGAGGGGAGTAGTGATCCTCATGCTGTGTTTTCCTTTTACAATTCCCATCCCAGCATTCGAAATTTTGAACGAGCTTCAGACATTTAACCATCCGTTGGGATCAAGATCCAAACTTTCCAAACGTATCATCACCCCCATCATCAAACAAACCAAGGATACCCAAAATCCTGAATGATTCGCTGGAGTTAAAGGAAAGAAGAATTTCCGTTTTGGTGGATGTACGACCGAGAGAGAGATGGGGAGGGAGTGGACTTCCGACAAGTAGGATTATGGAACTCCTCTGTCTCTGTCTCTTGTCTTGTCAGAGGTTAGTTTAAGTTATATATGAATTCGCAACTTGGGTTAGATACAGAGACAACTGATAAGTTCACACGATGCCAAAAACTAAATTGAATTTGAGTATGCCCAAGAGCAGGGTGTTGACAGTTGACATAAATAATAAATAACAACAGTAACAGTAAGAGTGAGTGGCTGGGCATCGGATCAAAGACGTGCACCCCATCGTTGTTTTGCTACTTTTGAGACACTGACCCTGTTTTTTATGATGATGATAGTAATGGGGACGTGTCATTAACTTGTGTGCTGTGCCCCGGCATTTAATTGTAGAGGCAATTCATTAATGAGTGATACGTTTTGTCAGACACAGTGAATGTGTATAATAGGGAGGGGAATATGGGATAGATCAAAATACAGAACTAATTCCGAGGGGAGGGAATGCCGGCGAAATATTTATTCATCTTCTCTTCCTCTTTTGCTGCCCATGCATAAATGTACAGTAACGAAGAGAACTAAACAATCCTTGGCCTTTACTGTAACTAAACTAAACAGGAGGGAGGAGGGAGGAGGGAGAGGAGCTTCTGCCACTTGATTTGTAACGCCAGAGTGATGGAGTCCTCTCGTCCGCCTTCCGCCACTTGATTTGCCAGAAGGTTGCTGGTCCTCTGCATAAAACACTAGAAATAGAGCCAATTGTTGTCTAATTTGGGGCTTCTAGGATAAAAATGAGGGACAGTTTTGGCTGCCCAACTGATGTGAATATATTAATCTCTCGAAGAAGTGGCTGCAAAATAAAATATCACAACGATGGCATGGATGGACTCACTTTGAAACAACATCCCGTTTGGCTATAAAGGGCAGCCGCGGCCGCCATGTGACTGCGGGTACTCTTCCTCAAAAACCAACGCCTTAGAGGGAATGGAAAGCACCGGACTTAACCAGACATCCTTGGATCATCATTATCATCGTATCAAGTATTAATGCTTACAATGTTTCTGCCATTTGTATTTGAAATCCACGGCAAAAGTGGCCATAAATCTCAAGTTTTTGAATGGTGGGAATTTGGCACCTTTTTGCATGCAGAGACAGACCCTCCAAAAAAGTTGGTTCTGTTGTCGTTGGACTTGGACACCTTTTCCAACAGGTTCCTATCAGATTTGCCTACCACCATCAACTCATCAAAAACAAAACCAAAGAAAGGCAGGTCATGAAACGGCAACCTCCACAATATCATCACACCAGCAAAGGACACACTAGTCACTGACGCTTTCTACAATCCCTCCCAACATTTCATCTCAGGGTCAAACCAAGAAAATAAGTTACAAAGGCTTTGCCATTTGGGCTTGACGAAGACGAACCCTCCTTCTCGATCTGACTTGTTATTAGTCTGCCATTCAACTCTTACCGGTAACCTTCCAAAGGGCTTGTTTGATCATTCCGACAGAAGACACCGCCACTCCTCGGAACTGTCATAACAGCAAGCGGGTATACGATATCATCATTTTGGATTTTTATCCTAGATAAATGAGCGATGAGATAAACTTGGCACCAACTACCTTCGAACTGAGAGTTAATGAGAGGATGCCGTCCAGATTTGATGACTGCACAAACCATGCGTCCAACTGCAGGTTGTTGATTGCCTCTAATATGTCCACGAGCATATATTCTCTATATGGACACTTTATCTCGATCAGTACCTCGCCATCCTTAATGTTGATCTTGACTTCTGATCCCAGTCCTTTGCTCACTGTGATCTTGCCTAGTCCAGGATTGGTTTCATCAATGTCGGAGGCCTTTCTCTTGTTCGTCCACCGCTTCTTCCCGCTGTTATTGGATGTCTTATACACCATGTCTGGAAACATTCTCCTGTTTCTTCTTACTTCCAACTCCGTTGCTTCCATGCTGGACTCCAACTCCTCCACTCTTGCCTCGAGCTCTTTCAGGTAGAGGATTGTGTCGTCAAGGATCGATGCCTTATCCATCTGCACAAGCATCACTGCTGCCTTGTAGAGACTCTTACACAAAACAAAAAGACAACGGTTAAAAGAAAAAAAAAAGACCTCCAGGTTTGCCACCTTCTCGATGGACGACGGAATCATAGATCCCAGGACCAAAAACTTATCTTGTTCCACCTTCTTCGAGGGCGAATCATTCCCTTTACTGCAATTTGAATCTATCATATTCCTAGACAATTGCTTTTCCTGTTGTAGTGCCATCAACGACGCAGTATGAAACATTGGAATTTTGAATAAAGCCTTCTTTAGCAACTCTTGTTGCGCCAGTGGTCTGTGAACTTCGAGCACACGCCAACTGACAAAGCAAGATTTGCGACTGCAACAGCACATGCACAGGGAGTCCGGTGTTTCACTTGAGTTTTTAAGGATAGAGGAGATTGTCCGTTTGTAATGTGAGAAATCATCGCCCCCGTGATCAAGGCAGATCAGTTTTGAGTTGTTGCATTCTTCGAATTGCTTCAGACGAAGGTGGTTAGCATTGTCATGCTTAGGAGATAAGCTGGCCTTATTGTGGTTCGCAATAGCTTCAGATATGCAATCGCTTGAGTGGATCGATGCTTGGAAGCCATTACTGAAGTCATCATCAGCTAAATGCCAACTCTGAACTTGAGACGCCCCTTCTCCATTAGGGTGATCGGCCATGAAACTGTCTTCTGTTTGGTGATTATGATCGCACCCATTGGAACAGTCATCTGGTGAATCCATGTCCGAATCTTTTTCATCCAAGCAGCTCCTTCCTTCATGATCCGACCCGACTTTCTCTGAAGGCAAGTGGAGGTTGTTCAAAACCAAGGTATCCACCATGTTCATATCAGCTTTCATGCATATGGGGTCTTCATAATCATCTTCCTTGTTCTGTGAAGATTCTTCAAAACACGGGGCCTTTGAAAAATCAAGTAAGGAAAGTTTGATATGCTGGAGAAGGCCGGGGTCCTCAGGAACCTGTTGTAAATCAATCATGGAGAAATCAGTTTCAATTTTTCATTCAGGAGCTACCTCCACAAAAAAGCACATGCTGAAAGTTGAAGAAAGTACCAGATCGGTCACACCAAGCTCAATGACGCCTCCGAGGTAAGGGAAGGACAGAACGGTCTGTCATGGGAAATGAAATGACATCAATCAAAGAGCTTCCTTTGAATATGATGCACATGTGCTTCTGTCCATGGGATATAGGCAAAGAGAGAGAGCGAGAGATAGACCTGTACCTGAATAGATGCACTCTGAATGAAATCAAAGAGATCAAGCAGGCAGATTCCACCAGAGGAGAATAAAATGCAACAAGTCAGCCGATAACACGTGAAATGTGCACAAAAATCCAATTACACTAGACCAGTTTCGGCCTCTAAATAAACCTTTACCTTCGCGAGAAGCGAGCGAGAGAACACTTTGCTGTCTGCATGTTGAGCATTGGACAGCCAAATGGTTTGATTGTTAGCCAGTGCTCTCCCAGGAAGCCTGAAATTACAATTCAACAGTCAGCATAAGATGCTCGCAAGACGAACTAGGGGATAATGTTGTCGAACTTCCACTCTTACCCTTCCCCGGCATTGAACACGAACGACATACAAACAAAGTAATACCACTCCTCGTCAGTGAGATCCTCTGGAGACAGCGCATCAGAGGGCCTTTTGGTTAGAGGGTCAGGCTCTCCTTCCAGTAATGACTTGTAAAGCTCTCTCAATTGCTCGCTCCTCTTTAACCCAATCTTATCCGGTTTAAGTTCCCCGGCTTGGACAGACTTCCTTGTCTTGATGTCGCCATTATAATAGCCATCACGCCACTCCAGTACACTTCAAAGACAGAAAGAACTCGACCGCAAATCAATCCCTCGTCAAAGAACTTAAACTTCATAGATGAATTCCTCGCTTCACAATCACGGATTCTAGTGATAAATCAGAGTTAAACCTTCACAAGTAGCAAGTTTCTATAGATGGAAACATAGTGAAAGCCACGTAAAGGGAAAGAGATGGATAAAAGAAGAATCCATACCCCTGTTGGGTAGGTGATAGTGACCAAAAGATTGCATAACTCCAGTGGATGCTCCTCACAGCAACAGCAAGCCGCTTCCTCAGATTCCCAGGCACACCCTCTTCCTGAACCTCCATCCTCTCAACAATCTGTATAATTCATTCATCCCTGTCAATAACTTCCATACAACTATGAATCAAAACTCAACTACCCATTTTCAAGAAAGACAAATCGACTTACTTCTTCCTTGGAGACACTTCACCTACTTTACCCTTTCTTTTCCATAAAAGACGCCCAGAACTGAACAAAAGAAAGAAGAGTAGTAATAGATCATATGAGGATCTCTTGGGTTCATCTCATTTGGCCCATCCAATGAGAAGGAGAAAACAAAAGGGAATATCGAATAATTGAAGAGTACGGCCAAAAGAGAAAGAAAAGGAGAAAATAAGTGGGCAAGCTCCAGATATGTTTAAGTGATGATGACAATAATGTAAAAGGACAAACTTTTTGTGATCTATATATGACCTTCTCTCTGTAATCTTTGGTGGCCTGTTTTTAAATACTGTTCCCTTGATGAATCCTTTTGTTTCCCCAAATTGGCATAAGCAAGAATCACAAGCTTAGCCATGAGAAAGTAATTTTTTTCAAAGCTCAATAATCAGTTCCTCTGTGCATCTGACAGAGGGAGGGAATACATGCACGCGTTTTAAAAACAGAACGCAGACATAAAGACAAACCAAATTTCTTACATGTACACATTAAAAGGAAGACGACAAATCTCACATTAATGAACCAAAATCAACAGTGGTAGTGGAAGTGGTGTTAGCACTGAGAAGAGGAGGAGGAAGAGTAAGTAGCAGGGCCTGTGCAAATTGTTCCCCACCTTTTGTTCTTGTTTGAAAGAAGACAAGTAGTTGAAAGGGAAAACTGGTAATTTAACACAAAAAAAAAAGGAACATGGGGGATGGTCAGTGACGTGTGTGGTAGGCCATATTTTGTTTGTTTGTTTGACTACTTCCGGTTAGGTGCCCTCCTCCTATGACTTTATTGCAATAACTTCTCTTGTTTTTGTCCTCTTAATTGCCTAACCATCTACCCATTTGCTGATTTTGAGAGCTTGACTAAATACAATCCTTCTTCTGCCGACATCAATTTTGAAAGCGAGGAAGGGGTGATGGAACATAAAAGCCCCTGAGTGGAGGGAGTGCATGCTTGAGGCATTCATTAATTCTGCAAAAAAAAAAAAAAAATCCGGGGTTGTTCTCGTGAGAAAATCTAAGGTGTGTTGGGATAGATTACAGGCTTATGAGTGATGGGAACTTCAATCGGGTTCGTGTGATTCTGAAGTGATCTAGTTCTGTAGGTGTCATAATTGAGTAGGTGTATTATGGGTAAGATCATGGCCCCCCAAAACATTAAATAGTCAGTTCTGGCAAATATAGTCTTGATAATAGATAGATAGAGATACATAGGGCCAATGGCATACCACGCCTAGACCACATGGAAGACTGGTCCAATTGCAAACAGGGATATTCGCTATTTCCATGGGGTTTTTATCTTAAAACATTATACAACCAACCATGCTTTCCGCCTAGGAGGTAAAGAAAGTCCTTTTTTTTTTGCCTGGGGACAAAGAAGGGGACTGAAGATTGGTTTTAATCTTGATTGGTTCCCCCTATATAAAGTCTTGAAAACAGGGTGAATTGAATCCTCGGCTGAATTAAGGGAGCCGATCCCGGAAATACAATTTCTCATCCTCTTCAAAAGGGGCTCCATGGCGGAGGCGTTCAAGATGGTCGTCCGCTTAAGCAGCTCGAGCTTCACCTCAGTGGCTTCTTCATCCCAGCTTGGTAGTGATGATGTTCCCAACCCCAGCATCTTTTCTCCTGAAATCCCACAGTTCCAGGGAAGGCCGTCATAAGAATAGCTCGAAGAACAAATAAACAAATTAACTAATCATTTATGAGCATCAACTGATGCAGCAATCCATCAAAGCACACAGCGGAGCTCATACATCTCTATTGCTACTACTTGCAATTCATCAGAATGAAGTCCATCCAGAGCATACAAGCAACATGCATCACATAAAAAAAATTCTTTGCTTAGATACTCGTTCAAGAAGGCCACAGAGGTCACTAAAGAGCTAGTTTCTTATTTAATAGCCTATCCGCCCAACGCACCGACCGAGGGAATACCCTCGAGGATCAATATAACGGCAATACCATAGCACAGGGAAAACCACAGCCACTGGACAATGTGCTAACAAACTAGCCATCATGTCGCACCAATTCTCTGTTTCAGTCCAAACAATTTCAAGGCAAAAAAAAGTTGTATCACCGGAGGATGAGGGGAGATATACCCCTTGAAGCAGAACCACCACCACCAGCTTCAGAAGGCGAATCCCAGCTTTCTAAAGAAGTGAGGGAAGCAAAGGCCTCCTTCAGCTGCTCCGGGATGGTCCGCCGATAACGGACGATTCTGTCAGCTAGTACCGCGACATCTGCTACCAACTTCTCCACTTCCCCTTCTCCCGCGCCCACGATTTCTAGGGCTTGCTGGGGACGCCCGTCCACAGCCATTCCCCAATCGGATGGTCGCAATCGGGCGTTGAGGTGACCGCCCACCGACTCGGAGCTCCAGGAAACCACAAATGCCGAGCCGCGGTCGGACTTTGTCGGTGAATCTGACCTTCAATCGCCGGCGAATTTGAAGCTTTCTGCCCAGAGATTTGGAGGGAAAATAGAACAAGAAGGAATTATAAGTTGGGCTCAAGGGAGATGGAATGGGCCCAACAACGAGATAGACCCATGGGCTTTACCGCCTGACATGCAGGAAAGCGATGATTTAGAAGAAGCACATGGATTCGGGAAAGCCAGATCTCCAACACAGGTTGATGATGCAACCTTGGTGGTTCCACGGTAGCTGGCTCTCAACTGTGCGACAGTGAACAAGCAATGGGACACAGTAGACGTAACACAGCGAAAACAAAATGGATTCAACCACTTAAGAAAGGGAAACAAGAGCCAACCCAACATCAAAGGGACATGCCACTGCTCTCCCACTCCTCGTCCGAGAATTTTACACTGCTCTAATGAAAATTGACATCAGTACTATCAGTTCTGGTCCTTCATAGAGCTGCTGGAGCCCGAGTTCCCCGGTTGGCCTTCTCCAGGCTTACCACTGGATCCCCGGATGAGATCCTTGGCGCGACCTTCTGCAGACAGAATTGCTTTCTTAATCTGCAGCAAACAGGGTACGTCAAAACTGAAAGCCACCATCGAGAGGAGGAGATAAATGCATATATTTTCAGACGGGCATTACAGAAGAAGTTTCATTGCTGTCACTCCATACTTCCCACGCAATTTGCAAATAAAAAAGGGGCCACAACATGACAGTCTTACTACCCATAAAATGCAAACAACAGAGTGGTGCACAGCTCTTCAGATCTTATAGATTTCCTCGCAGTGGGGAAACGATGCTGTCATAAGTTAAGAAATGATATAGCCTAAGCTGTCCGAAAGACACCATAGTCTCCTATAACTACATTTTCAAGTCAAGCCACCTCAAACCCAATCCTACAAGCGGCAATTTGAAATCCCCATGAAGATTCCTACAAACTTTACGGTCATCCCATCTTCTGATCATTGCAATCAAGTCCCAGAAACTCGAAACTTCTTCCAGCAACAAAGGGGATATCTTTGCAGAGTTAAGTCGAAAGAAAAATCAGTTTGACCCCCCACAAGAACAGTGAACTAACCCATAAAAATCACAAGGGGAATATCCCACAATTCACGGTAACCCAAAAAATGGACCAAACTTGGACCAACAAGGTACAAGCTGAAACAAGGGATGGTGGATAATTAGGGCACAAACTGGGTCAAGAGCGTTGGGCTCAGGGCCGTAGTCGGCTGTAAGGAGGAAATAGGAAGCGGTGACCGTGGCGATGATGGTCGCCCGCTTCATCAGTTTGTCTGTCCTTGGGCTCATCATCATCTTGTTTGGGTTACTTCCAGTCAGATTTAGGGAACTGAGAGAGAGAGAGAGTGAGAGAAGCCGATGGGAAGTTTTGTTTTTCAATTTTAATTTTCCATATTTGTAATAACAAAATTTGTTTTTCGCCGAAAGGAAAAAGCGAGGAGACACGCGGAGGGATAGAGAGAGAGAGCTGCTGTCGTTAGGTCCAGGTTGTCAAAATCGAAATACTATTTAGAATCGGGAGGGTCTATAAGATCGTAACTCGTAGTATCGTAAATAAAATCAGAAGAGTTTATAAAATTATAATTTAAATATACATATGCATACATACATGGTAATAAATAATAAATTACACTAATAATATAAAAAAAAGTCTTGACCAATAACATAAATAATAAATTACACCAATAGCATAAAGAACCAGAAGTGAAAAACTATTGACCACCTTCCTATTATCCAACAAGATTAACCTCAGAATCCCAAAAGAGAATAATTCTATCGAAAAGGTAACCAGTCGGACTAATCTCATAGTCGCGCAAAAGACAAACTAAACACACTGCCTATTTAGAACTATATCAGATTACATGCGACTCGCGATGGTAGGCCGCAAACTCAGTTCATCCAAGTATTTTATTTTAAATGAATAATAAGGAGTCTAAAGTAGTTCGCCCATCCCCTCTCCTTAATTCATCTCAGAGTTTGGAAATGGAACGGTTCGGAGCCAGAAGATAAGCAGGCACGTCCTCCCCCGCCCCCCATAAAAAAGAAAAACAAAGAAGAAAGAAAGAAAAAAAAGGTTCTCAGCATTTTTTTAATCCAAAGACGAATGACACACTAAATGTCAGCTCATGCACTAACGAACATGCAGAAGATCCAAGACCTAATCGATCATTTCAATAAGAGATGGCAGAAAGCAAGGACAGTGAGCATCACAAGCGTAGTCTATTAGAGAAATTACGGGGAAAAACATACCCTAACCGCCGGGAGCGGAGGCAATTAACGAAGGGCGGAAGCAAAAAAAAAGGGAGGGGTGAATCGTTTAGAGCACTCGGAGGGGAGCTTGAAACGCCGGCTGCTCGAGGGCTGCTGCTAAGGGGGGCAAAGGAGACCAGCTGCTTGGGGGCGAGATTGGCAAAGGAGATGGCTGAACGATCGGAAAAGGAGACGGTTGCGAGGGCTGCTGGATTAGGTGGGCTGCTTGCTTTGTGGCTAGGGTTTTGGGCTTAGGATTAGGTGGTTTGGGCTTTGAATTGTTAGGGCCCAATTTCAGCGATTTTTACGATCCAACGAATGATTCGTTCCTACGATCCTACGAACGATTTTACGATTTCACCAAAAATTGATTTTCACGACGATCCAACTCGTTAGGATGTAAAAAATCGAAAAATCGCCCGATTACACAATTTAAATCGCGATTTTAACAACTATGATTGGGTCGTCTCCCTCTCCCCCATATTCACGATAAGCTCATCGTCTCCGGGGTGAAAAGTCTCGACCTTGGCTCCCATTTCCCGTCAATGGAAGGCGCCTCTGCGAACCCAGTTCGGGAACTGGCCACCCAACCCCTTAATCCCCCACTGCCGTCGACTCAGACACTCCCTCCTCCACCGCGACACCACCTGTTCCTGCCGACACCAGGAAGAGGACATTTGAGGCCATCAGTGTCCAACCTTCACTTGTTGAAGTATGTATTTGAGGGCTAAACATATAATGGCACGAACGCGAACACTTGCTTCCATTTTTAGAAAACAGAGGACATGGAGACAGTCCTTCGAGGCCTTTGAATCATTGCCATGTTTTTACAAGACATTTCTTAAATATTGTCTAGAGATTCTAAACTAAAAGTAAGATAAAAGACAAAATATTTACTTGTGTTGATGTTGTATGTTAATTTTCTGTTCTTGTCTACTATTTATAGAGGTTATCTTCAATTATTGTATGTTTTTATTATTCCATCTGTAAAATATTATCTTTAAGATTATCCACAATTTTATCCCGTTTAATTAGATTCTCCATCCTCTACCGATTAAATAGACTACATTAAATCATATTTTATGAGATGAAATTTTTATAGTAATAAATTAGATGTTTCTTGAATCGACTTAAGTATTATATTCATCGATTGTGTTATACTACTGTCTAAAATCATATGTTGTAAACAGTATGTGAATATGCAAGCATTGGTTCACGACCTTCGTCCCCACTTCTAGGGGAGAGAAAAAATTCGGGATACCAATTCCAATATCGATTTTTAAAAATTTCGGGAATTCGAAATCGGTGTTTCGGTATTTGGGATCGGGATTGTGAGTACATTTTTTCTAAAAAAGTATTCGGTATTGGGATCGGTAGCAGAAAAATAAAATTCGGTATTTACTGACTGAATTTGTAATGGGCTAATAATTTGGGCCCCCATTTAAAAAGAAAAAGAAAGCCCGACCCAATACTTGTAAACCCTATCGTAGCAAGGGGCGTCAGGCTCGCAGCCTCTGTCTCCGCCGCCAGCCTCATGCTAAGATAGTATTGACCAACAACACTCCTTGTTCCCTCGCTTTATCCCAGGCGGTCAACTGTCATAACCGCTCTGATTATCTCCCGCTCTCGCCGCCTGCCTTTCCTCAATCGAGCGAGTTGTAGTCGCAAGCGATCATTCTTGTCCTTTTGGTTTTGGGGATGAGTTTTATGCGCTCTTTTGGTTCGTGTATGTTGTTTGTTCTCTTCGAATTGGATTTGATTGATTTTTCCATGGATTGATTGCGTTGTTCTTCCCCCCTGTAATACCTCAAATAATCTTTCCAGAATGTCTAGCCCCTTTCACCGCATCACTCATAGATGTAGAGATATCCTTGTCGTTCTGGCCCTTCAATTCTGTCTCGCATCTTCTGTAAGTGTGAGACTTCAGGAGACGTCATGCTTTCACACTCTTCGAGCTTCTCCATCTCACTTCCTCCAAATTTACATTTGGAATCTGCATCCCGTGTGAAACAATTCGAGTTTTCGTTTGACTAATATACCAACTGGTCAAAGTACCAAAGCCATAACCACAATGGAGCAGAAGTTTAAGATTTCAAATAACAACAGCACTCTGGAAAAATTTAACAGAAGAAATCTTTACTAACAATGTCATCACAAAAAATAGTCAAAGTTTCATGATGGCTTGAATCATTTTACAGAAAATACAATCACTTATTTTTCCAGAGGTAAGTAACGGGAAGTTACATTTGGTTTCGGACTTGGCGTTCGTTTAAAAGAGGACGAGCCATCTGCAAAGGAGCATATGCTGGGAGCATAAGCAGACACATCACTTCTCAACCCACTCATCTCCCCCTCAAGTGGGCCAACTCTTTTCTTCATCTTGTCAATCTCACGACTTTCCACGTTACCTTCATCCCTAAGACTGACAAGATCTCACCAGGACGATCTCTCCCCTCTCCGACGGTTGCACAACCCCCCGTGAATCCTTGGCCTCTGCAAGGGCGATTTCGATGACGTCCAGAGGAGATCCTGTCCCCTAAAGGCCTGGTTTCCCCCAACTAAAACCAACTAGAAGCCAACTAGATCAGGGAAACGAGGGGAACGAAATGGAGATTCAGAAGAGTTTCAAAGAAAACGGACGAACCAGATAGTTCACAAGGAGGGGAGGAGGAATAATAAAAAGCATAAAGGAAATTACCTGGAAAGGGAGGAGGGGGGCCTTCATTTCTTGAGGGAAACAATCTTCCTGAGAGCGGGGGGAGGATTCTTCAGAGAGCCAGCTTCTCTTCTAAAAAAAATCCCACAGCCCCTCCCCTTCAAGGATTCAGTCTTCTTGCCTCGTCGGTGATCTCCATTGCCGCAATCCTTCAACATCCCTGACCAAGGTATACGCTCTGAAGACGGCGATCCTCAAGCCTTCCGCAGCTGTGAATCAGCATTTCAGCGGCGACGAATCAGCGCACCACAACCGCACTAGTCCTCCCCTACGACCGACCCCTGTTCTTCCCGACCAACAGATGCAGTAGCGAACCAGCCCTGCAGCCACACCCCTCAGTGGACCTCAGACGAACCAAGGTCTCTTCATCAGTAAACGCCCGTGATACAGTCTCTCAACCTTCCTGACTCAGCAGCTCCCGAAGTCAGGAAGCTCCACAGTCGCTTTTCTCTCTGATCGCACCCCCAAGTCATGAGACCTCAAACTAACAGCCGCAGCAAGCCTGTCCCTCTGATGTCCCTGGCTTCCCGCAGCGGCGATCGCGTCCTCCCCTGAAGCAGCGAACCAACAGCGGCAACACGTCTCCACCCATCCTCACAACCCGTCTAGCAATCGACGGGAGAGCAGCTCGGTAGCTTCGACGATCTCCCGGAGCAAGACCCTAACAGCCATGGCGCCCCAAAGCAACGGCAGTGACTGGCTGCCTCCGGCAACCCGCAGAATCGGCAGCAACACCCGCCAGCGACCATCCTTTGCGCCACACTCCAAGACTCCAACCCCGATGGCAGTAAGCGCTCCAAAGTAGCCTCCCCACCATCGACCCAGCAATCGGTGAGAGGCGACACGGCAGACTTCCTCACCGGGAAGCCTCCTCTCTTCGAGCCCAGACCAGACCGCCCTAGTGTCGCAACCTTGAAGCAGCCACAACGGCACACCCAGCTCTCCGGCCGTCCCACCTCCCCGGCGTCTTCCAGGTCAAACGGTGGCTTCCCGGGGTCTTCAAGACAGCTCCCCGTCGTTGGCGGCTGGCTGGAGAAGCAGTGAACCTTCCCCGGCAGCAGATCTGCCCGATCCGAGCAACTCGTCTTCAACCCAGTCACGAAGGCGTCCAGCCCGGCCTCCCCATTCTGCCGATGGCGACGCCCACCCTGATGGACATCTCTGGCGGCGACCATCTCGACTCCTGTCTTCTGCTCGTCGGTCTTGACCGCCCCGGATCCAGATTCTCCTTGAACAGCTCCCCTTCCGGCATTTCCAAGACCCACAGCGGTTGCCCGTCCCTCATGCACCCAGATCTGCGGCATACTTGGCGAAGCCTCCTTCTCCAGTCGCAATCTCAACAAACCCCCCCCTGATGCTCCAGGTCCAGAACCCACAATGGCGAACCCACTCCACAAGACTGTTCTTCATGGGGGAACAACACCGCAGCTTCGAACAGCCCTCAGGAGCGAGATCCCAGTAGCCAAGGCGTCTCGAAGTGGCTTCCCTTTTCGCTCCTTGATCAACGGCAACTCTGGTCCTCCAGCCCGTATCAGACTCGAAGGCTACAAGGTAAGGGTGAGGAAGGTTTCTGCTGTGGGTTGCTGGACTTCGACCCTGAAGGTAATAAATCTGTTACCTATTTACAGCTATAAATTTTAATTTGTTAGTTTGCTTAGAAAATTATTTGTTATCTTTCGATTTCCAATAATTATAATTCATCTCATTTAAAATTTATAGCTAAATACAACGTTAGCATGTTAACTCTTATTTGTTTTATTAAAACTTTTAGATTTTAATTTTTACGTTTTCGCCCAGATTCATTGTGAATTAATGCTTAATGTCCATTACTAACGTTTATCTCCTTCTTGTTTTTACATGAAAAAACACGACGGAAATTTGGACATCTCGAAGAATCGCAACCCCCGATTCATACGGTAAGACATGTCTTACTAATTTAATTCGATTAAGTTTCATTCAAAATTAATCGATATTCTCGACTTGGCCTTGCCATCGGCATCTTCCTGTTTTACATGTAAAACACCGAGGAATTATTACTAAGGAATGCAACCTCCGACGACGTGGACGATCGACATCAACGGGCTCACAACGCCCCGTAAGCATCGCTCTTATTTCATTAAGTCCTAATTATTCATTTCGATTTAAATTAGGACTTTCTGACCACTTCTTTATTTTTCTTTGCATGTACATCGAGCATCTAATCTCGGAAGATCAACTTTAAAATTCCGAAGATTAACTCGAAGGCGCGTGTATCAAACCGCGTGGATCTACCCCGGCCTAAAAACCGTGGGTTCGAAGGTTTAAAGCGGCCCCAAACTCAATCAAAGATACAAAGGGGAGGTGCGGGCCTCCCCGAATTTTTATTCAAATCCACTTGTAACGGATTGCGGACCCAAGTGTATAGGTTCGCAATCACCGCCCTTCCCCGTCCTTTTGATCTAAATAATCGTTTGTGATTGCGCGTATGCTTAGGCTTTAGGTTTTGCGTCGCATGATTGGTTTTAATCAAACAAACCTAAACTCGGGTCCAACGCCCGTTAAAACGTCGATAAAAGTCCGGCCTACTCCCGGATCGGGCCCAACACCCGTCAATCAAAAGTTAAACTTTTTGGACAAATCGCCACATTTCGCATGTTTTAGAATACAAAGGTTAGTAAATAGGAATCCCCGAACCCAGACTCTGATTTTTCCGACTTAAAATCACATTTTTTAAACTAAGTCGGTGGCGACTCCGAACAAAAGTTTTCCAAAGTAAAACTAAACCCCACTACCCTTTTTTCGGAGCCATTTGGGGTGAGGCAACGGCTACTCGAGCCGCTCCTTGGGCCTTCTCCGAAATTCGCGAGCGAGGCCTTAACGCAGCCTTTCACTCGCCGCCTCCAGGGAACTGGATACGGTTGGCGAAACGTCCCGCAGACCAGTTCGCGAATCAAGGGAAGGCCCAACCCCGGGTCCCCTTTCCGCAGCGTCCGGCGTTCGAGCCGGAACGTCGACCGGACTGGGCCTCGGGGGAGCGGGCTCGGATCCTCGGGTTGCCCGAACCGCAGCGCGCGTGCTAGGCCGGAGGGCGCGCGTACACCCCCGTGACAAAAAGTTGGGTTTTTTCCCTTAGTTTTTAGTGGATTTCGGTTTCAATATGTGCTCCTGATATGGCAGATGTTGCTGTGGGGAGTGATTCGAAATCCTTGAATTTGATTCTCCCACTGCAAACTTGCTACTTTGGTTCTTTTTTTTCTTCTTTTTTTATTTTGTTTTGATTATCGGGATAATAATATGGGGAAGACATCACTGATTGGAGATGGGAGGATGGAAAAGAAATGTGGATGCTTGCATTTCCGGTTCGAAGGAGGCATTCCAAAAAGTAGGATAACCCCATTTAGCTGCAGTTAAAGCCTTAGGTGATGTCATCGTTGCGGCTGTTTCAGCTTATAGGGTTGTGGCATCCCTTATCCGTAATAGGTGTCGCTGTTGCAATTGTGCCAGTAGCTTTCCTTTTGTTGTCGGATCTATCCGTTACTGTGAACACATGCCATGAAACCTAATGCCCTATTAGGAGATTCTTCAAATCTTACCTTTTATTAGTGTGCTGGTTCTTGAGCTTAATCTTTCCTTTTTCCATGGTTTACTTATCAGATTTTCCTTTATTTGCACTCTATTGGTGTTCCATCACTTTTTCTTTCTTCGTCACTTATACGAGACTAGGATTGGGAAGTTTCAAGTTACAGGCGTTGAGACATTGGATCCAGAAATTCGACAGTACAGTGATTTGCATGACTGGATAGATAACAATTCTGAACGGCTAGAAGGGAACATACTTGTTGCAATAGTGGTCCATTTGGACAAATAGACATATGTTGTATATATCACTGGGCCAGTGTACCTGTCTATTTTTGTATGTATCTTGGTATATGCATCGCTTGATGAATAGACATGAGGAAAATATCATGTGATTTTTATTAGTCCAAAGCATTGAATATGAAACTTTGCATAGCATTGTTGAATTGAAGTGTCAAAACCAACTATTTCGGATGAATGTGGACTCAATATCGTCTTATCGTTATTTAATAGAGATCTGAATATTGTTGATCATGGGTTTATTTGGTTGCATTACTAAGGTAAGGAAAAAATTCGGTAATTTGGTATTTACCGAAATACCAAATTTTAAATTCGGGATCAGAATCTAAAATTTTAAGGTCTTCAAAATTCGGTATTTCGGTATTTGGTATTCCAATACCATTCCCAAATACCGAACGCTTACCCTTCCCCGCTTCGTCGAGGTACGCCTTTCTTTCTCGTCTTCCTACCTGATAAAGTTCCAAACTTTTGGTTGGACTACAGCCCTTATTTGTGTTTGGCAACGCCTCTTTGTGGTGGTTTGATCATCGCTTCAGAGGTAGAGAGCTCTCCAATTTGAATAATGTCAAATGCCAGTGATTTGTTCGTTCCTCGTGTATACTCAGGAAGCCCTATCCTTTAATTATCAAGTGGAGTGATGATCGACATCCCTGTGATTAAAAAAAAAACGATTGGAATTGGTCGTCTGGTCGGTTAAGAGGGTCTTTTTGAATTTCTCTTGAAGGTGCTTAGGAGCACTGACTTTCAAAAACTGCTAGGCTGCTGGAGAAATCAGGGAAGGCAAGTGTTCGATTTGATTGTCAGTGCTATCTATATCCTCAGTTGAAATGCATGAATCTTTGCGTGGTGAATTTCTTGTTTTTCGAGCTAAACTTAACCTTCAATGTGCTGAACTAGACATTTGGTTTTGTCGCCTTCTCTCATGTAGTAAGCGCCAACTAACTAGTCCATAGTAGTCTGGTTCTTAGCATCTGTAAATAGGTTGTAACTGCTAGGGAGCTTTCTTAAGTTTGTTGGGAAGAGGACTGTCCACGATTCTGTTCATGTCTTCCATCATGGAAGGGATGTGGCCGATCATCTCTGGGATGTATTGTTTTATTTATCGAGATGTAAATGGTGGCTCGCTTTACTTGTCGAATTAGTCTACGTGTTCCACAGGAATATTTCGCCAATCTCTTTCGCATAGTTGATGTGTCTGGACTCCAGCGGAATCCTATTTGACTTCTCTCCACTCTTCCAGCCCTGCTCCTCCGGGGAAAGCTTTCCTTGCACTTTTATGCCAGAGGAGATTGTCCAAAATTCCCAGATGCCGCTTGCTTGAGATCTTTATCCTTTTTCGATGTTTGGGCTAACCAGGTATTTGCTTCTCTTACCAGTAACTTGCAGAGGTTAAGGCCTTGATGGATCTGTTCAAGCAGATCATAGGAGGACAGGTACTGGGAGATGGCGCCCCTGAAGAGCAGCCCCTCATGGCAACAGACAACGGAGATAGTCAAAAGTCTCATTCGGAGAGTCGATCTTCAAAACCAGCAGAGAAGCAACAAACGGAGGAGGAAAAGTTTGTGGTTGGGTGATTGACATTCGGATAGAATTTCGACAAAGTCTCTAGCAGCGATTCTGTTTACCACGGGATCACCAAGGAAACATTTCGAGCGTCTCAAGAAATCAATAATGAGAATATCAGCGAGAAGGAGCAAGTCCTGCAGTCAGAAGCAGAAGGTGCGGCCATGGACGGTTAATCGCTGGTGGGGGCAATGTTCACACTCTCCTTTTCTGTCTGCCCCTGTGACAACAAAGCTTAACGTTAATGTAATAGTGGTATGGAATTTGGATGGATTCAATTCATTTGGATTCTGGCTGGCTTCATGTCTTTAAGGTCTCTGTCTTTCTTTCGTTATGAATTTAACCTGAATGCATGCATGAATAGAAAGCGGTTTGTACGGATGTACCGTTGGCTTCTAAAAAAAAAAGCAAAAAATGGTCCGAGTTTCTAAAATTATCTGAATACCGTCGATGAAAACGAGCCCCCCAAATAACAAAGGGGACGGGTTCCATGTAAAATGGTAGGGGCGGGTTCTCAAAACCCGCCTCTATGGCGCTGGGGAGAATGCGCATGAGGGTGCGTTTTGAGAACCCGCCCTTGCATGAAGACGGGTTCTCAAAACGCGCTCTCCAGGGGACGGGTTTTGAAAACGCGCCCCCCATCGACTTGGAGCAAATTTTGCCCAAGTCACCCGCCCCTTTCCTATGTCAACAAGGGGCGGGTCCCGACTAAATCAGTCGGGATCCCCTTCCTTCCGACCCATCTTCCCCCATCTTCACCCAAAACCCTAACGCCCGACCTTCCCCTCCGTCGTGCCTCCCTCCGCCATGTCGCCCTCTCTTCTTGCCGCCGTCTCTCCGTGCCGCCGTCCCTCCGTGCCGTTCATGCCGCCCCTCTAGTCCCGGCACCCGACATCCTCCTTTGATATTTTCACGTATGATATTTTCTGAGATTTATGTATGGAACTTTTTATGTTTTGTGAAGATGGATTTAGATGTTTGGATGGTTTATTGTTTGGAGATTTGGATGGTTTATTGTTTCGATCGAACATGGATTATGAGACTTGAGAAGCTGATTTCACTCGAACATGATCGGGGCGGGGACGGATTTTGAAAACCCACCCCTTGTTTAATAACGTGAACCCGCCCCTTGTTTACTTGGGCGAATATATATATCTATAGAATAGATAGCAATAGAGTTTATATAGAATGGGTTTAGTTATAAAGTTTCAAATTTAGCCCCGTTCTAAGAATTCTATCTAACTAGAATTCTAAATTCAATCTTGAAACTATACATTAGACAGAAAGATTGCTTCTTCGCCGTAGTAAGCCTGGCATGACGCTTGTATTGCTCTCCCACAACCCCGTTTTCACGGTTTAGATAAAAATAATATATTCTATTACGAAAACTTAAAAACTCAAGGCGAGAGTGGGTTCTCAAAACGCCCTCATGCGTATTGTCCACGGCTAACTCGCCCCTGCCATTGTACAAAACTCTGAATAGAAAGGCCTGGTGATGAGCCCGTTAATCTAAGATCCAACTTGGTAAAGGCGGCGGCCACCCAATCCGATCCACTCCAGTAACTTTGTTCACATCCGATTGAGCAGCAAGCAGCCGAAGAAAAACCCTAGCTTTGTGGGTTCGATCTTGTTTCCTAACGTCGTCGGCGAGAAGAGATGTCGAAGAAGAACAACTTATCCCTCAGGAGGAAGCAGCACGAGTTCGATCTCAGAAGTAACTTTCTTTTCCCCTTTGCCTTGGGTGGGCCCCAGCGGCGGTGATTATTGACCTGTGGGGTCGTCTTTGTTTGCTGGGTATGCGTAGGAGAGAAGGAAGATCGGGAGAAGAAGGAGAAGAAGCTTCAGGCCAACAAGAACAAGATGAAGGTGATTCGTATCCCCTCTTTTTCTTTTCTTGTCTTGATGAGTGTCCGTCGTTGTTGTATGTGGAAGCAAAAGAGGTAACTTTACAGGATTTCGTTGGATTTTGAGATGCGGTGGTTGTTGGGTTTGCGTCTGTTTTGTCTACTTGCTGGTGATTCTGCCGGTGCGGTGGCGCTTTAGGATGGGATTATGTGTCGGGCTATGGGTCTAACGAGATGAATGGGGATGTGGTTCTTTCTTTTTAGGTTGAGGGTAAGGGCATGAAGAAGAAGAAGAATAAGAGGATGGGGGGTGGTGGTGGGTTTCAAGTTGGCAAGCGAAAATTGAAGACCAAATTGACTGCCTTGGCCAAAGCCAAGGTTGCACAGGCCATGGAGCTCGACTCTTGAGGTGCTTGGCTCAAGAGTTCAACCCACTGGTGTGCTGTGTACGACTCTCTCGCCCATGTATTCTCCCTATCATTGGGTGGAGACTGAGTCACGATTAGTTTTTGTGAGTCAATTTTGTAAATGCATGGTAGTTCTCTATAGTAGTTAAAATGTTTGATTTCAGAGAATATCCTTCTTTAACTGAAACCAGGAATTTATGTCTCGTCCTCGTCCCTGCCAACAATTGGAAATGTTAAGTCTGCTTTGAGGGGTTGGACATTCTTTATTTATTCATGTTCTTAAGGTAGGTGTTGACAAAGGAAGTTGCACCCACTGGACTGACTAGGCCAGTTTATCTAATTTCACGTGGAAGTTGGGTGCAGTCTAATGTCATGCTGGGATTCGATGCTTCCTTTACAACTTTGTTAGTGACGTTCTGGTTCTCATGTTGCTTTCCCCCTTTGTCTGAACCATCAATAACCATTGACCACCCAGTTTTTGGTTCTGATACATGGGACTCAGTGGATAGCTAGCTGCGGTTTGGCTACAGTGGCAAAACATTTCCTTCTTCCAAATTGGGGGAAGAGGGAGGCTTGTTGTGAATGGATCGCCATCATCTTCTGGGCGGAAGGGAATCTGTTCCTTTCATCACTAAGTGGGCAAGTGGGATGTGGATGGGAGTCAGCTTTGGTTTGAGATATTTCAACCAATGTTCATGGGCCACATCAAACACTGGAATAGTCGATGTGGTACCGAACGACCACCGGATGTGAATTGATGTTTCATGTCATGGTGGTCACTTTGGGGAGGGGGGTTACTTTCCTCTTTGGTTCTGCCCTATACTATAGATTAGTCAGGATACCAAAACCGAACAACATGGATTTGCAAGGTCACAGCTACACACACGCATGAATGATGATGTTTTTGTCTGTACTTGTCTCTTTCTGGTACCCCAGTTGTGAGTTGGCATCGTCGCTCGCTTGCGAGACTTTGGATGACAGATAGGGTGTGATGAGATTTTTATAGCAGCCCGTTCTCTGATATTACATGGATGGGAAGAGATTATCACCCGGATAGAAAAGCAGATCACGTCTCTGCTACCATACGACATTGCAATGCGATAAGGACGGAACCTGATGGTCTGCCCAACCCAGCCCCTCTTCTTGTCTTCCCAAACTCTTCTCTGGGGAGATTCTGTATACACACTTTCCCCTGCTTTGCGTTTTGGGTTATGCGGTTGTAAAATAAAGATACTCTGAGCTTTGTTCTCTATCTTCAAGATGATCCTATTGTCGTTCCCTGCTTCTGTTGAGACAAGATTTGGATTTTTTTTTTTGGCCTGAAGGTCAATTGGTGGAGTTAAAACGATTGGTTGCAGAACATGGGTTACTCTTTCTGGATAGTGGACCTCAATGGTAGTCCCTGTTCTAGTTTTTCTTATCCACGAAGCCTCATTTTTTATGGTTCCCCTTTTAGTTTGGTGAGCTGTTGATTACATCTTCACCTTTCTTTTCATGTTCTACGACTTCGAAGTTTAGGCGTTCTCTTTCCTCCCTTTCTTTGTTCCTTCTTATTGTTCTTTTGGCTTCTGATGCATTTGAATGCTTTTCTGAACTTTCCCATTTGATCTGCTTTTTTCTCTCATTACAAAGGTTTGAAACGTGAGGATGGCTGCATTTGCTGTTCAGGACTTCTGGTTTTGAAATATTATTTCTGTCCTTATCTGGCAGCATTTTGAAAGTTAGGCAAAGGGAAGGTGACTTCGGTTTGCCACTTTCTTGAAAGGAAGTGAAGAAAAAGCTTCAGAAGAAGAAATAGAAATTGGTTATCCGAGCAGAGATTCTAGTTTACATCACATCACGCTGGTATAAATGCATGGATCGGAGAGAAGCAATAGCAGCTTCTTATTATACACAAAGAGGAGTACCTGGAGCAGATCCTCTTCTCCGCGGGTCGCAAGGCTTGTCATATCAGAACAGCCATGGAGTAGGGACCGTTGATTCAGAATTGCCAGGTGAAGCGTCATCAGCTATTTCGCCGAATACTGTTAATGTCGGAATGTCGACTGTTTTGCCGGTTGGACCCGCGGAACCTGTTAAGAGAAGACGAGGACGACCTCGTAAATATGGTCCAGATGGCAGCGTGTCTCTGGCATTATCCTCCACATCCATTTCTCCTCCAACGTCTGCGGCAGGTTCAATGCATAGGCGAGGCATAGGACGGCCTCCCGGATCTGGGAGGAAGCAGCATTCTATTAGCACTGGTGAGTTTCCCGTACAGGATGATTTCTCTCACCTGCCCTCCAGCTAGATGAGAATGCCAGCACCAAATCTGAAAGGGCTTTGTCCATAGCAGATTCCTGTCCAAACTGACCTGTAGATCAATTAGGTAGTGAGAGAACTAGGGGTCAGATGCTCCCTGCTAGCTTAGTAGTTGACCCTTACTGGGGTACGGTGACCGGGAGCACAGTGATGGGTTTGAAAGATAAAGAGTCCAATTTGATGGAAAAGCCAAAATATTTCCTAGTTTTGATCTCCTACCAGACCAACAGCTAGTTACCCAAGGTATTATAGTTTCCAAGGTTGAATCGAAGGAAGCACGTCCCTGGAAATTTCTGTACTGTGATTAGGTAGTTCCTCCAAGTGGAGAGAACGAATGGAAGGAACAATGCTTAGTTAATTATTTATGGGCAAATATTTGTGTTCCGAGATGTGCGGTGCTCTTTGATGACGACATTTCCTAAACTATTTTGCCAGGGAGTTCCCAAAATGCCATGGCCGGTGTTGGTTTTACTCCTCATGTCATTACTATAGCGGTTGGCGAGGTAAGCAGTTTGCTTAGATATCACACTGTTATAATAACAAAGGGGTTAGTTGACAATGAGTTGGTTGTGCCCATGGTTATGGTTCACTGCCCTGCAAAGGATTGTGTGATCAAAACTCATACTGCTAACCTGAAACATTTTCTGTCAGCCGGGGTTGCATGATATTTTAATTTCACCAAGCGTAGGTTCATGAAAAGCCCCAGTGTTTGAATCTACCAAATTGTTTTCGGTTTCATGCCATTAATTTGCATCATTGGTAGAAAAAATACTTTAAAGTTTCTGGTCCTGTGTCTGAACGGCTGAGGATTAAATTGATTCATGTCTCCTCCAGGATGTTGCTATGAAGATTATGTCATTTTCACAGCAGTGCTTAAAGGCTGTTTGTGTCCTTTCTGCCACTGGATCCGTATCTACGGTCACTCTTAGTCAATCTTCGAGTTCTGGAGGCATGGTTACCTACAAGGTCTGCGCTTTTTACTGGATTTATTATACTTACTGGCTATTCAAAAAAAGGAAGTATCTGTTTTTGGATATGCAAGGACGGATGGGGTCTAGTCCATTTCTTGTGTTGTAACTCAGACATATTTTCATATCAGGGACGTTTCGAAATTCTGTGTTTATCTGGTTCTTTGTTGCTCATGGATAATGGGGGATCTCGAAACAGAATTGGAGGCCTTAGCATCTCGCTTGCAAGTCCTGATGGCCGAGTAATTGGTGGTGGCATTGGGGGAGTGCTCATTGCTGCAACTCCTGTTCAGGTATACGTTTTCCCTATGCTTACTGGTGGGTTAAGATTATATGTACGTGCTTTCCAGTAGAATTCTCGTATAGATACCAGTGGGACATTCATCAACTTCGAAGATAAATATTGTTGAAGCTACGTACTGAGAAGCTGTGACATTGTGATGCAAATTTGATCGTGATCCTCAAAAGATTCTGAAGTTGATGGAAATTGCAGGTAATAGCGGGAAGCTTTTTGTGGGGAAATTCGAAGTTAAAGAACGAGAGACAGGAAGCCACAGCTGCAACTGATTCAGGCGGTCGGGCGATGCAATCCTCAGCTCCAACTTCAATCCCTGCAAGTCAAAAGCTTTCTGCAGTTCCATTTGGCATGTGGTCCAACGATTCTCAACCAGTTGATATTGACGACGTACAGAACATTGATCTTATGCGTGGGTAACTGTTTCGACATCGAACGAGGTAAATTAGTGTTGTGTATACCTGCCGTCTTATAGCCCCAAGTTTTTTTTCAAATCAGCAGCTAACTAAATCTCCTGCTGCTGTATCTGGAACAATTCATCCTTCACTTCTGAAGGAACCCCTTTCACAGTTCCGCATTCATCAGTTTGTTTGTATTTTTTCCTTTCTATTTGGACAAAGAATTATGTCACGTTCATTGTGGTGAACAAGAAATCGATCTCCTGGGTAGGTGGTCTAGTTTGTTAGAAATTGCGTATGAACTTGACAATGGGAAGGATCGAATATCCCCCTTTTGGTCTAACAGATGAGGCAAGGAGCAAATGCTTCCATTAAGTCCCAAGCAAGACAGGTTGTTGTTCTCGTCCTCTCAAAATCAATGCACCTGTGCTGTTGTTTTGCGGCCTACATTGTCATTGAGTTGTGGAAACAAGATACGCTAAGAATTATCAAATCCATGGCACCTGACAATCTTGGTGGGTCAATCTTGTTGGCGCAACAATGTCAGGACCAGAATCGATGTTGCTGTAACCTGACTCGCAAGTATATGATCACAAAGTCAGCCTTCCCAAGGCCATCTCTATTCTCGAATCAGATAGTCGTTGCTTTGGAAATGGTGCAGCATTCGATCCTTGTTTTCCTCTCCATAAGCATTTGACCTCACGACAAACAAAGGAATAATTGTCTCTGCACTGTCTGAGAGAGGTGGTGCTGTGATCCTCTATAAAAGTCTATAGATCAACGCCGTTCGTTGTATTCCAGTCGCCCGAATTCTATCAGATAGGAGAATGAGGACGGAGAAGCTATGCATCTCTGCTGTCGTTGTCGTTGTTCTCTTTCTTTCCTTTGATCCTTCAAATGCCGATCTACGCTCTTGCAGGCCAAGCAGCAACCTGATCGGAAAACTGGCTCCATCTCATAGATGCAACGGGGAAAACGACTCCGGATGCTGCAAACAGGGGAAAAACTACCCCGTCTATGAGTGTTCACCTCCCGTGACGAGACGAACCAGGGCAACCCTGACCGTAAATGTCTTTGAAAATGGGGAGGATGGGGGTGGGCTGTCTGCCTGTGACGGGAAGTTCCATTCTAACAATGAGCCGATAGTCTCGTTGTCGACTGGATGGTTCAATAAGGGCAGCAGGTGTCTGTTGGTGTTGATTCAAGGCTGATGACAAATGGAGAATAAATGTTGGAGATTGAATGCTGAAGATAGTGGAGATTAAATGGTCTAGATTAATGGTGTCTTTTCATTTGTCATGTTGTCTTTTCATTTCCTTTTGTTTTGTCTATTTAAGGTTCATGGTGTAAGGTTTCTCTATCAATCTATCCATCCATTGAAAATCCAGAAAAGAGCATTTGCTCAAAGATTGTTCAAGTGTTCTTAAGTTTTGGTTCGTTTTGTGCTGCAGAAAGTTGCGCTACAGAAGTTAGCGTCTGCAGGAGGTTCTGTTGTTCTCTGTCTCGCTTCTGTGATAGTTTCTGCTATTGATGCAGGTTTGTTTCCGCAACGTTGAGAACCTACAAGTGGTATCAGAGCCCTTTGTGATCTTTCGGGAGCTGTAGAAGTCTTGTGAAGTTTTAGAAGGTTGTTTCTGTCCAATAGAAGAAGGAGATGGAAGCAAACGGAAGCGGTTTTTCTTCTACGACACCTCCTATGTTTGATGGGGAGAACTATCAAGCGTGGGCGGTGAAGATGAACGCTTTCATGGAGGGTAGTGACTTGTGGGAAGCAGTGGAGGATGATTATGAAGTGGCCCCACTCCCCGACAATCCTACGATCAATCAAATACGGTCTCACAAGGAAAGAGTCACAAGGAAGGCGAAGGCGAAGTCGTGTCTTTATGCTGCAGTGTCACCTTTTATATTCAACAGGATCATGAAGTTTCCAACCGCGAAGGATATTTGGAATTTTCTGAAGATTGAGTATGAAGGTGATGAGAAGATAAGAGGTATGAAGGCGTTAAATTTGATGCGCGAGTTCGAGAGACAACAAATGAAGGAGAATGAGGCTGTGAAGGATTTTTCGGATAGATTGATCAACCTGGCTAACAGAATCAGAGTTCTGGGCACAGATATGAAGGATGATCGGATCGTGCAGAAGATTTTGGTGTCGTTGCCAGAAAGGTTTGAAGCTACGATTACCTCTCTGGAGAACACCAAGGATCTGTCCGATATAAGGTTGGCAGAGTTGTTGAGTGCATTAGAAGCACAAGAACAAAGAAGATTGATGAGAAGGGAAGTTCCCGTAGAAGCCGTGGAAGGAGCCTTACCAGCGAGGTCTCAGATGAGAACTTCTGGAAGAGAAAAGAAGTTTTGGAACCAACAGAAAGGGAATGCAGAAGGTTCAAGCAGTAGAGGTCCTGCTGAACAGAGGCATCCTTCTGAGAGTGGTTCTGCTTATCAGAGAGAAAGGTTTGATCCTTGCAAACACTGTGGAGGTACGAATCATCCACATTTCAAGTGTTGGAGGAGGCCAGACGTGAAGTGCAATAATTGTCATAAGTTTGGGCATATTGCAAGGTTTTGCCAGGAGAAAGATTCTCGGCAAGATGCTACTGAAGGTGCTGCAAATAACGAGGTAGAGTTGATGTTTACAGCATCTTGTTTTGCTACAGGTGTGGCTGGTAGATGTTGGTTGGTGGATAGCGGATGCACCCACCACATGTCGTATGATGAGAAGTCATTTGCAAGTTTAGATCGAAGCTTCTGTGCTAAAGTGAAGATCGGAAATGGTGATTACATCGATGTTGAAGGAAGAGGAGATGTAGTCGTTGATGGTCCAAAAGGTAAAAAGTTGATAAGTGATGTATTGTATGTACCTAAGATTGATCAGAATCTTTTGAGTGTTAGTCAACTCGTACAGAAGGGGTACAAGGTGATGTTCAAAGAAGGATTCTGTTTGATAGCAGATTCTTCTGGGAAGGAGATACTCAAGATTCATATGAGAAACAAGAGCTTCTCCTTTGATCCCGTGTCACAGGGTCGACAAGCTATGGCGGCCCAAGATAACGAAGCGGAACTTTGGCACAGAAGGCTGGGGCATTTCCACAGCAAGGGCATAGAGTTTCTGCAGAAGAATGATATGGCAACTGGATTTCCAATTCTACAGCAGAAGGATACATCTGAATGTAGAACATGTGTGCTTGGAAAGCAGACGAGGCTTCCTTTCGAAAGTTCAAGCTGGAGAGCTACTGAGAAGCTACAGCTTGTTCACACAGATGTTTGTGGACCTATGTCGGAGGTTTCTTTAAATGGTTGTAAGTATTTTATCATTTTTATAGATGATTTCTCCAGAATGTGCTGGATTTACTTCTTGAAGGCTAAGTCTGAGGTTGCAGAGACATTTGAGAAGTTTAAGAAGCAAGTTGAAAATGAGTGTGGTAGATCCATACAGATTGTGAGATCTGACAATGGGACAGAGTATACTTCTGCTTGTTTCAGGTCCATCTGTGAAGAATCTGGAGTGCAGCATCAGTTTACTGTACCTTATTCCCCACAACAAAATGGTGTGAGTGAGAGAAAGAACAGAAGCATCATGGAGATGGCAAGATGCATGATGCAAGAGAAGGATATGCAAAAGAAGTTTTGGGCAGAAGCTGCGAATACTGCAGTGTTTCTACAGAACAGACTTCCTACGAAGTCAGTGAGCATGAAGACACCTCATGAGGCTTGGTATGGGGTCAAACCGATCATGAAGAATCTAAAGGTGTTTGGATGTGTGTGTTATACACATGTTCCTTCTGTGAGAAGAGATAAGTTGGACCAGAAGGCAGAAGTTGGGATCTTCATTGGTTATAGTATACAATCAAAGGCTTATAGAATTTATCAGCCGCAGAATGGGAAGGTAATTATGAGCAGAGATGTTAAGTTCTTTGAAGATGAGAAGTGGATATGGTCGGACAAAGAATCAGTCTCTGAGCATACGTCAGAGATGCCTGTTCTGGTGGAACGGAATTCTGAGGAGCAGATTGCTGAGGGACAGAACATCGAGCAGCAACTCACTTCTGAACAAAATTTTGATGATACACCAAAAAGAGGTACGAGATCATTAACTGATGTTTATGAAAGATGTAATGTTGCAGTACTGGAACCTGCTAGTTTTAAGGATGCAAAGGAAGACAGAAGGTGGCTAGCTGCAATGCAGGAGGAGCTAGCTATGATTGAGAAGAATGAAACTTGGGAACTTGTGGATAGACCACATGACAGAAGGGTCATTGGAGTAAAATGGGTTTACAGAACGAAGCTAAACCCAGATGGTTCTGTGAACAAGCATAAAGCTAGGCTTGTTGTGAAGGGCTACTCTCAAGTTTGGGGAGTAGATTATTCAGAGACTTTCGCTCCTGTGGCGAGACTAGATACAATCAGGATGATACTTGCAATTGCAGCTGAAAAGGAATGGAAGGTATTCCAACTTGATGTAAAATCTGCATTTCTTAATGGTATTTTGCAGGAGGAGATTTATGTTGAACAACCAGAAGGGTTTTGTGTTGCAGAACCTGTACAAAAGGTGTACAGGTTGAAGAAGGCTTTGTATGGCTTAAAGCAAGCTCCTAGAGCTTGGTATAGTAAGATTGATGATTATTTTACTGAGTTGGGGTTTGAAAGAAGTCGAAGTGAGCATACTCTGCATGTCAGGAAGGTTGATCTGAGTATTTCCTTGTATGTAGATGATCTTTTGGTTACAGGAAATGATCAGAAGCTCATACAGAAGATGAAGCAGAATCTAATGCAGATGTTTGAGATGACAGATTTGGGAGAGATGACATTTTTCCTTGGCATGGAGGTGAATCAAAATCTAGGAGAGATCTTTATTTGTCAAAAGAAGTATGTAAGAGAGATTCTAAAGAGATTCCGGATGGAGGAGTGCAAGAGTGTAGCAACTCCTATGGCACAGAAGGATAAACTGAGCAAAAGTGATGGTTCTGCACCTGCAGACAATGCATTCTACAGAAGTTTGGTCGGATGTCTAATGTACTTGACAGCAACTCGGCCGGATATCCTATTTCCAGTGAGTATACTTTCAAGGTTTATGCATTGTGCTAGTGAAGTGCACATGACAGCAGCAAAGAGGGTACTTAGATATCTTAAGGGGACGAGTTCCTATGGAATAAGGTACAGAAGGTCCAACAAGTTTGAGCTCTATGGATTTTCTGATAGTGATTGGGCAGGTTCTGTAGATGATATGAAGAGTACTTCGGGGTATTGTTTTTCACTAGGATCAGCTTGTTTCTCATGGTGTTCGAAGAAACAAGAAATTGTAGCTCAATCGACTGCAGAAGCTGAGTTTATTGCGGCAACAAGTGCTGTGAATCAAGCTATTTGGTTGAGGAAGCTTCTGAATGATATGGGTTACATAATGGAGAAGGAAACAAAAGTTTCTGTTGATAACCAAGCTGCACTGGCAATCTCAAAGAATCCAGTTTTTCATGGTAAAACTAAACACTTTAATGTGAAGTATTATTATCTTAGAGAAGTGCAGCAGATGGGAGAAGTAGAATTAATCTACTGTACTACAGAAGATCAGTTAGCCGATATCTTCACCAAGTCTTTTCACCAGGGCAGATTTGTGTGGCTTCGAGAGAAGATTGGAGTGTCTATCAGCGCTTGATCCAAGGAGGAGTTTGTTGGTGTTGATTCAAGGCTGATGACAAATGGAGAATAAATGTTGGAGATTGAATGCTGAAGATAGTGGAGATTAAATGGTCTAGATTAATGGTGTCTTTTCATTTGTCATGTTGTCTTTTCATTTCCTTTTGTTTTGTCTATTTAAGGTTCATGGTGTAAGGTTTCTCTATCAATCTATCCATCCATTGAAAATCCAGAAAAGAGCATTTGCTCAAAGATTGTTCAAGTGTTCTTAAGTTTTGGTTCGTTTTGTGCTGCAGAAAGTTGCGCTACAGAAGTTAGCGTCTGCAGGAGGTTCTGTTGTTCTCTGTCTCGCTTCTGTGATAGTTTCTGCTATTGATGCAGGTTTGTTTCCGCAACGTTGAGAACCTACAGTGTCGGAAGAACATCACAATATATGGCAACAGGAGGAAAGTGAACGCCGTTGTCGTTGATCAATGTGACTCCACTCAGGGTTGTGATGCCGCACATGATTTCCAGCCACCTTGCCGGAACAACATTATTGATGCCTCGGAAGCAGTTTGGAAGGCACTGCAGTTGCCGAAAAACCAGTGGGGCCAGCTGGAGGTGTTCTGGTCTGATGCCTCTCCTGGAGTAAGGAACGGGGACTAAAGAAGAAAAATGCTGCTTGTTGCCATCTCAACTTCATCATCAAATGATCTATCTTTTTCGATCTTTGTGTGTGATAAAGATGGAAACGGATAGTTCGGCATACTTCTGTGCGCTCTTGTTTGCATCTTTGCCTTTTTGTACTGTTTGCTTCAATGAAGAAAATCATTTTCCCTTTTTGAATGGAAAGTTTCAACTACGCAATCATGGAGAAGCTACTCTACAGTGCAAAACTTAGTTTTTCAAAGAACATCGATCATGGTTTCTCTGCACAAGTAACTGCTTTCAGGCACTTTTTTGACAGAAATAGCCCATTTGTTCTCGGATGATGCGGACAGAGTTTTATCAGACGGAGGGAGGACTAAAATTTTCGCAATTCAGCTTAATGTTTTCGAGCGACGTCTTGGAACTCTTTACATAATGAACTCTTTGCTAAATATTCCTCCACATTTTTGGCTGAAATTTCTGATAAGGATTAAAACAAGTACTTGTGATGTCGGCCAGCAGAAGTATCTTCTTCATTATAGTTGACGTAAATCCCAAACATATCACGGGGATAACTCCACCGAACCATTGATTATCACGGTGTCTGCAACAATGCATTTCTAGGAAATATTACCAGCCGTCCGAACTTGACCCTGAGATGCTGATATGGAAATAAATTTCATGAACATAAACAAGGCCATGGTTGCTGACTACTGTCTCAAGCTGCTGTCTTGTCAATTTCACCAGGATGAATTTGATTCTGGGAGGCCGGACGTTAACACCTTGTTTTCCTTGTAGGTTATTCCTAGAATCGAGGCTTTTCATCGGGATATCCACCCAGATTATAAGCTTGCAGCCACTGAACCTTAAAGAGAAAGGAGTCTCCGAATCAAGACGGTTGAATTCAGAGTTTCGCCATCATTTTATCCCCTGAAAATGCATACTGATACCTGGAATACAGGGACAGAGCTATATAGTCCATTCTCATGCACACTGCGGAGTTAGCATTCGCACATTGTTGGCAAAACACAAAAGAAAAACATGACCACTGCGATAGACTTTTCCCAAGGCTTGAGCGGAAACTGGGTATGGGGTTGCCAATGCCACCAAGGTCATTCACATTGTAGCTGGTTATAGTCTGTTTGTGTCGTTGCAACCAAAAAGATGCATGACATTTCCTAGGACACAATTATTAGAATTATAAATCTTGTCCCTACCTAGTTTCAAGCTGGAAATGACTAAGCATGTGTCCTTGCT
Source organism: Melastoma candidum (assembly GCA_023653495.1). Classification (NCBI taxonomy): domain Eukaryota; kingdom Viridiplantae; phylum Streptophyta; class Magnoliopsida; order Myrtales; family Melastomataceae; genus Melastoma; species Melastoma candidum. The sequence goes on along the minus strand of CM042884.1, from coordinate 19,929,759 downwards.
TTCATCTCCTGTAAATGAACCTCACGACAGACAAAGAATTCTATATCTTCCCAATAAGAGTTCTCCCCCGATTCTCGGCTATAAAAGCTCCTACAACTGGTGCTTAGCAATCCATTTTTAAAGGATCTCCATAACAAATAGCCGACAGAGGAATGAAGATCGGCAAACTTGTCCTCTTCTCTGTTTTCCTCATTGTTTTCCTATCCTTTCAATATACGAGGGGTGAACCTAGCTCTTGCAAGACGAGCGGCACAATAAGGATGAAAAAGCCCCTGTCGGGAAAATGCAACAAGAAGCATGGCTCAGATTGCTGCAAACCAGGTGAAAGCTACGACACGTACAAGTGTTCCCCTCCAGTGTCGAAGAGAACAAAGGCGACGCTGACCATCAATGGCTTTGAGAAAGGAGAGGATGGCGGCGGGCCATCTGAGTGTGACAACAAGTATCACTCCAATGACATCCCGGTGGTTGCGCTATCAACTGGATGGTTCAGTGGTCGCAAAAGGTGTATGAAGAACATCACGGTATATGGCAATGGGAGGAAAGTGAACGCGATGGTCGTCGACGAGTGTGACTCAGAGCAGGGCTGCGATGCCCCTCATGCTTTCCAGCCGCCATGTCCCAACAACATCGTCGATGCCTCGGAAGCAGTCTGGAAGGCTCTGCGAGTGCCAAAGGGGAAGTGGGGTCAACTTGATGTGTTATGGTCAGATGCATGACCACACTTTCCTTCAAAAGAACTCACTCCACTTTTCAAGTCTTGCGGAGGTTGATGTAATAAAAGCGAGTAACACCCGGACCACTTACCTGCTGTCATACGTTAAGAAGGATAATGTAAAAGCCTCCAACCAAATTATGCCCAAACGTATGATCTGTCTGCATTTTGAGAATGAAGGCCACCTTTTGTTTTCTTTTCAATAATACCCATAGAAATCTCTCCTCCTCCTCCCAAAACTACAATCCTATTTCTAAGGGGATTCTCCCCAGAATCAAAAAGAGGAGTTGGATCTCGTCATTTCCCCCCACAACACTTCCCATGCCCAACTTAATATGTCATCCCATCTGTTACAAACTGTCCGAAATCCAGCACCAACACCACTCTGTCAGCACAACACCACCATTCCCCTAAGACGAACGACTTACCAACAGTCTGCTTGCAGATGAATGCCGCTACGCCATTTATGACTTCAACTTCACCACCACCTATGAGAACTGCCAGAAAAGCAAGGTCTTCTTCATTGTATGGTAAATCAAAATACTTCAACAGTTGGTTCGTTCTTGTTTGATCATACCGAGGGATGTTCTTGCCTGAAAGGTGTTACATCTTTATGAACTGGGGTTAGGTCGCCCGACACATCGAGGGCGAGGAGCAAGTTGCAAGCTCCAAGGACAGGTTTAAGAGGGAATTGTTGAAAACAAGATTGCCGTTTGATTTAGAAAATCAATATATTAGATTTAAATTAGATAAGGATTAGGGTGCTGAAGAGTTATAAATAGGCTTTGTAATTTATGGAATTTGAGAGAGATTTCCAAATTTTTCGTGTCGTCTTACTTGCGAGTTTGTGCGAGGTATTATGTTGCTTTCCAACAGGAATTAGATGGATTTTTACTCCTATTAATTTTGTTGAGTAAGAATATCGGATGATGATGATGATGATGGAATGTGGTTCTTAATGACCTTTCTTGGCGTAATCTTGGTTCCAGTAGTCATTTTCCCACGTCTTGACTAGCCAAATCGACTGCACTTTCTTCCTGTTGAACGCCTGAAGAGACTGAGGGTCGAACTCAGCCGGGAGAGAACAGGGGACCCTGTCCCTCGACTCATAATTGACCGCAGACTCCATCATGTACTTTCTGTGCTTCCCCTTCGCAAGGCGTCCCATCCTTTCCGCACATACTTCCACCGCTCCCCTCGGTATCCCCGGTTTGAACCTCAGGAGCTTTGTGTATTCTTTCAACAAATGGAACATGTAATCATACACGTAGTCCATCTTCAGTTCATTGAATATGAAGTGACTCCCGGCTTCCCCGATCGACCTTGCCTTCTTGGTGTTATTGTTGCCCCAGTCGACCGCAAACTTTAGAGAAGTGCACTTGGTGTTTTCCCGAATTGGCCAGTAATGCTTCAGGGGGAGCAATCCTCTGGTGAAGAACTCATAGTATCGTGGGGTTACTAATAGCGTGGTCGAGTTACATGCCATGATGTACTTCTTGCTGACCGACCATGCCCACCCATCTACATAGACCTTGTACCTGCAACACCAAGTGATTGTCGGAAAGGATTTCCCTAACATTGTTTCCGGAATTCCCTCTTTGCCCCGCCATACCTATGTGTACACTGATCTTGCAAGTTCGATTGCTGGTACCCTTGCTTGGATTCTTGAATCCAGTCCTGGAGTTCATGAAACAAGCTAACAGTGAGCTACGTGAATTGAACTCGCCATATCAGCGAAGCTAAAAATATACCTGAACGTATAGCCTTGCGTTCCAGTCATATTTCTCCGTTACGTTACATTTCAAGAGGTCTTTCCTCGTAGAAGCGACATTGGGGTTCCCTTTCCAGTAAGCAAAATGTGCCCGGTCTTCCCATTTGATCCTGCCGTTCCCTTCTTGTATGTCCATCAACACCTGTGTCCATGGCTTTATGTTTATCTCGGGCCTGCAACATGGAAATATTACATCGATGAAACCTGCCATTTTGGTAATGATATAACAGTAAGCCAACTTTCGCAGAGTCGAGCTTCTGCAAGTTAAGGAAGGAACTCCATACCATCCCCAGAACGACCAATCGGGGAAAACAATATCCAGGGTGTTTGCGTTGCCGCAGTACCGAAACAATGGCGGCGGTCTTCTTCCAGGACTTTGATAGGCCTTCGCATGTACGACAGGTCGATCATCACAATCAAACAAGAGCTCCAGGTCTGGTAACCTCGCAGGATACCGTCTAAGAAGTTGCAACATGCCCCAAATGGTGAAGACGTCCCGAGTCTGAATCGCCGGCTTGTACTTTTTGATGTAGACCTTCCCGTTGATGACAGCCAGTCGGAAATGAGCAGTCTTACGAGCTCTCTCGACCATGTCCCTGGTGATCCCGCTCATTCTCCACGGCTTCAAGTCCTCATGGATCCATTTGAAGTAAGCCGGGCACTCGTTTTTCGTAGACAGTGATGACAACATGCGGCTGGCATTGGATGCTATGGCGGGATACATCTCCGTGCTAGTCCCGGTGAAATTTTGTCTCGTAGAGAGAGAAAGTCCAGTGATCTTCGGCGTCCTTTTGGTGAGGGAGACGGGTGGTGGAGAAGCTCCTAGAAAGAGCGTTTGGAGCTGCACGAAACAGAACGAGAGCATTGATATAGCAGTAAGACAAAAGGAAATCCCCTAGCAATCAGGTGAGTAGAGGGAACATACAGCATTAATCCAAGCGGCGAAAACAAGGCTGCCGAGCACGAGGAAGAAGAGGAGGAGAAGCAGAGTGGTGGTGGTGGCGGTCGACCTCGATGCCCTCTTCTGAATATGTTTCCAGGGAGAGGAGGCAGAGCATTGCCTGGGAGATCCGTCGGCATGGCACAACAACCCGAGGAACCTCTCGCTGATGGCACGACCCATTACTTTCCTCCGAGATGCTCACGTTCTTGTCCCTCATTATATGAAGAATGGGTTGGAGAAAAACACAATGCCACCTTTGCCTCCTCCCTCGACTGCAATGAATTCATGGTGCTCGCCCGTTACTCGCTAAAAGAGAAGAAAAAAAAAAGCAGAAAAAATTTGACAAGGGAAAGCGTTTTCCTCGTTGTTTTCCAAAGGCGAAAATCCCCACATGAACAGAACATTCGTTCCTCTCGCTATAATCCTCTGTGTTGAAGTTCAAGCCTCCTTTATTCCCCTCATATAATAACAATGATAATTGCGAACCCAAGATGGGCCCTTAAACCCCCCACATAATCTGGTTCGATTCCCACATTCTTCCAGACTTTGTTATGTTTCTAGAGGTTTGTACCTATGTACTGTCGTTTTTGGAAAAAATTCTATTTTTACTGCCTTATGGAAACTTATTCCCAGAAACCTGCTTCTCCCCTGGTTTCGTCTTTTTATCCAAAAGTAAGGACTTCAATTTTTTGAAGTCTTTCAATTTCGTCCCTCAAGACAATTATCTTGGAAAATTTTTCTTAAGCGGCTCTGATACCAATAAATACTTCCGAAGATTAAGCAACGTAAACTAACTCAAATAAGAGTTAGATATCAACATGCTAAATATTCTTCAGGATAAACAGGAATCGAACTTAAGAAGATTTTTCCAATTGTCTTTGTCGTCGGCGTTCTGCCAACCTCAAATATTCGTTAGAATATTTTGAACTTGCCGCAAATCCTAAATTAGACTTGCCTTCAAGGAAGTATTCCTCGAATTCACTCTGAATTAGAGTCAGCTCTTCTAATTTTTTAGAATAGCTTTCTATCTGCTGTGATATTTGTGATATCTGTGCCGATAGATTTTCAAGCCGATCTACTATGGTATTGAGAAGACCAGTAGTAGAATCCTTGCCTACCCCGTGATCTAAGTGTAGAAGATCTGGGTTAGGACAATCAGTCATAAGATGACTCGTGCAGTCGCACCACCTTAATTAAGTTGCCTTAATCAAGATCTTTTCTTTCGAAAAGCATAAACGACCTTAAAAGATAAAGTTGTTTATCATACCTTAATCGAATTGCTCAGAGGGTTCACCAAGCTTCCGCACCAAGAGAACTCAAGAAATAAATCTTCAAGAGTCTTCTTCTCAGGGATTTAGAGAAGGGGTTGGAGAGGCTCTTCTGTGCTTTCTCAATGCCCTTACCATAAGGGTCTTATATAGGCACTCCTCATCCAAGGTTTTCAGCCTGATGGCTTAACCTTACAAGGTTTAGTCGTAAAGACTTGTCCTTCAAGGTGTCGATCCGCAGATCTAGCCTTTAGTTAGACTTAATCTGTTCTGATTAATTCTAACTTTCTTGATTTCTTAAGGTATTCTTCGAATAACAATCAAGAACAACTTTTAACTCGACTTTGAGTTCGAAGTTCTTGTTTTAGATTTTCTTCTGGAGGACAATCAAAGAATTCTTACTCAAGGTTTTGAGAGAGAAAATTCTCTATTCAGATTGCCTCCCCAAATGAGGTAGAGGGCTTGTGAATATATACACAAGGGAGCTGGTGCAAATGCACTGTTTGCCAGCTCAAAAGGAATCTAAACTGTTACAAAAGTTAGTGGGGTCCTAATGACCGACAAAAATGTCCTAGTCTAACTTTGTTCAGTTGTCTCCCGTCTGCATTGGTGCGTTGTCTTGGGAGATTCCTTCCTTGTTCTTGTTGGCGCTTGATGGTTCGCCAACTTCTTTTTTCTCTGAGAGTCCCTGCGGGTCTTGAACCGCTTCTAGAATTTGTTGTGATATTTGTTGGGCTCTCTCATCATGCTCGATTTGCTGATTCAGGGTCTTGTCTGTGAAATCAGCAATCTTGCTCCAAACCTCGAAGGTGTCGGTTCGGAGATGCAGCTCAGAGTTCTCTCGCCTCTAGAAACTATCTAGCAGGTCGAGCATTCTCTGCCATCCTCGGTCACCTGCTTGTTCGTCTATGAGACTTAGATCAGACCGAAGAATCGTGACGGTTATGATGCCGTCACAGAGCACGTAGTATTCATCCTTGCGGGTTAACACATGCTCTAGCACATCCTTAAGGAACTCAACCTTTATGGCCTTTCGGACTGTTTTGTCCTTGTAATACTTTCGCCATAAACCTCTCTGATCGAGGTTCTGTCGTTGAGGTTCTACCAGACGTCTACTTTCACAAGGGTGGATGTTCCATACTTTTAAATTCTGCAGTATCACCTTCCCGTATAACGGATGGTCTTCTTCCTCCCTTATTGTGCTAGTAATCAATGCCGTGGCATACTTGGGTCCATAGCCTAGGCATCCGAGTACATACCTTACCAACATTGGCAGTGTTTCCATACACTCTGGTTCAGATCTATCGATCTCCAGGATGTCTACAAACCCAGCATGTATGTAAGGTGCTGCTACTCCCACCATCTCTGAATGGATTCTCAAAGACGGACACTTCCCCGATATCCAGTGTAGATACGGTTGAAGTACAGCGTTTTCCTCAAGCGAGGATTCGCTCATGTCTACTACCACTTTTGGGACTTCATAATTTTTGACATCCCCTGGTATAATCGACATAGTGGTGGAGAAAATCTGCTGTCTTTCCCTTTCGACTTTGGACATCTCCTCTTCACCTGAAGCCATAATCGATAGCTTAAACTCCAGGTCTTTGATATACTCAACTGTCTTCTTTGCGAAATACTCAACTTGGCGCTTGTCATCATGTTTGATGCCGCCCAGGAGTCCTCCGCAGACTACAAACGCATCCCAGCTTAGGGATCCATCCTCGAATGAGTCTTGATCAAAAAACCAGGATCCTCCCAGATCCTCTTGGGTTTTCCCAACATGGCTTTTGCCACCGTGAGTATTCTCACCAGACTCCTTGACTGAGTCTCTTTCAGGAATTGCTTCCTCAAGGTTTTCTTTCTTTTCAAGACCACCTTCCAATGCCGCGTAAGCACTTCCAAAGTCGAAGTATTGCTCACACTCCATTGCAGCCGTTTCTTCAGGTTCTACCCTTGATTCGGGGTTTACCTTTTGGACTGGCTCGCCAATTATGGCCTTGAACTTAGCCTCTTCCTCTGCATAATGTGTCTCCATCTTTCCTTTCTGTTCCTCCTTGCTTTGCAACAAAGCCTTATAGGATTTTACAGCTTGATTGATGGAAATCTTCTGCTCTTTGGCTAAGTGGTTTCGGCAGTAATCGAACTGCTCCATGGTCAAAGGAGACCACCAAGGTTCTTCAACCTTACCGTCCTTCTTAGGACCTTCTTTCACAGAAACATCCTTCACTGGACCAGAAGATCTAAGCCTCTTGGCTTTCCTCTTCTTCCTGGCTTTCTCCTGTCTCTCAGATCTGCCATTTTCACATCTCTTCTGGAGCTTTCCTCCTTCAGATCTGCCATCTTCTCTTGAAGATCTTTCACGTTTCTTCCAGAGCTGGTGTTATCCTTCTCTTTCAGATCCGTCTTTCCCTTCTGGGAAACTCTCGCTTTCTCCTTGGGATTGGTTATTACCTTTCCCTTAGATCCAGCCATCCCCTTCTGGGATTCTTTCGCTTTTCCCTTAGATCTGGTCTCGGCCTCTCTGGGATTAGCCATCTCCTTCTGGAGATCTGGTTTCGCTTCACTCTTGGAGTCAGCTTTTGCTTTCTCCTTAAGTTCAGCCTTCCCTTTCTGGGAATCCGCAGTTTTCAGCTTCTTGGGACATTCGTAAGAACGATGTCCTAGTTGCTTACACTGCCAGCAGAGAACTGCTGCTTTCGTTCCTGAAACGGAACCAGCATCACTATGCTCACCATCTCTCATGTTAGGACATACCTTTCGGGAGTGTCCCTCCTTCTTGCATCCCCAGCATATCTTTCTCTTTGCAGCAGGATCCATCTGCAGAGTTTTTAGAAAGAGAGGTATTTGCAAGTTCTCTAGAGAGAGAGTCGGCTATTAAGTTGTGGTCGGATCGAATGTATTCGACCTCGTATTTATAATAGCTCAATTGTTCTTGCAACCTTAAGAGTCTAGTTTGCCTAGCTTCCTTAAGGTTCAGACTCATAAACCTTTTTACATAGGTCGAGTCAGATCGCACTAAAAATGCTTTCGGTGCCAAAAAGATGTAAAAAGCCTTTATTCCGTATTTTAAGGCTAATACCTCTTTTTCATGTATCGGGTACCGTAATTCATACCCCTTGAAGCTTCCCGACCAGTATTTACATACCGGTTCTGGTTTGCGTCCTTTAATTTTAAGGACTGCTCCCCAATGTTCTTCAGAAGCATCAACTTCCAAGACTAACTCATCTTTGTCAGATGGTAAAGCGAGTTGTGGTAAATTCTTTACCTTCGCTTTAATCCTTCTAATTGATTGAGTGTCTTCATCTTCCCACATCCAAGGATTAGTCGAAGAAGTTTTCTTCGAAATTCTACTTAGATCTCGGGAAAGATCTTTCACAAACTTTCTTGCATAGTTAGCACATCCACAAAATCTTTGGACTTGCTTTCTATCCTCAAGTCTGTCAGGAAAATTAACTATTTTCTCGGCAATATGATTTTGCAGTTTAATCTTACCCTGCTCAATCTCCATGCCTAAGAAGTTAACTGATTCCTTAAACCATTCTATCTTCTTCTCAGATAGAATCATACCTTCTCGTCGGAAGATATCAGTCACCTTGTCTAGGTGCTTCATGTGGTCGTCCTCAGTCTGACTGTAGACTAACACATCGTCAATATAGACCGCACAAAATTTTTGGATTTGCTTGAAAGCATTATCCATCTTGCGCTGAAATATGCCTGGAGCATTCTTCAGGCCAAATGGCATTACCAACCATTCAAACATTCCTTGCGGAGCATTGAAGGCAGTTAGAGGAACCGATTCTTCTTCCATCTTGACTTGCCAGTATCCACTTTTTAAGTCAAATTTAGAGAAGAACTTTGGTTGGCTCAGACTTACCCTATCAATTAAATCTCCCGCAGTGGGAATCTTATAGCCATCGTCCTTTGTAGCTTTGTTAAGCTGACGATAATCTATAACCATTCGTGCTTTACCTCGCACCTGCTCGGCATGATTAATAACCATAAAGGCAGGACTAGAGTGTGGACTATAACTGTCCCTAATCAAGCCTTTTCCAAGCAACTCAGGAATTTGTTTGTCAAATTCCTCAACCATCTCAGCCGTATACGTTATGTTTCTGGCTCTTATGACGGTTCCGGGATCTTTCAACTCTAATCTAGCCCTGAGGCCATTTCGAGTCCATAACTTTAGTGGATCTTCACTAAAATTATCGGCTAGTTTTATTAGGAACTTGTCCCATTTCATCCCTGTTAACTTGACAGCCATACACACTTCTTGTCTTGGAAACAAGTCGTCATACCAGTTAGAACTCCTGGTATTCGTTGGAGAAAACAGGGTTTGTTCCCATGAATCGTTCTCTTCCAACCGTATATCACCACGTTGAGCTCGCACTCTGAAAGCTCTTTCACATGGGATATTGCCACAGTATTCTGTCCGTTTTACCGGATAAAAGCCAAATTTTAACTGTAGTCTAGGCTCTTGTAGAATACTTATCTTTACACCTCCAATGGAAACATCGTTTTCATTCTGCACAAAAGGAAGGTTTTCCTTTTGACCCTTTAAAAAGGCGTTACCAATAATGATGTCGGCCTCTAATAAAGGATGTGCAAGAATCTCTTTAATGATGAACTTTTGTCCACCAATAAAGACAGGCACGTTGCTTGCCTTATGGCCTACGATTGTGGCCATACCATCGACGTTAACCATGTGGATGGGTTTCTGCAGTGGTTCCCACCACTCATCTGGCAGAGCATTGAGCCTAGCACAAGTTATGCTACACCCAGTGTCTATCAGAGTATCTAGAGAATACTCATAGTATCCAGGAAATTTGAAAGTTAGAGCCACATATGTGCTCATGTCTTCTTTCCTAACACTAAACCCAATATTCTCAGGTACACTTTGGGATGGTTCTATCATCCTCCAGATTTCGTCTATTGCAATAGACCTTTGCTCGGCTAGTTGTTCAATAACCTTACAAACTTCAGGAATCTTGGATAAAGAGTATTCCATATTGGTAACCCTTAACATTCGTATAGACTCCTCCCTCGTCTGGTCCACAGGGTCTTCATAGACTGGTAATGATACCTGTCTATACCCTACGATTCTACCCGTATGTTGAGACGGGGCTCGTGAATCAATAGACCTTCGAGACATCTCTTCTACTAGTGGAGGTGCACTTGCAACCTCTGGTCGAGAGACTATTACATCTTCTCCCACATCACTAGCCCTTGAAGAGACTTCAAAGGGCGCTCTATTGAGCGGCTCTCTCAGGAGTGGCATCCTCACAGGCAAATGCCTGTCAGCCCTTTCGCTAAGCATAGGCAAATGCCTATCAGCTCTAAAACTGTCTCTAGACGGTTCACCCAACATTAAAGTAATCTCATTACCTCTTTGTCGGATATTAGCCGCACTAATCGGCCTAGAGCTACTACCAGGTTCAGTCATAACCCAATTTCTTGGCCAGGTTAACTCTAATGGGTTCACCTCTCGCCTGTGAAATTGTTGGTAGTTATTATGACCTTCTTCGAACAACTCGGTAAGTCTTGAGATGTTCCTCACACCAGGACTAGTTGTATTTACCAATTGGTAAATCACTCTAGTGTGATACGCCAAAAACTTGGCCTGGGAATTCATTCTATCCATATTCATTGATTTGATCCTTAAGGTCAATGAATTTCCCAAACAGCGATCGTTCAGGGCCATCATGAAATTTGGATGGACCTGGAACCATACAGGGCCATGCGCTAAGTTGGCCTGTATTCCTGATATCAGCTGATCTCTAAACTCTCGCCAACGTTTATCGATCACTGCTGCTACCACAGGACTATCTGCTGGTAAATGAAACAGCAGGATTAATCCTACTTGGATCAACCCAATGTGTATATAGTTATACACACCTCTCGCACGTTGCATAGTTTCCCTGATGCGTTGTACGTTGAGTAATGGGATATCCAAAGTCTCAAGTTCCGTACTTGTAACTTGAGCCGTTGCTTCTGTTTGTGAGATGTCTATTATCGATCTAAAACTAAATCTCGATACGTTATAGACTTCCCTCACATTAACATTAGGCAACCTCCATTCCAGCACTGACTGGGATGGGTCTTCGTACTGATGGAATTCCTCCAGTACCTGATTCGATGCTTCCAATGGAACCATCTCATCACCATCTTTGTTCTGCACTGCTCTCATCATGAACAGATGCATTTTCCAAAGATCAGAATCTTCTTCTGAGTCTGTATCGTAATCTGACACTATCTCATAAATCGATTCTACTTCCGAGTCTAAGTCGGAAATCTCTTGTTCATCTATGGGTTCATAAGCAAGGACTTCTTCCTCATGACTCCTGTCATCCAGGAAGACCATACGGAGTCTTTCTCTCCTTTGGTTCTTCTTCGGACAACTATCTGCTTTGTGGTCTTTTGAACCACAAAACCAGCAGCAATTACAACTGCTCAAAGGTTTCCCTTTAGGACATTTAGGCTCTCTGCCGTGCTTTCTCTTGAAAGCATCTATCCTATCTTTATCCTTCAGGTTATCCCTTCTCCTCACAAACCTTCTAGGTTTGTAAGCAGGACTTCCTCTTTGCTTTCGCTGGACGTCCTTCTTGGGCCAAACTTTCCTTTTGTTGTACCCAACAAACTTCCTCTTACGAGGAAAGTTCCTTCTCTTCACAGAGTCTCCTGGAGTACTGCGAGTATCGCATCCGTACCTTCCAGGCACATACTCTATCTAAGAACAACAGCTCTTGTTTAGGTAAGGTAACTTCTTAGCTGCCTCTTTTACCTGGAGCTCAGTACATGCTTTACGCATTGCGTACTTTACCGCCCGAATTTTACCTCCGAGTCCAGAGACAATCTTTTCCTCACTCAGAAGTAATTCATAGGCCTTTTGCGCAACTTCCGGCCAAGGTTCAGGAAGTTTTGCAAAAAAGGTTCCCAATATGAACTGTTGAGAGACTACGTCCAGATTATAATAATATTTCTGGAATTCGCATACGTAGCTATCAAATAAGCACATATCGCAGATCTGTAGTTTAACCAGAGCGGTCAATGACTGCTCTTTCTCCACAGTCCCAGTGGATAACGAAAAACCACAGAACTCTCGTTTCAGGGCATCAGCGATTATTGTTAATACTCCGTCGACCGTCAGCGCTTGATCTATTTTTTCCTTGATGTCTGTATGAGCCACCAAAGATTTCCAGTATTTCTGCGCCGTTCCCATGAGGGCTGCCACACATAATTCATAGACCGATCCAGGGGATAATATCCCTGCGGATGCAGTCATTCGAATTAGTGATAACCACTCATCTATCTTTTCAGATACATGCTTTTCACAATCTATGTCAAGAAAAGCACCGGGGGTGATTATAGGCTTCAAAACATTATCCCTAGGAACAAACTCTTGTTTGGTTCTATGAGGATAATCGGGCCTGTAAATTTCCCTCTTCGCAGTTACCAGTTCATTAAACGTTCTGTTGTCTAAATGAACCGGAGCATCTTCTGCCAGACCTAAGGCTTTCCTTAAGTCTTTTGCCAGCTCTCCACTTTGAGAGTTCAAGTTTGCACTTCGCTTCTGTGTATCTAAAATGAAAGGAGCCACTGACTCCTTGTACATTTCTTCCACACTTTTGCCTTGATTCTGTTTGGAATTTCTTCCTCCCAGATTCAATCTTTCGACTGGTTTTCCTGTTGTACTTTCCAGTCCAGAGGTTGCCTCGGCTTCAGGCCTTTTTAAACCTCTTTCTCTTTCCAGAGCGTCTAGTATGTTATTAACATACAAGCCTACTTCCTTGGCCATTTAGTTTCGGCTTTCTAGACTTTCTGTACTCCCCTGAATGGTTAGCTGAGTTAAAACATCATTTATACTCTTGCTAATCCCAAAAGGAGACAATCTAGACTCTGGAACAAACTCCAGTCGTGATGGAGTTCCAGAAGGATTTCCCGACGATTTTCCTTCTCCAGCCATCTCAAGGACTTGATTGCAAAGTTTTTCTAAACTTAGGAAAAAGACAAAAATGAGGTGGCACAGGCTTTTGGGAATTTTCCAAACTTCTTGCGGTAAAAACGAATTTGTTTGTTTTCCCACAGTACTTCAGAACATACCTCTATGTTTCTAAACGTAAAAGGGAGGGAGGGAGGGAGGCATCCACTCTGCATGGCTCATAGTTGTCCTCATCTTAATGACTTGGGACGCATATCTTCCCCAATGTGTATATATATAAGGCATCTTCCATACCAGCGTCATCGCACACTTCCACTACCTTAAAAGCCTGTCTCCAACTTCATAGCAATCTGGCGAAGAAAGGTGAAAACACTGTTAATCCAGTATCTGCAGCTGCTGCCGAAGAGATGACTGCCCTCGTTGTCGCCAGGAGTATGTTAAAAATAAAATTAATTATGTCGCCTGGAAGTCCAAGAGTCGTCCGGGAAAGTTCAAGAGTCAGAAGTTCAAGAGTCGTCTGGGTAAGTCCAAGAGTCGGAAGTCCAAAAGTCGCTTGAGGAAGTCCAAGAGTCCTTCAGGCGAAGCGAAGCCACCAGGCGAAGGAAGCTGAAGGGTCATCTGAAAGTTCAAGAGACGGAATGCCAAGGGTCATAATTCTAAGAGTCTTTTCTTATGTATAAATACACTACTTGTATGGAAGAAAAAGTATGAGATAAAACTAAAGTGTCTTCACCCTTTCAAATTTATCTCATCAAGTAAGTTAGAGTGTGAGTGTTCGTCGCTTCGCCTACAAGTCCTTCGGCGTGTAGCAGCAAGTGCCCACCGACGTTTCCAACAAAGTGGTATCAGAGCGAGGATGTTTTTAAGCTTCCAGTATTCGCGTCTTACGAAGGACAACTACGATAGTTGGTCTATCCGAGTGAATGCAATACTTGGTTCCTAAGGTGCATGGAAAATCGTCAGCGATGGGTTTGCCGAACCTAACGAGGATGCGGAGTTGGCTCTTATTCAAAGGTTCGAGAAGAACAAAAAGAAGGACCAGCATACTCTATCAATCATCCACCAGTGTTTAGATGATGCCGCTTCTAAGAAAGTAGCAAATGCCTTAACTTCGAAGGATGCGAGGGGAATTCTCGAAAATTTTCACAAAGGAGTCGATAAGGTAAAGAAAGTGCGGCTTCAGATCTTACGGGGAGAATTTGAAGCTATTCGTCAGGAAGCGTCGGAGTCTATTTCAGACTATTTCACGCGAGTCTTATCCATCGTCAACCAATGAAGAGAAACGATGAAAGTATAGAAGACGTTCGAGTGATCGAGAAAATTTTACGCTCTCTATATCAAAGATTTGATCATGTTGTGGTTGCAATCGAAGAGAACAGAGATTTGGAGAATCTATCCATTGATGAATTAAACGGATCGTTGCGGGTGTACAGGGAGCGGATAAACAAGCACAAGAAAGAGCCATTGGAGCAAGCTCTTCTTGTCAAGCATACGTCAGGCTAAAAGGGGAGCTCTGTTCATCGTGGTTGCGGTCGCTGTCACGGTTGCGGTTATTCTCATGGTGTGATCGAGGTCGCGGCAGAAATCAAAAAGTCGAAAATGCGAATAATGGAAAGCCTCGAAAAATTCCGAGAGGTCGTGATAGAGGAAGAGGACGCGGACGAGGACGAGGAAGTGACGGATACGAGAAGGCGTACGACAAATCGCGAGTTGAATGCTACAATTGTCACAAAAATGGGTCATTCTGCCTGTAATTGCTGGTACGCCGAGGACGCAAAAGAAGAAGTCAATCTGGTCGAGGAGAAAGAAGTGGAAGAGTCGACGTTGTTGTTAGCGCTCAACCAAGAAACTGATGGAGAAGGAAGCAAATGGCATCTCGACAACGGTGCGAGTAATCACATGTGTGGCGACAAGTCGAAATTTGTTGAGCTTGAAGAAAAGGCAACCGGCAGTGTCACGTTTGGAGATACTTCGAAAATTCAGATTAAAGGCAAAAGTACCATTTTGATTCGGTTGAAGGATGGTACTCATAAGTTTATTTCCAATGTGTATTATGTCCCTAGATTGAAGAGCAATATTTTGAGTTTGGGACAACTCATGGAAAGGGGCTATCAGATTCTTATGAAGGATCATATTCTTTGGCTACGAGACGAGAGTGCTAACTTGATTACGAAGGTGACGATGTCGAAGAATAGGATGTTTTCGCTCTCTATACAAACCGAAGAGCCGAATTGCTTGCAAGTTTGTGTGAAGGATCCAGCGTAGTGTTGGCATATGAGGGTGGGATATCTCAATTTTGGTGGCCAGAAAATGATGTCCGAAAAGAAGATGGTGAAGGGGATACCTTTGATCGATCATCCGGATCAACTTTGTGAAGCGTGTCTTCTCGGCAAACACATAAGGAAAAGCTTTCCGAAAGAAGCAACGTCAAGAGCGGCGAAGCCGCTCGAATTAATTCATGTCGATGTTTGTGGACTGATCAAGCCGTCGTCTTATGGTAAAAGTAATTATTTTTTACTTTTCATTGACGATTTTAGCCGAAAGACTTGGATTTATTTCTTGAAAGAAAAATCCGAGTGTTTTGATGTTTTTAAGAATTTTAAGGCTTTGGTCGAGATGGAGAGTGATTATGTTATTCGAGCGTTGAGAACCGATAGAGGGGGATAGTTTATTTCTGGTTCTTTTAACCGTTTTTGTGAAGAACATGGTATTAGGCGTTTTCTCACGGTTCCAAGATCACCGCAACAAAACGGAGTGGCTGAAAGAAAGAACCGACCATCCTCAACATGGCGCGGAGGATCATGAAAAATAAGAAGATGCCTAAGGAGTTTTGGGCGGAAGCAGTGCTTTGTGATGTGTATCTCATCAATCGTTGTCCAACCAAAAGCATGAAAGATCAAACACCCATTGAAGCATGGAGCGGAAAGAAGCCGGATGTATCTCACTTAAGGATCTTTAGGAGCATTGCTTACAAGCATGTGCCGGATCAAGAGAGAACGAAGCTTGACGATAAAAGCGAGAAATTTGTGTTCATTGGCTATGACAGAAAATCAAAGGGATACAAGCTCTACAATCCTATCAACGAGAAAATTGTTGTGAGTCGTGATGTGGAGTTTGATGAAGATGCTTCTTGAAATTGGGATGCACGAGAAGATGTCGTCGACGGATTTTTTCCATTCTTCGATGAGGAAATTCAAGGAGGCGAAATATGGCAGCCCGTCGTTCCTCCATCAACATCCACATCAAATGGAAGCTCTAGACGAAGGATGAGAACTATTCAAGATCTTTACAAGAACACGGAGGTAATCGATGATGTCTCTATGCTTTGTCTTTTGGCTGAAATATTGGCTTTGAGTTTTGAAGAATATAGTAAAGAGAAGAAATAGAGACAAGCCATGGACGAGGAGATTCGGGCCATTAAAAGGAACGACACGTGGGAACTTGCTTCTCTTCCCGCGGGTCAAAAGTCAATTGGTGTGAAGTGGATATTCAAGGAGAAAAAGAATGCCGAAGATGTCGTGGAAAATAGAAAGCGAAACTAGTTGCCAAGGGTTATGCGCAACGACATGGAGTAGACTATGAGGAGGTATTTGCTCCTGTTGCTCGTTTAGAAACAATCAGATTTTTTGTTTCGTTTGCGGCACAAAGAAACTGGAGAATATTTTAATTGGAAGTGAAGTCAGCGTTTCTTAACGGTTTCCTTGATGAAGATGTCTTTGTAGAGCAACCGAAAGGTTATGTGGTGAAAGGACAAGAAGAAAATGTTTTGAAGTTGAAGAGGGCTTTGTACGGACTCAAGTAAGCACCCCGAGCATGGTACAGTCAGATTGATGTCTATTTTCAGGAGAAAGGTTTTGCGAGATGTCCTTATGAGTATGCACTTTATGTGAAGATGGATAAAAATGGAGATTGTTTGTTCGTATGCCTCTACGTGGACAATCTTATTTTTACAGGAAATAATCCGAGTCTCATTAAAGATTTCAAAAATGATATGGCCCGAGAGTTCGACATGACAGATATCGGTTTAATGTCATTTTACCTCGAATTAGAAGTACATCAATCGGATGATGGAATATTTATTTATCAACAAGCATATGTGAAGGAGGTTCTTGAAAGATTCAATATGTCGGATTGCAAACCAGCGTATATCCCAATGGCTGTCGGAGCTAAATTGAACAAGAACAAAGAGGGAGAAAAGGTCGATCCGACACTGTTCAAAAGTCTCGTGGGATGTGCTGGACGACGGCGTCATCACCTTCGCTGCACCAGCCACAACTCCTAACGTCAAGAACAATCCCTTGCCTAAACATGCGATAATCACCTCTGCGAGCCTGACCGCGTGCCCGTGGAGGGAGCTGGCCATGTAGGGATACAGGATGGCACCTGCGAACATGAGGATGAACGCTCTGGCCGACGCTTGCCCATCCCCGAAGTGTGGAAGGTAGGGAGACGTCTGCTGGATGAGGAGTTCTTCAGTGTCGATGTGCCCCTAGGGAGTGAGGAGTGTGGTGACAGCCGTGGGGGCGGTCCTCAGGAATCGCACGATGTCTGTCCCAACATCATCGTGGTGCTGGAGGGGCAGGATGCCAGAACGATTGGGGAGCTCCGCCAGGTGCGTGTACTCCTCGATGGTGGGGGCGAGCTCCAATGCTCCGAAGTGAAACGTGTAGGTCTCGGGGGACCATCGGGCAACCAGGTTCTGGAGGAGAACCCAGTCCAGCTTAACGTCGATCAGGTCTACTAGCGCCCCGAGCTTCGATCAGACGAAATCACGTTCCGACGGTGTAAGGCCGTTGTGCCAATCCCTAAGCAGCTCTGTTGCCGGGATACCCTTGCGGAGGAAAACAGGCTCCATGTGGCAAACCTGCAAGGTTAGACGTCATCCACATGTAATGACAGGATGTCTAAGGTACTTGACATGCACTCGGCTGGATATTCTTTTTAGTGTGGGAATTATTAATCGATTCATGGAGGTGCCTATGATGAAACACATGAAGGCGGCGAAGAGGATTTTGAGATACTTGAAAGGTACCATCGATTTTGGACTGTTTTATTCATCACCAAAGGAATTTCAACTTGTTGGATATTGCGACAGTGATTTTGCTCGAGACTTAGATGATCGGAAAAGTACAACTGGATTTGTGTTTTTTATGGGGTGTAATGCGATTTCGTAGAGTTCGAAGAAACAGGCGATCGTCACACTATCTTCTTGTGAGGCTGAATATGTCGCGATTACGGTATGCGCTTGTCACACAATCTGGCTAAGGAGAATGTTGATGGAGATAGGCTTGACAGATAATGAAGCGACCACAATTTTTGCCGACAACAAATCTGCTCAAGCATTGGCGAAGAATCCTGTTTTTCATTATCGAAGTAAACACATCTATACTCGCTATCACTTCATCCGAGAATTTGTTATGAAGAAGGAGATCAAACTTGAGTATGTGAAATCTGCCGATCAAGTTGCGGATATTTTTACGAAGCCTCTTAAAGTGGATGTTTTCAGCAAGATGAGGAGTATGCTTGGAGTCATGAAGAAATCAATTTTATGGGGGGTGTTAAAAATAAAATTGATTATGTTGCCTGGAAGTCCAAAAGTCGCCTAGGTAAGTCCAAGAGTCGGAAGTCCAAGAATCGCCTGAGGAAGTCCAAGAGTCCTTCAGGCAAAGCGAAACTGTCAGGCGAAGCGAAGCCACCAGGCGAAGGAAACTGAAAGGTTATCTGGAAGTTCAAGCGACGAAAGGCCAATGATCAGAATTCTAAGAGTCTTTTCATATGTATAAATAGACTACTTGTATGGAAGAAAAAGTATGAGATAAAACTAAAGTGTCTTCCCCCTTTCAAATTTATCTCAGTTAGAGTGTGAGTATTCGTCGCTTCGCCTACAACTCCTCCGGCTTGTAGGAGCAAGTGCCCACCAACTTTTCCAACAAAGTATTCTCCTTTTGTTTTCCTTCTCTGGATGGATGGATCATATATCCCATATCATTTTATGTTTTCTCGAAATCAGAACTGATTAAACTGACTTCTAATACTAATAACTGCCTAGAGAGCCCATGGCTTGATTTCGAAACAACTGTTTAGAACAAGCTTTTGTTTTCTTGGGGGTGTGATGTTAGCCCTCCAACTTCCGCAATCTAGTTTTTTATTCTCATGGAATCAGAACGACGAGGCTTCTTTCTCAAGGTTAATGTTGGGTGGATGCAAACTAGTTATACATGTTCTCTCTTGATGCAGAAGCAACCACGGGGTCGGAGACAAAAAGAATCACGGGGGATCGCTTGACAGAGGTAAGTGACGACTCTAGTTCTCATAGCGATGCAAGAATGGATTCCGTGAATCAAGCACGATTTTCCTTTTTAGCCGTCGCCAATCTCATCCTCATCCCCTACTACATGGCAGACCTTGCTCTGGCGGAAGTTGAGAAAGAGAAGAAATTGTCTTTCATCCAGGCTTGGGAGCAAAGTGAGATCTCCAAAGCCGTCAACAAGTATGCCCTCTAGAAAACTGCTTCATACATCGATATGCTCTTTTAGGGTCGATGATAAGCTTCAAAGGCGTCACTCCACGTGCTGAGCATGACTCACAGATTCACTACACTGGTTGAACAGGGCTCAGAAGAAGCTGTCTACTGTTACCGCTTGGGAGAATAGCCAGAAGGCATCCAAGGAAGCCGATTTGCGGAAAACTGAGGTGACAGATTGTTACTTCTCTTCAAGCTTCTTGTTCTCAGTAAATTCTTAGAAGGAAAACATTAGCTAATCTTTCGACTACCCGGCAAGCTTTAGCTTTGATCGGTGAGTTCCCTGGATTCCAGGAACAACTAGAGAAGAAGAAGGCGGAAAACGGCGAGAAAATGAGAAACAAGGTAGCCCTGATTCACAAACAAGCAGACGAGAAAAGGGCAGTCATCCACGCTAAGCGGGGTGAAGACATCCTGAAGGCCGAGGAATTGGCAGCCAAGTACTGGGCAACCGGATAAGGATGTCGATCCTGTGAATTCAATGCTTGAACTTCAGGCCCAGGCAACATCATTAATGAGGCAAGGCTAATTATGAAGAGACAACATGAGCTGATTTCAAGACACTGTCCTAGGAACAATCACATTGTATTTTAAGTCCTAACAAGGGGTGTCTCAAAATGATTCCCCTCCCAACTTCTGAGGATTACTCAAAATAAACAAAAAGCCGATTCGCAATCACACGCCAGTTTTGGATCCCCTCCCCTGCCTCCACCTACAGCCCATGGCTAATTAAACTAAGCTAAGTACTAATCCGATCCGATCAAGGCAGCGATCAGTCATATATTAGGGGCTACATTGTGCATTGTAGTGGTCGATCTGTCCCAAGAATGTTATGTCATTGTTGATCGGGAAATCTAATAGCAGCTGCAGTGCTGTGTCTGAGGAATCCTCGAGCACGCTGTATCCCGATGACTCGGACTCTTCCATCATCTCGAGGTAGGATTTGCAGTTCTTATGGTCCTTATCCTCGGCGTTTTCATTTTCAAAGGTGGTTGCAGAGGAGCCTGCCGGATTCGACTCGCATTTCACGGATGATGACGATCCTTGGGAAGCAGGGCTTTCGGTGACAGTTTTCTCCTCTCGGATGGACTTTCTGAATGATTCTCCGACCTCAGAGTTCCACAACCGGAGGAAAAAGTCAGAAGCTGACCCCGCAGCAGCCCTGGAAGGGGGCAGATCAGGACCAAACTGAAGGGATTCCTTGGAGAGGCGGGCCTCGGCTTCGAGCCTGGCGCTCTCCCACTGAGCCATGTGCCTGGTGGAGGTCGTGGATGGCGATTTTGGGATGGGGCTGCAGGGGAGGAACGGCTCGTGCGTCTGAGGGTCGAGGCCCATCCCGAGGAGCCGTTTCTTGAGGTGGGTGTTCCAGAGGTTCTTGATCTCGTTGTCGGTTCTCCCCGGCAGCTGAGCAGCTATGGCAGCCCACCTGTAGCAGCGACAACAGCACAAGCTAACCACAGACACAACCCGGGCAAATCGAGCAGGAGCGAAGCCACGTGCAGGATGAAGGGGAACACCTGTTGCCTAGGATGCCGTGTAGCTGGATAACAAGCTTCTCTTCCTCCGCGATGAAGGGGCCGCGCTTAATGTCCGGTCTGAGGTAGTTAGTCCACCGGAGGCGGCAGCTCTTTCCGCAGCGCTTAAGTCCTAAACCCACCTCAAAAGCAGAAGCAATGAGGGGCAGGAGTAAAATGGGAAACACATTCTTACTTGTGTGTGTGGCAGAAAAGAAAGGAACCTGCGAGCTTAGGGAGGGAACGCCAGCTGCCATGGCCATTCTTCTTGATATAGTCGACGAGGATGTTATCCTCTTCGGAAGTCCAAGGACCCCTCTTAAGATCGCTCTTGTCACAACATGGGGTCCTCCCCATCCTTCACCTCCGAATCCACCTCACCTTTACTCACTTTCCCACCTTAAAAACTGCTGAATGCAACAACCACTTCCCTGGACGGCAGGAGGAGGAGGCTGATGATGCGAAAACAGGAAGGACCCCAAGATCAAAATGCAAAAGGAAATCCTATTTTTGGGCTTTGTTTGGTTTTTACTATGCAGAGGGACAACGAAGAAGAGAGTTGAAATGGGAGGGACATCTGCAGAAAGAAGCTGGTCCAAACAGCATTGAATGCTTTTGACGTAGAAGGGTGTGTGTGTTGTGTGTATTTAAATCCAACCTGACACAAGGAAAGAAGAAACTTTTTTTTTATTATTATTACAACCCAAATCAATCAATAATAGCCAAAAAGCATATGGCGAGGCGAGGGGAGTGAATTAAATGACACCCACCACCAACGACTATTCTTTGTCTGTGGCCTATCATTTCCTTTTTTAACAGGCGAGGGACAGACAATCAATACTATAATATTTCTATATTTATTACATGTCACATTCAACACATAAAAGATAGGAGAGGGTGAGTGAAGTGGATTTTGTGTGTGTGTGTGTGTCTGTGCAGCGCAGATGAAAAGGATTGCATTGAATTGGGGTTGGGGTCATGAACATGCATTGAATGCAGAAGGACACGACATTGACAAATGAGATATAATAGGAGTAAGAAAAAAAGGGAGGCTGTAAGAGAGAGAGAGAGAGAGAGAGAGTACGGACATTGGATTTAAATGCAGCTCCTTTTTCTGGTAGGTCTTGAAAGGCCACTTGCCTCTCCAATCAATCTCCATTGCCGACCATTTCTTCTTTTATACAAAGACATCCTAATATCATAATTAGCAAAGAAAGATGGTGAGGGAGAGATTCACAAAAGTTTTGAACTGCCTTCTGTCTGTCTATGTACCACACACACACACATACAGAGACACACGCCAAGTGTGGCCAACCCCATTGGCCAATAACTGACTGTAGAAGCCAATGAGAACAACAAAAGGTAGGCGTTTGGCTTTGGTTTCCCTTAGTCAAAGCTGCTGCTTGACCTCCAATCCACTGTTCACTTTATTTCAATGCAACTGCCTGATTTCGTACCCTCTTGATATATAAATAAATGCACCCCGTAATCTGATGATAAACCGCATCCATTGCCGACAGCTATCATGAAACCCCCTTTCATGCATTTACAATGTCCAGGGAGCCCACATGCAAAATCAATAATAATCTACCCCAGAAAGAAGGAAAGACTGGCTTTGAAAAGCCAGATAAACATTTGATGGGCAAGTAAACTTGCTGGGGTACACCCAACAGCACATTATCTTCCAACAGGGATCACAATCATGTTTTTATCACAAAGTTAAGTGGCTGCGTGAAGCAGAAGAGCTTAAGGCAGATTTCAAACACCCTTCATCAGGAAAAAACAAAGAGGACTCCCCCATTGCAGATAGATGAAACGAATAAATCCCCCCCCTTCTTCAGAGACTTAATAATCCATTACAACTTTATTTGTCAGGAATCGGTTCCCACTCCACCAATCATCTCCTCGAAGCCCATCCATACATTGCTTCCTTGGATCCACCCTCCAAAGCTGTCTGTCATTTCTCAACGACAGGCGCAGCACAGTCCAACCTAAGACCGATAGTAATAAAGCAAACAGATTAGGAGTTCCCTAGGGACCCCTATTAACAATCACATGAAAACAAAATAAAGCCCAAATCTTTCTTCCTTAACAAGACATGTCCTGGAGGAACTGTTTCTAATACCAATAAAATGTCTCTTAGAAGGCGAACCAAATGATAACCAAGGACTAAATCCAATCCTCCAACGTTACTAGCATCCCAAACAGAAGAACCATGGGGCCTCAGTAAATGAATTAAGCAAAGTACATCAAATAGCTAAATGAATTCAGTTCTCAGCTAACAGTTTCATAAGCAGGACCCTCCAATGAAGCTACCTTATCATTACCATTCTTCAGAAATGACCCCTACCCAATATATCCAAACTGATCACCGGCAATAAATTGCCTGATCAATATGTGGGGGTATCTGCTTTATCTCAGTGCCAAGTTCTTGTTCAATCCTGTACCTGAAAGACAACTAACACATAAGTCATTCTGTGCAACAAAACCCTAAGAACACAACTAGAGAAAGACCTACAGGTTAAAGCGATCTTCATAAGTGATGAGATTGACAGCTAGCCCAAGGTGTCCAAACCTTCCCGAACGGCCAACCTAGAAATATAATAATAGTCTAGGTCATCCAAACCAATAGATATACAAGAGCACTCCACCTCATGAGTGCTACTGTTAGAGAGGGAGAAGGGTGGGAAGGGGAAGAGAGAGAGAGAGACCAGCATACCCTATGTAAGTAAGTTTCTGAGTTCTTGGGAAAGTCGAAATTAATGACAACATTCACAGCCTGAATGTCAATACCCCTAGTGAACAGATCTGCAGTCCATAAAGAATAGATAAGATTACCCAGTACCAAAGAACCATTGACATGATATTTACTCAATCACATAATATATAATTTAATATCCAAAGAGAAAAATGAGCAGACAAACATGAAGAGAGAGTCTAGGCACTGGAATGAATTAAAAACCAATAAACATCATAATGCGAAGCAAGGAGAGATTACTGAGCAGATAAACAATATGAAAATGCAAAGACATCCAGAAAAAAGGGAATATTGGAGTCCATCTAATACAAAACCATAAACCCCAATATGTCAACGAACAAGACTCATCAGGCTGGATAGGTAATGCGATCACTATCACATTTTATATAGACATCACAGAAACCATCCACACGTAAGCCTAAAAAATTCATACGAATGGAACTCTTTCATACCAGTGCAAACAAGATTCCTGCAGGCACCATTTCGGAAATCATGAAAAACTCTGTTCCGATGGTCTTGCAGCATCTTTGCATGAATATAGAAACAAGAATAACCAAGTTCTGTTATCTTCTTGGCAAGAAGCTCCACTCGATTAACTGAGTTGCAAAATATAATGGACTGGTTGATTTGGAGCTGGAATAATCAAAACTGCATATCAATTAATGTACACAGGAGGTACAATAAGTTAATCCAATGACTCTTTGAAAGATATACCTTTGAGAAAAGTGTATTGAGACAATGGACTTTCTGTCTCTCTTCAACAAAAGCATAGTACTGGGTAATACCCTTCAGGGTGAGCTCATCCATGAGATTTATGACATACGGTTTTCGCAGGTAACGATCTTTAAAATCCTTGACTGTAACTGGAAATGTAGCAGAATACATCAAAATTTGACGAGTAGGGGGCAAAAACCGAATCAACTGCTGTATCGATGGTTGAAATTCTGGTGACAGAAGCTTGTCAGCCTAGAAACAGAAACCGAATATTGTAATATCAGGCTTCAGAAAGCGTATTTGAAAAATCAATAGCAAAACACGTAATAGAAGATCTCATTAAAACATCACTTGAAAATACAGTCACTTCTGGAATAATCTACAATTTACTCATTCAGAGCATGACTACTCCACACATTTGGACAGAATTCAGAAACCTAGACAGCAATGTCTTCTGGAATAAATGTTTTGGGCGTGTGGCATTCCATGACACCAGATATCCTCATAACAAATTCTACAGGCTTCAGTAGACAAAATACAGTCAAATGACAACTTTTTCGATCAAGAAACTGACATTTTGCATCAGTATCTCGTAGGACTGAGTTTTTCTATCCAATATCTGCAATACAAAAACCTAGGTGCTAATAGATTTGGCGGAATTCCAGCATTCTTTTGAAACCACTTGTAATGGAGGTGGATGTCTATGTACACAGCCTTAAGCAACCTGCTTTCGCAGAAGAAGCTGTGCCCTTTCATACTATTCTTTGTAACAATTTTACTCATAGTAACAGGAAGAGACTTCAACATCTCAACCCTCCCAGAGAAAAGAAAATCTAATCAAAGTGTCAAAAGTAATCCAGTTTCATCGACAAAACCTACAAACAGAGACTATATAAATTAGCATATTCACCTCATCCATCACGAGCATTGAGCAATCTTTCAATATACAAACACCTTTCTTTGTAAGATCCAAAATCCTTCCAGGTGTTCCAACAAGCAAGTGTACAGGTTGATAGAGACGCATTATATCATCCTTTAAACTGGTACCGCCAGTTGTAACCATAACTTGAATTTTCAAATGCTTCCCAAGCTCTTTACAGACTTGTGATGTCTGCAGGGCCAACTCTCTCGTGGGAACAAGTATAACAACTACATTAGAAAACAATAGCTGCAAAAAATTAGTCCGAAGCTTGGTCCAGAAATCTACCTATTCACATAACCTGAAGAAAAATGCACTTCTTCAAAAAACTAACTTGTCAGAATAGAGCCAAAATGATATCCCACAGACTCTCCCAGTGACTCGTCGAAATAAAGGAATAAATCACCTTACAAGAAAAGGAGAAGACAAGGGCACAAAATATCACCTTGAATAACATTGCTATCTTGATCAATCTTTTCCAAGGCAGGGATGCAGAATGCAGCTGTTTTCCCAGTTCCATTTTTAGCTCTAGCAAGTATATCACTGCCAGTAAGGGCAATAGGGATACTTTCTTCCTGAATAGGAGAAGGTCTCTCGAATCCTTTCTCATATATACCCATAAGCAACTCCCTTTTCAAGAAATAATCCTCAAACTCATTTCCCTTGGTGGCAGTCACATCCTAAAGAAGAAAAGAAAGCCAAAATGGATGATAAACAATCCATAGATGTAAAACAATAACGACATTCCGCTCCTTATTACTGGTCATTCCAGAAGCTTCGATGATGCGATACACGGGAAAGCCGTGATAATTAGAGAGCCATGCAATGCCAAAAATGCAAGATGACAAATAAGCCATACCTCTGTCTTGTAGCGAGTGTCTGGGGGTGGCACCTTAAGTTTTGCCTTCCAATCTTGTGAACTGTGAATCAATATTTCAGACAAAAACTGAACAAAATGGGAAAGAACACCATTCCATGAGCAAAAATACAGACTGTTACCTGGCAACGATGGCCTCCGACTGCACTGTCTTCTCGACCTCATCCACGACTCCAGTCTCCGCACCGCCAATCTGATTCCTCCTCAACCACTGTTGCTGCTGCTGCTGCTGTGCTTGCTGATACTGCTGCACTTGTTGCTGCTGCTGCTGCTGACTATGACTAGGTTGATTCTGATAATAACCCTGATGTTGATGATGAGGGTATCCTACTTGTCCTAACTCATTATTGCCCCTCTGAACATAGTTCTGAGGCCCCTGCGACGGTCTCAAACCTGGGTTCATCCCCCCACCGCCTCTAGCGATCCCAGGAGGATACCTCGCCCTATTACTATTGTTATTCATCATACTCACTCCCTGACACTAACAGTGAGCCCAACCCCAAACACCTAAATCGCCCTAAAGGTTCGAACTTTGCACAGGAAACTGAAAATTCTCAAAACTGTCTACCTCTCTTTGTACACAGAAAGAAACTCCTAATCCTAAAAGCCTAATCCTAACAGCGCTTGCGGAAAACGAAAGATCAGGGTCGGAGAGATTATGGGGAATCCGAGAGAGTGAAACCGTGGGAACCACAACAACGACAAAAAAAAAGGCAGAGGGGTTTCCTTTGTAAGAAATGGAACTCGGAGAAGAAAACCCAGATCCTAATTCCAGAAAAAAGGAAGCCGACGACAAAAATCGGGACAACAAGGGATTTGATAATACATACAGCCTTGGCCCACTCTTTGGCTTGTAAGAGGGTAAGGAGGGGAGGCGACCACCCAAGTTCGACAAATAACCAAGGAAAGGAAAGGAGGTGGGGTTGCAACAATTCAGGCTGCCTTAAAAGATCCAATGGAAGGAAGAAAGATGACGGCGGACGGCGGGGGTGTGTGCATGTTTTTCCCTGGGTTTCTTCTTTTTCTTCTCTACTTCGCCATCGTCGACTGACACACACTCTCTCTCTCCCCAGCCTCCTCCTCGGCAACGTCCATTGTAGGGCTCAACGTCGATATTTTACAAATGGTTCTCAAATTTCTTTTCTCTCCTTTATTAATCCTCACTTTATTTGCTTCTAGCATAGACGTCCAGCGATAAATAGTCCGCTTAGACTTATATATTAACTTGTAAATTTTAATATTTTCGATGTGGGACTTGGGTTTGCACCCTTCAACATGCAGTAGGCTCACGCTTTTCCCTTGTTTGCTTCCACAGAAAACTGTCGTGATCGAGTTTGGTCTCAACCTCGACAATGCCTCCAGGAGCTGGACCAAGGCCATGCAGCTCGCCACCACTGTTTCATGTAACTGCTTGTACGCACGCCCTCCGGCCCAACACGCGCGCTGCAGTACGGAAGACAGGAGGATCCGAGCCCGCTCCCCCTTGGTGTCCTCCGGTCGACGCCACGACTCGTACGTCAAGGCGCTGCAGAGAAAACCGGGGTCGTTCCTCCCTCGATTCCTAATCAGGCCTGTCCGGGCCCTTGTCGATCGTCACCATGCTCCTTGGAGAGGCGACGGATGACAAACGGGGCATGATCCGTAAAAGGAATTTTCAAGAGGATCGGGAGCGGCTCGTGTCGCCTTCCCTCATCCATGATAGCTCCGTAAAAATGATGGTTGTCGCTTAATCTAGGTAAGCTATTACGAAGTCGTCACCGACTTATTTTTAAAACTGTTCAAGTCGAAACAAAAAAGTTGGTTCGGGGATCTTCGAGCTTTCAGTCTTCAAACTTCGTGTTGTCGAATTTCCGTGAAGCTCGGTTGATTTTCATGCAAATATAACCAAAATGCGGTGGAGAAAATAGTGGTGGTCAAAAAATTCTAATTAAGACATGTCAAATAATTAGAATTAACTGAGTGAGTAAGAATGATGCTCACGGGGCGTTGTGTGGCCCGTTGATCCGTGATGTCGAAAGATGATGTCCCTTTGTAATGAATTCCGCATTGTTTTACATACAAAATAAAGGAAAGGAGAGAGATAAACAAAGCCTTTAGTAACAGGTAAATTGACGTAAATTTAACCGAACTAAAATAGTAAGGCATGACTTATCGTTTGAAATTGTTAAATTAAATAGGGCATTTGTAGCCTGTTGACGTCGATCCTCTGATACGTCTTATAGAATTCGAGATGGTTGAATTGAATTTTAATTTCCGCGAATTCATTCACTTGTAGTTTTGTCGTGTTTTTCATGTAAAACAAAAGGGAAAGGAGGTTTGGGAGCACATATATTAATTCTTCTTAAAATCAATCTAGTAAAAGACGTAAGAAAATAATAATAAATAATAAACCTTATGAAAAGAAAATTTTAAAAAAATATAGGCAATTATTTCAACCCGTATATAGGTAATAATTCATATTTGACCACAACCTTACCATCTGATGCGCACGATTAATGGAACGAAGTAATGCAGTCAATTATAGAAAGTCTTTTAGTAAACCCACGTGCACTATTCTGGGCAGCAAGATACACGGCCATAACAAGAGCGCAGAAGGCTGACCTGGTTTGTGAGGGGAAACCCATTGAAGCCTGACACCAGAAGGAGTTTTGTTCACCTAAGGAATGACAGAGGTGGCCGAATGCAGCCGCGGAGACTCGAGTGGCGAGAAGATTATCCTTGGGGACGGGGTCTTGGCTGTCTCGCCGCAGATCTGGGACTAGAGCTCGTCCGACGATGGTGGGAGGCGAGAAAGAAGGCGCCCAGAAGAACCCGAGGCTGGGGTGGTCGGGTGAACCTTCGCTGTTGCCGGATTTGGAGGATCGGCGTCATCCGGTCGCCGTCCGGCTGATCGCTAGCAGCGGGGAGCCGCTTTGGGATCGAACTTGGGGGATCCGCTGGAGCTGAGAGGCAAAGAGTGATGGGATGTGACACAAATTACAACACCCCGAAATACGTCGAATGACTTCTTAAGGCCAGATTATGTTTCTCACAACGGAAATAAATAATTAACGACGAAGAAACAACACCGAGATTTTACGTGGAAACCTCCTCAATGTGAGAAGTAAAACCACGGCCCGAGGCACCACTAAACTTCCATTAAATCAACAAAGAAGTGGGTATACAAGTGTTCCTCTCTAAACACCAATAATCAGCTCTCAATCCTCTTCCTAACTCACTGTAAACATCAAGAATCCATCTTGGAAATCATACGCTAAGGATATCAAATGAAGAGAAGCTGAAAATCATAAACACACAATCTGCCGTCTCGGATACAATACGAAATCTCCAGCAAAAAGACTTCAATCGCCAATCCAACCGCTCAGAATGAAGAAGCTTAAGTAAGGAATACTTTCTCAAAGTTTCACGAGATTCTAACGGTGCGATCGGCGGGAACAGACCAAGAAGCAAACGTCGCCCAGGCTGGAATGGAGCTGCGGCGGGATCCAAAAACACCTCCTTGGTGGCAACCTCCACTTGTATTCTTCGGTCTGAAGATAACCCTAAAAAAAATACCTTAAATACTTGTGGGCTTTTTGGGCTTCATCTATGTACAAAACATAGGCTTGGGCTACTCCACATATGGAGAGAAATACCCAACAAATCTCCTCCTCTCGACTATGTGGAAGAACTCGCCGTGATACCGGCGACTTGACGACAAGTAATAATCCTTTCTCTAGAAAGTGCTTTTGTCATCATATCCGATCCATTATCATCAGTATGGATCTTCTCAATATGCACCAATTTTGAATTCACAACATCTCGAATCCAATGGTATCTCATATCAATATGCTTCGACTTCGCATGGAAAGTAGAATTCTTCGCAAGATATATGACACTTTGGTTATCACAGAAGAGAACATACCGTTCTTGATTGAATCCAAGTTCTTGAAGAAAATTCTTCATCCATAGTAACTCTTTGCACGTTTCCGTTGCGGCAATGAATTCCGCCTCGGTAGTAGAAAGTGCAACACATTTCTGAAGCCTAGATTGCCAAGAAACGGCTCCCCCTGCAAAGGTAATCAGATAACCAGATGTCGACTTACGAGTATCAATATCTCCAGCCATATCTGCATCTGCATAGCCAATCAACTTTGGCTCACCACCTCCGAAACATATACCATAATCTGCGGTACCACGCAAATACCTCATGATCCATTTCACCACATTCCAATGCTCCTTACCAGGATTAGACAAGAATCGGCTCACCACGCTAACAGCATGCGCAATATCAGGTCTCGTGCACACCATGGCATACATCAAACTACCAACAGCAGAACTATAAGGAACCTTCTGCATATACTGCCTATGCTCATCAGAAGAAGGACAATGATCGCGGCTCAACTTAACTCCAGAAGGAAATGGAGAACTTACTGCTTTAGCATTTTCAATATTGAACCTTTCCAACACTTTGTGAATATACTTCTCCTGCGATAAGAAGATCTTCTTCTCTTCTCTTCTTCTGGTAATCCTCATGGCAAGAATCTGTTCTGCATGACCTAAGTCTTTCATAGCAAAAGACTTGTTCAATTGCTTCTTCAATTGATTAATGCGGGATATATTCCTGCCAACAAGAAGCATATCATCCACATACAATAAGAGAATAATGAAGTCATCATCACCAAACCTCTGAAAGAAGACACAATGGTCTGTGTTGGTTCTGGTGTAGCCATGCTCCCCCATAAAGGACTCAAACTTCATATACCATTGCCTTGGAGCTTGTTTTAAACCGTAAAGACTTTTGTTGAGCTTGCACACAAAATCTTCTTTTCCTTTTACAATGAAACCTTCAGATTGTTCCATGTAAATCTCTTCGTGCAAGTCACCATGAAGAAAGGCTGTCTTAACATCCATTTGCTCAATCTCCAAGTCAAGGCTAGCAGCTAAACCCATCACAACTCGAATAGATGACATCTTGACAACCGGAGAGAATATCTCATCAAAATCAATTCCTTTCCTCTGACTAAAGCCCTTTACAACCAATCTCGCTTTATATCGCGGCCGAGAGTTGTGTTCATGTTTTACCCTGAATATCCATCTGTTCTTCAAGGCACGCTTACCCTTAGGCAACTTCACCAAATCATAAGTATTATTGTCGTGAAGCGATTTCATCTCATCATCCATAGCACGAACCCATTCTTCCTTTTGCTCACTCTCCATAGCTTCTGCAAAATATTCGGGTTCTCCCCCATCAGTCAACAAAACATACTCATTAACTGGATACCTGGTGGATGGTTATCGTTCTCTCAACGACCTTCTGAGTGGCACGTCACTTGGAGCTTCAGTTGTTGGTAAATCATCAACAACTTCGGTTTCAATCTCATCAGTCCCATGCTCATCATCCTGAACTTCACTTTGGGATTGACACAGGAGGAACGATACTCATATCCAAGTTCTCACTTCTAGAAGCAGTTGAAGGTTTCACCTTCTCAATATCCTCAATAGTCTGATCCTCTACAAAAACCGCATCTCTGCTTCGAATAAGCTTCTTCGAGATAGGATCATAAAATCTGTAGCCAAACTCATCCTGACCATATCCGATGAAAACACATTGCTTTGACTTCAAATCAAGCTTACTTCTCTCATCACTTGGAATATGCACAAAAGCTTTACATCCAAAAACTTTCAAGTGATCATAAGAGGGATCCTTACCACTCCAAACTCGATTTGGAACATCAAACTTCAAGGGAACACATGGTGTAAGATTTAACACGTGAACAACAGTGTTAAGAGCTTCTCCCCAAAATGACTTCGGTAACTTGGCATGTGAAAGAATACATCTTACCCGTTCAACGAGTGTCCTGTTCATCCTCTCTGCTAACCCATTTAACTGAGGTGTCTTGGGTGGCGTCTTTTGATGTCGGATGCCATGTTGTCTACAATACTCATCAAATGGCCCCGAATACTCACCTCCATTATCAGATCGAATGCACTTGAGCTTTCTTCCAGTTTCCCTCTCAACCGAAACATGAAACTGTTTGAACACATTTATAACTTGGCTCTTGTGCTTCAAAGTATAAACCCAAGTCTTTCTTGAATGATCATCAATGAAAGTAACAAAATAAAGAGATCCACCTATGGTCTGAACCTTCATAGGACCGCATAAATCTGAATGAACCAAGTCAAGAACATTCTCTTTTCTTTCAGACGATGAAGAAAAAGAAATACGATTCTGCTTTCCTGCCAAACAATGATCACATCTCTGCAAGCTGGCACTCTCCAAACCAGATAATACGTTCTTTCTGCCTAAGAGAGAAAGACCTTTCTCACTGATATGACCAAGCCTTTTATGCCACAACTCAGATATAGCTACATTTTCAGCCACATTAACAACATGACTCGCAATCTTAGCATGCAACATGTATAAAGATGAAGATCTCTCACCTCTGGCTACAATCATCGAACCTTTGGTAAGCTTCCATCTTCCATTTGCAAAGGTACTACAATAACCATCATCATCTAGCTTTCCAGTTGAAATCAAATTCAATGATATCTGGAACATGTTTCACATCTTTCAAAATCAACTTGGAACCAATACTAGTCTCCAAGCAAATATCACCAATGCCAACAACCTTTGCCTCACCATCATTTCCCAACTTCACACAACCGAAACTACCTGGTGTATAAGAAGTGAAGAAGTCCTTCCGGGAGGTAGTATGAGTAGAAGCACCACTGTCAATCACCCAACTGGTCTCGTGGCTAGTCAAATTAACCACGTCAGAATCATAGACAATAAGAAAATCCTCAGTAGTAGTGGTAACCCGTTCCGCATCACTACTTTCACCTGATTTCTTCTCTTTACCCTTGTCCTTATACTTCTGTTTATTCTCCTTCTTCAAAAGCCGACAGAAAGGCTTGATATGTCCTTTCTTCCCGCAATGATGGCACTCAACATCAGCAAACTTTCCTCGAGACTTGCTCCTGCTATTGCCATCTCTACTCTTCGGTCCACGGCTATAACCTCTCCCCCGTGACTCGGTAACCAGAATATCCGACTTCGAAGAAGAATTAGAATCAAGAGATTTTCTCCTCACCTCTTCATTCATACAGCTAGCCTTTGCCAGATCATATGTAACCACTCCTTTTGGAGCTGAATTAGAAACAGATGTCCTGAAAGTATCCCAAGTATGCGGCAAACTGCCAAATAACCATAAGCCAAGCAACTCATCCTCAAATCTGAGACCCATGGAAGACAACTGATTAATATAACCCTGAAAGCTGTTGATATGATCTGCCATAGAGGAACCATCCTTATACTTCAATCCCAATAGCTGATTCATGACGTACATCTTGTTGCTTCCTGTATTGCTGGCATATAGCTCCTCAAGCTTACTCCAAAGAGTCCGAGCATGGTTGATTCCGCTGATATGATTCAGCACATTATCCTCAACCCATTGTCTGATATATCCACATACTTGCCTATGAAAGATAGTCCACTGCTCATCTGTCTTATCATTTGGTTTTTCTGTATAGAAAACAGGCATGTAATAATTCTTCACATAAAGCAAATCTTCCATTCGAGATTTCCAAGAAGAATAATTTGAACCAGTCAACATAATCATTTTGCTCGTATTAGCCTCCATCATTCAACACAGATCACAATCAAATAAACTGCGCTCTGATACCACTTGATGGGATGTGACACAAACTACAACACCCCGAAATACGTCGAATGACTTCTTAAGGCCAGATTATGTTTCTCACAGCGGAAATAAATAATTAACGACGAAGAAACAACACCGAGATTTTACGTGGAAACCTCCTCAATGTGAAGAGTAAAACCACGGCCCGAGGCACCACTAAACTTCCACTAAATCAACAAAGAAGTGGGTGTACAAGTGTTCCTCTCTAAACACCAATAATCAGCTCTCAATCCTCTTCCTAACTCAACGTAAACACACAATCTGCCGTCTCGGATACAATACGAAATCTGCAGCAAAAAGACTTCAATCGCCAATCCAACCGCTCAGAATGAAGAAGCTCAAGTAAGGAATACTTTCTCAAAGTTTCATGAGATTCTAACGGTGGGATCGGCGGAAACAGACCAAGAAGCAAACGTCGCCCAGGCTGGAATGGAGCTGCGGCGGGATCCAAAAACACCTCCTTGGTGGCAACCTCCACTTGTATTCTTCGGTCTGAAGATAACTCTAAAAAAAATACCTTAAATACTTGTGGGCTTTTTGGGCTTCATCTATGTACAAAACATAGGCTTGGGCTACTCCACATATGGAGAGAAATACCCAACAAAGAGGGGGTCATTTTGGGGTCGCCAGCTGCCGGTTCTGTGGACGTCGGGGAGGACGTGGGTCACCGCCGCTGAGTTGATTGTTAGCAGCGGAGAACCGCCTTGGGATCGGACTTGGGGAATCTGCTGGAGCTGAACAACAAAAATGCAGCGCCGCCTTGGGGCCGTCTACTACTGGTTCTGTGGATTGGTGTCGTCGCTGTGGGTTCTAGGAGGCCAGAATCGGGAAGCACGCCTCGGGAGCCTTGGTATATTCACTTGCCTTGGATGGGTCGACGAATCTGAGGATGGTTTTGTTCCTTGCCAGTGAGTCAGCCGCTGGCGTTGATGAAGGAGTTGGAGGTGAGGTCACCGTAGCTGCCTTGGGGTTAGAGAGATGCGCGGTCGGCGCGGTAGTCTTGATGTTTGTTACAGGGGGTGGCTGTTGCTGGTGTTTGGTTGATGGTATTCTGGTCGTCGGGATCAGGAGGTCACCGGTGAAGAGCGTTGGGAAGCTGGGTGCGGTAAAGGTGAACATCGGAGGAAGAGGTGGAGTCGCTGGTGCTCGGCTGATGGTATTCCGATCTGGATGGGTTGCCATCAAGTCGCCGCTAAGCTGATTGTTGGCAGCAGGAGGTCGCCTTGGGATCTGACTTGAGGGATGCGCTGGAGTTGAACGACGAAAGGAGGCGTCACCTTGGGGCTGCTTGTTGTTGGGTCTGGGGACGTCATTGTCGTAGCTGGAACGGGTGGCTTCGTCGCTGCCGCGACCAGGAAACGGCTAAGGACGGTGTGGGTATGGTCGGTATAACGGCGAGGTCTAGGCTGGTATAACGGCGTTATACTGTGCGCTCGGTATAACGGCGAGGTCTAGGCTGGTGTGGACTGCGACTTCTGGTGTTTGCTGCGGGTGTGGTCGTGGCGGCTACTGGAGCGGTCTCTGTTGCCGGCTGGGAAACTTGTGGCTGCTGCTGCTACTGGAGCGGTTACTGTTGTTGGTTGTTCCCTGCAGAGTTTTGTTCCTTTACGACTTCATTTGACAAAATATTTCATCAAATGACACAGTATTAAAAATAATTCGTCAACTAACTCATCAAAGTCGGCCTTGGTGCTCAAGAAAAAGGCCGACTTCGGTTTTCCAGAACGGAAGTCGGTCTCACACTTGAAAAAATTGTAACAAACGAAGTCTGGGATACCTCATGAAGGAAGTCGGCCTTTGTAAGGCCGACTTCGGTCTTTGTGAATGGAAGTCGGCCTTACAAAGGCTGACTTTCTCGTGTTAATTTTTTTTTTTTTTTGCCTTTGTAAAGCCGACTTTCCATTAAATACTTTTTTCCCCTTTGAATTAAAAAAAAAAACTAATTGAGGAAGTCGGCCTTTGTAAGGCCGACTTTACTCGTATGAATAATCACTAAAATTTTTTTTTTACTAAGTGTAGAGAAGTCTGCCTTTGTAAGGCCGACTTCCTTGGAGACCAAAGTCGGCCTAAGGCCGACTTTGATGAGTTAGTTGCCGAATTAATTTTAAAAGTGCATCATTTGGCGAATTATTTCGCCAAATGACATCATAAAGGAACAAAGCTCGTTCCCTGCAGCGCACACTTGTTCGTCGCATAAAGAAGAGGACTGTTTAGTCCGATTGTTCTCTTTCCTTATGACAACATCAATTCATCCCCATGTTAACAACACGTAACGTAGTTTTGAAGAATTCTTCTCTGTGACCAACTTGTGACTTATACCTATGGTAGGGATGGAGGCATGAAAGGGCTATTCACTGGGGTCTGTCCACGTGGAGGACGTGCAGGGCCTTCCGCTGGTATAGTAGTCTCCTTCTACGAGGTCGCGAAGCATGTTCTATACAGCCAATACGCATGAAGTCAGATTGGAATGCATCCCCGATGATTCGAATACCTGCCTGGCTGCTTAATTAATTCTGTTGCCTAACTGGGCGGTTGGAGATGTTCTTTGTCAGCCCAAGTTGACAACAAGTTTTGAGATCAAGCAGCGGCTTCTTCGGTAATGTTAGAGTTTTCAAAACCAGATTTACACGGATGGATGGTTGTGATCGCTCGCCGTATCAAAATTTTCCACATATCTTTTGGCTGGAAAAGGATGGAAAGGAAAGCATTCCGACCGATTAAATTACCACAAAAGCTTTGTCAGGCTGGTTCTCGTACTGTCTTCTTTTCTTGGCTTGGCTTACGCCAAATACGAATGACGATGGTGACGGGACCTGCGAACCTACTACCAGTACCACCTGGATAGCCGCTGTGCTAACCTAATCGTTCAAATGAACAGCCCGTTGATTGAACCTCAGAAATATATTCCCAAATATTTGCAGCGCGTCAAAAAAAAAATAACCTAAGGTCGTGACAAAATACTAGATAATTTGGGGTATCTACAATGCTATCCATACTCGGCTCGGCATTATTATGATCACAACCGGGAGACACACCCAGTGAGTGTGAACCAAATTGAGTATGTCAGCTACCACAATAACTAAGCATTCCAAACAGGGCGCGGTGCAGTCACGTATTTCTAACAGTCCTGTTCAGAGCCCTTTGGAGGAGATGAAAGAGTCATGTTAATGTTTTGCTTGTAATGTCAAATTCTGTGTATGTATGTGGATCATCAATTCGTTTGCTGAATGAAGAAGCCTTGGATTAATCCTTATGATGGATGAAGTTCAATTCTCGAAAAGCCAGAAGATTAAGAAACTGCATAAGATTTTGTCTGAACCACCACCTATGGAAGTTGTCAGACCTGATATCAGCGCGCGATGATTTTGTTTAATCAAATGTACCCTCCTGTGTCCGGCTGAAGAATGCACCAGTGGGGCCCTCGTCTGGGAGTAGGGCGAGCATCACAGGTCCCTCGGCGCCCTCCTCAATCGTCAGGCGTCCCATGTTATTATTTATGTCGGTCTTGACGAACCCAGGGCAAACACAGTTTATGCGGAGATTCAGGTGCTTCTTGGCGATGGCCCTCGTGTAGCCATTCAGCACCGCCTTCGAGACTTTATATGCAGACATATCCTTAGGCCAGCCTTTGCTTTCCAGCGATCCAGCCTTGTAATCTTTCAGGTACTCCTGTGCTATTTCCTCGACTTTCTCTTCGGTTATGTCTTTGCCGTCGCTCAGAACTCCCTTCGCCCAACCGTCTGGCAGAAACTGCATACACAATTAGTCAGCAACGAACATTTACTTTCATTCATAACGTTAGCTTCCTTTCTCACACTCACCATCAATCTGCCCATGGAGGACGAAACGTTGACGACTCGAGGCGACTTGGAAAGGTGGAGGAGGGGCAAGAATGCCTCGATCATTTTCTTGACACTGTAATAGTTGATACTCATGCAGTATTCAGTTTGCTCATATGATTCGGTTGCGAACTTGACCCAGTCGACTTCTCGCTGCACAAATCAAGACGATGGATATATCCTTTAATCTGAACAAAGAACAAAAATCAAAGAATTTCAGATGAATCACCTGTCCAAGGCCAGCATTTTGTGCAGCTTCGAAATCCATGGTGATTCCAGTAACCCCAGCATTGTTCACCTTGTTTTTGGGTAATTCACAAGACACAAGCATGAGAAGGTTTTAATGGAACCCAGATCAAGAAACATAATCAAAACTTTTGACGTCACTGCGCCGAGAAAAAGCAGCTCCATCGTTCAAAACCAACCGAACAGGGAAGACTTGATAATAATCCGGTGGGTTATGCCTAACTGATGAAATGCAAGGATTGTCGTAGCAGAAGGTGGAGTACCAGAATATCGAGCTTCCCGAATTTGACCTTGACAAATTCAACGAGCACGGAAATGCTGCCGGCATCCGTGACCTCGAGCTGGTGAAAGGCCAGGTTGTCGTCAGAAACACCATCTTCCTTCTTGAGCTTCTGGACAGCCTCGAGCCCCCTCTTCTCGTCCCTGGCCGTCAAAATCACAGTCACCCCTTTGACCGCAAGGAGCTTGCAAATACCAAAACCGATCCCCTTGTTGGCTCCCGTAACAACCGCGACTCTGTACGTAAGACGGCACAAGAGAAGGCGTGAGAACAAACACGAGAAGACGAGGAATAGGCTTAAGGAAGGACCTGCTGGGGGAGTCCGTCATGGTCGACGGAGGAGAAGTTGAAGTAAGTGATGGGGTGTTTCCTTTTGTAATAAGTAAGGAAGGGGGGATGGAATGATCTGTGGCGGAGTCTTTCTTTATAGAAGAAATCTAGAAGAGATTGCAGGGTTGTTTCTTTATAGAAGAAATCTAGAAGAGATTGCAGGGTAGCGGTCGTAAACCTCTACCCTGTTTGAATGACAAAATAACAAGAAAAGTCGGAGGGCGAGTTTCATCAGCCAGTACGCAAGCAGAGAGATGGTGTCAAACGTGATATATTTTATATTTAATTTTTAAAAATATTTAATAAAGAGAGTTGATGAAGAGGTCGAGAACTAGGATACCAACTATTACCCTGATTAAATTCTCGAAATGTGTTGCAAAGATATTTGAAACTTGTGACCACCACAAAATACTTCATAGGGGATGTAACCAGCCAGTGGGCCGACCAATAACTAAGCATCGCGGTTATTTTTAATCGTTGACTGCATCAAATGTTAGTAGGAGATGAATGATTCATGGTCGTTTTGCTTGTACTGGCGAATTCTTCTATGTATGTGGAGCAATTCTTATTGTTGATGAACGAACAAGTCCTGGATTAATAATAATAATCCTTTATGACGGATGAAGTTCCAATTCTAGATGCAAGATTAAGACACCGCATGCCTATATTTGTCTTCATGGACCTCGACGTGTTTAATCAAACGTACCCTCCTGTGTCCTGCTGAAGAATGCACCGGTGGGGCCCCCGTCCGGGAGTAGCGCGAGCATCACGGGCCCCTCGGCGCCTTCCTCGATCGTCAAGTTGCCCATGTTATAATTTATGTCGGTCTTGACGAACCCAGGGCAAACACAGTTTATGAGGAGATTCGGGTGCTTCCTGGCGATGGCCCTCGTGTAGCCGTTCAGCACTGCTTTCGAGACTTTATATGCTGACATGTCCTTAGGCCAGCCTTTACTTTCCAGCGATCCAGCCTTGTAATTTTCAGGTACTCCTGCGCTACTTCCTCGACCTTCTCTTCGGTTATGCCTTCACTGTCGCTCAGAACTCCCTTCGCCAATCCATCTGGCAGAAACTGCATACACACGATTCCTCAGCAAACGAACATTACTTTCGTTCAGAACATTAGCCTTTCTTTCTCACGCTCACCACCAATCTGCCCATGGAGGACGAAACGTTGACGACTCGAGGCGACTTGGAAAGATGAAGGAGGGGCAAGAATGCCTCGATCATTCTCTTGGCGCCGTAATAGTTGATATTCATGCAGTATTCAGTTTGCTCATATGATTCGGTCGTGATCTTGTTCCAGTCGACTGGTCGCTGTACAAATCTCGAGATGATCAAATATGCTAGATGATCCTTTGAAGAAAAAAAAAATAAAGAAAGAAAGAACTGAAGATGAATCACCTCTCCAATGCCGGAGTTCTGTAAAGCTTCGACATTCATGGTGGCTCCTGGCACCCCAGCATTGTTCACCTTGTTTACGGGTAATTTGCACAACACAAACATGAGAAGGCTTAACGGAACCAAGATCAAGAAACAGAATCGAGACTTTGATGTTGCTATGATGAGAAAAACAGATAACCGCGGCTCGATGATTCAAAACAAACCCAACAGGGAAGACACGATCATAATCCAGTCTTTCTGCTTGACAGATGAAATGCTAGGCATGTTTATCGGAGAGAAAAGTCACAAGTACCAGAATATCGAGCCTTCCAAATTCGGCCTCGATGAATTCAACAAGCGTGGAAATGCTGCCAGAATCCGTGACCTCGAGCTGGTGGAACACCACGTTGTCGCCAGAAACGCCATCTTCCTCCTTGAGATTCCGGACAGCCTCAAACCCCCTCTTCTGATCCCTGGCGGTCAAAACAACGGTGACCCCTTTGGCCGCGAGCAGCTTGCAAATCCCGAAACCAATCCCCTTGTTGGCCCCCGTAACGACAGCGACTCTGTAAGAAAGCACGGGAGAGAAGGCATCACAACAGACACGAAAACGAAAACACTAGGAAGAGGTTAGAAAGCACCTGCTGGGGAAATCCGCCATGGCTAAAAAGGAGTTGAGGTAAGTGATGGATGTGTTCGTCGGAGAGAAAGAGTACGAAAGGGATATGATCCGTGGTTGACTCTTTGTTGATGAAATCTAGAGGAGGTGGTCGTAAAACACAACCTTAGTTCATTCACTGTTTTTCTTTATTTCATTAGCGATTATGTCATGAAAACAAGAGGAAAGGAAAGGGCGCGGTCCCTCCCTCCCTCCCTCCCATGTCCCTTTCCTCAAAACATAAATGTACAAAAAAATGAGAGGGAATGACTACGCAATCAACAGTTGGAAACATCGCCATTTGGGATAATGACAAATTTCATCCTCATCCTCGTCCTGTCCGGATCGCATTTTATGAGGTTTCCTCTGGGACTCAAAGAAAGAAGGCGTAAAGTAAGTTTTAAAATTGTACAAATAATGCTCGAAACTCCACGTTGGTTCAACTCAATTTTGGTGAATTCGATGTTACGTATATTGAATTAATGTTGAATGAAAATTCCACATGAATTCGGTGT
This sequence comes from Melastoma candidum, assembly GCA_023653495.1. NCBI lineage: Eukaryota > Viridiplantae > Streptophyta > Magnoliopsida > Myrtales > Melastomataceae > Melastoma > Melastoma candidum. The sequence continues at coordinate 19,888,888 of CM042884.1, read as the reverse complement.
TATGTAATGAAGTGCCCTAACCACTGGATTGTGAACTCGATATCGTCAATATTGGGTTCCTATTAATATTTATAGAAACTCGGTAGACCGTGGCACCGATTTACTCCTATTAACCACATTGGTGTTAGACTGTGACACCGAGTTGCACATCACTTTGTTATTTTTTTCACTTTTCTATCATTATTTGCCCTTCCCAACTCGGTGTTACAAATACCGAGTTATTTAAAAAGCAAACTCGAAGTTTGTAACATGGAGTTCATGGCATTATTTACCTAATTTTAAAACTCCGTGTCTTGTTTTAGGAATTATTTTTCAAACCAAACGTTTAGTAAGTAACAAAGCACGAAATTTTGGTTCCATTTCTTTGCGTTGTTGTAGGAGTCGCTGGATTTCAACGCCTCTCTTGACATCCTTTCACGGTTTGAGTGATCTAACCATTAAGAGAAAGATTTGTCTTTTGCTTCGACGTTTATTTTTTCTTTCCAAAGTTTGTAATATTACCAAAAGACATCTGAAAATCTTGAACGAGTTGTAAAAATGTGCATAACTTCAAATCCTACAACTATGGTTTTTTTAATTACTTTCTATTAATTAAAATGTGAATGATACCGAGATTTTTCCCAACCCCCAGAATACTTTTATTTAATATGTACTAAATTTATTGGAAAATACATCGATTCATAACTGCAACCAACGTTATTACGTGTTTATGAGCTAACAAAATATATAAATAAAAACGAATGAAACATAAGTTATTCAAAATATTATTAAATACTAAATTACTAAATTTAAAGACAATCCGTAAACAAAAATCCAACTAAGCATGAAAATAAGTACATTCATTGTCATATATATAAATTGATGCGAAAAATGTTCATGCTTTTTCAAACATTTTGTTGTCTTAGAGATAAAGACTTCCGATTAGAGGTGTTAATTAGGGGTGTTATTGAGCCTGACCTGGCACGGTCACCCTTTACCCGAGCTCGGGCTCGGGTAAAAATGTATTGGCCCGAGTTCGGGCCCGAGCCTGACCGGGCTCGGATAATCTAGCTCGGACAGTGGGCCCACAGGCCTAAACCCACACCCAAACAATCCCGGAAGGCCTTGCCACATAAATGTAAGGGCACAAGGATAAGGAGCTTACTTCATCTGGGCTGACCGCATACATGAATACATCGCTGAGCATGACCAATGTTGTGGAGCTGAGACCGACAAGCGTACTCAAAACCAACAATCTTGACAGATGGCGGTATCAACCGGAGCAACCCCAGGTCCTGACCAATTTCGAGGCCAAGATGTTCGACTACCTCTCCCTCTGAAGCAAGGCCTCACCGAGGAGGCCGAGCAGGCCCTGTCCTTCTTCCAAAACTTGCTTATTTTGACCACACCAACCGTCAAAGTAAGAAACAAAATAAAAGGGATGGAAGCTCTTCATAGAGGAAAACAACTAGCATAAGATACACAAAACCTACAAAGTAACCGGCAAGATTGTTGCGTCTCCTAACAAGAGAAACAACATAAGGAGGTTGCCAGGTTCAGCAAGCTCGATGAGCTTCTCCAAAAACAGATGTCGACCGGCCAACATGGGCATCCATTAGTCATCCGGGGAACACCGAAGGGATGGATCTGGAGCCCCACGATGAGGGGACCGGATGTTGCTGGGAGCTTCACTCTTGACATCTCACAGGGGATGGGGATGAGGGCGATGTGAGATTCTAGAAGGTTTGGAACTGGGGCCGCTGTTGGTTTGAGAGAAGAGAGAGGTGGTGGTCTAGTCGTGTGGTGAAATGTGAGGAACGAACTCATTTAACTTGGACAAGGCAAAGGTTGGAAGGGAAACAGACGTGGTAACGTGGAAAACGAAGAGTTAGGGAAGAAAGGTCAAGGGACCGCTCGTATTCTAGGATAAAAGCAAAGCAACCGGCCGGGTAACCGCAGAGTCGGAACTTTTGAAACTTGGAACTTGGAAAGGCTAAAGGCTGCATCGGCTGGCTCCATTGGCTTCCCAGGGAAGAAAATTGCCTGTCAAATCTAAGATTTTAAAGATTGGGCGGTGTTCCCTGCTTCCTTGTCATCATGGTTCTTACAGCTATATTGTATTCGACTAAAAATAAATAAAAAAACCTGAAATCAACAACTCATATAATAATCCTCCTCCGGCAACCTTACCCGTGTTGTTGGTGGCTGTGGAGTTGAACGTGATACTGGTGAGTTCCTCAGTTTATTCTCCAGGTGGCGTTGTTTGACTTGAATGTTTTCTTTTTGTTTGTCCATTGCATTCCCGTGTGTTTCGGGAGCGCCCTTTCTGGTTCTTGCTCTACTCATTTTCTCATCTGACCCTGACTCTAACTGTCGTTACAACTTGGATTTGTTGATCGTTAACCTACTCCTGAGTGTAAATCCTCTATCGATTATGTTGTCGTCATCGTACTCGAGACGAAGCATTTCAGCGAAACGACAATCACTCGAGAGGTTCCCTGCCGACCTCTCTTTCCTCCTTCCCATCTTCACTAGAATTCATTTTCGGGAAGTGTAAGTCATTTATTATAGTTTAGCTAGAATTCATTTGGTTAGGCATTAGTACCATGGCCTCTTCGCATCAATTCATTGTTCCATTTGATCATTTGAGATTGTGGAATAACTTGTTGACAAAACCTACATTTTAATCTTTCGGTTACGAAGCATGGGTAATCTATAATTTCCTGTCTCTGTGCCTAGCATGGGTTGGTGGTCCAGGAGCTGTTGTGTCAAGTATGAGTGGCCGGGTTCTTAAGCCATCCTGGTTCTTAATGTCGTGTTGCTTTCCTCCTACGCCGTTAGACGAGCGAGAGCTTTTAAACTTTAATGATTTCTGTTGGTCGTGTAACTTTTCTCTTGATGAATTCTTCTGGTTCTCTTCCTCTTTTGGTAGAATTCTCATTTAGGAGGGTGAAATGAATGATAGGAAGCAAGCTGGAGGAGGTGCAACTCTCCTCTTCTTCTGCCACATACAATCAAAGTACAGTAACTGGCTTTACGAAACCAATTTGGATGCATTCCTCCCTTCTTGTCGATGCTTCTTCACCCATTGGGGCTCAATCTGACTCGTCGCTGAAGGATTTATACTTATCCCACTATCCAACAGAAGTACCATCGGAAAATGACTTAGAAAGCAGATGACAGAAACTTCCTACCTCTGTAATTGGTCGACATCTGAAAACGGGAATGGACAGACTCATATCAAATCAAGGGAAATGGTTCCTTTCAATTTCTTTTCTGGCACTTTTAGAGATATGGCCATGACCAGAGCAGGATGGCCACTTATTGTTAATCTTTCAGGAGGAGGGCAACATCGAACGGAAAGATGCTGGTCAGCCCGGGTTTGGAAAGAATGGTAGAAGAGAAGTTGGAAGCGTTGGAAGTCGCTTGGCAGGCAAATCATTTTTCCTAGCAAAGGATCATCATCTAATTATCATACACAATAAATCACTCAATGAATAACTCCCTTTCGGCCAACCGCCACCATCAAAATCCCTTACGTAATCCCACATACACCACAACAAAACAGCTACAACTCCCACAATGAGCAGTAAGTTGATCTAATTCCAAAACACCAGTCAAATTGACATACATGAAATCCATGCCTTTCCAAAGATGCAGACTGATGCACATTGGGCCTCACCATTAGAAGGGGCCTAACTCTCGAGAATTGAAACAATGTGGTAAGTAAAAGGACTATGAACAAGAAGAAGAAATTACCGGAGTGAACACAGTCCAGCAGAAGGAAGGAGGACGAACTAGAAGGAACCGATCACCAGAAAACGTTGACTTGGCGAGCAGAGCAGAGAAAACATTAACTCGTGACAACCAGTAGGAGATAACACATACAAGAAAAAAAAACATGCCTGTGGCGATCACAAGTGGAAGGACTACGAGCAAGAAGAAGAAATGACCAGAGTGAACACAGTTCAACAGAAGGAAGGAGAACGAACCAGAAGGAACCGATCACCAGAAAATGTTGACTTGACGAACAGAGCAGTGAAAATATTAACCCATGGCAATCAGTGGTAGATAGGGGTGTTATACAGCTGGGCCGGGCTCTGACTTTCCTTACCCGAGCTCGAGCCCGGGTAAAAATGTATTGGCCCAGGCCCGAGCCCAGTCATACAATTTTCAGTTTGGACCCGACAGGCTCAAATCGGAACTTAGACTCTATAATTTTTTTATTCGGACCGTGCTTAGATAGGAAGTGTCGGAGCCCGACTCGACTCGTTAACATCACTACTCTCCACCGATCTCAAATAAAATAATTATAACTATCTCCTCTTTAAACACATTGAAATGTTCAAGTAATGACGCCTTACGAGAGAACGTGACACATGCTGCGCATGAGGTTAAATTTGCCACTCTCTTTCCATCTAATCTCAGATTTTAATAATTTCTTCTCCGACAATCATCACAGCTGTATGTAAATATATATATAATAGGAAGATGTAATAGTATTCAATCACGAGGAAGGACGGAAACTCACACACACACACACGACATCACCATTTAAACTAATATAATAATAATAATTCCAGCCAAAGCCAATTTATTTGGTCCACAACATTCAAAACACGGCACGTAAGTCCGCCACCTAAAAACGACTTCCACCTAAAAACGACAACCATCATAGTACTGATCAAATACTCAGAAGTCCGCCACCTCCATCCTGAAGTAAAACCTCCCCGTCGGACCTTCCTCCGAACGGACTGCCAGGCGGACTGCGCTCTCTGCCCCCTCCGTGGGGCTGAGCAGCCCGTTGCCCGCTACGATGTCGCTCCTTACGAAACCCGGGCAGACGCAGTTCACCTGGACTGACGGCAGCTTCTTGGCCAGGATCCTGCTGTACGCATTCAGAGACGCCTTTGCCATCTTGTAGGCCGATATGTGAGGTGGATACCCTTTTTCCCTCAGGTTGCCCGCCTTGAATTCTTCCAGGAACGTCTTCAGGATCTCCTCCACCTTCTCCTCGGTCAGTGTGTCGGGATCGTTCAGGGTCTTCTTCAGCCACTCGCCGGGAATGAACTGCACGAGCAAAAAGATGGGGACAACGTAAGTAAGCAGGAGGGAAGCGTAGGCCGGCTGGACCCTTGCTCACCTGTAAGGTGCCTAGGGTAGAAGAGACATTGACGATCCTCGGGGAAGTGGACAGCTGAAGCAGGGGAAGGAATGCTTCGATCATTGCCTTGGCGCCGTAATAGTTCGTCCGCAGGCACTCCTCAGCCAACTCATAGGAATCCTTTGATATTTCCTTCCAGTGGACCTCGTCGAATGGCTGTAACGAATAATCCCATCAGAACAACGGCGGGAATAAATATGCACAATCTAACAACCAGAAGGGAACAATCCACTCACGAATTCCCCGCCGACTTTCTGGGTCTCTCGGGTCATGATGTCGGGATCCACGGCGGTTCCGAGTATCCCGGCATTGTTCACCTGGCACGTAGACAGCACCCCCCGAGTTAGTCAAATTCAACCGGGGGGGGAGGGGGGGGGGGATAAGTAAGGTTAGACAGAGAGTGGGGTAGGGAGAGAAGCTAGTTTAAGCTTGCCAATATATCGATCCTCCCGAACTGCTTATTGACGAAGTCGAAGAGGGGAGGGATGGTGGAAACATCGGAGACATCGAGGCGATGAAAGATGACGTTAGAGAATCCAGAGTTCTCGATATCCTGGAGGGCTTGGAGTCCCCTCTTCTCATCCCTGGAAGTGAGGATGACAGTGACGCCCTTCTGAGCGAGCTGCCTGCATATCTCGAGGCCGATGCCTTTGTTACCTCCGGTCACGACAGCGTACCTGCAAGCACCGGAATGAGGGGAGGCGGGGGGGCTGGGAGGTAAAAGAGGATCTCAAGGGGGTGGTTAGTAGGAGAATGTTGTCATACCTGTTGGTGGAGAGGAATGGCTGGGGTTGGGTTGCCATCTTTTTCTAACCCTGGGAGAGAGTCCAAAGGGAGGGGAGTGGGGGATTATTAGTATTATTTTGTGACTTTGAGTGCCTCCTCCTCATTCCCCCATCACTATATATACAACAAGCAGAGCCAGCCTCCCCCTCCTCTTCCCATAGCATTTGAATTCCGATGGTTATTTTGCTAATACAAAAAATCAAAGCGACCGTCAATTCCCATGAAAATCTACGGGCTTTTAGTTTTTGGAGTTTGGAAAATTCAACACTTGGAATCCAACATCACCAATATTCCTTCTACCCACGTTCTTAATTATATAAAGTTCAAAGGACCCAAAACTTTAATAATTAAAAAAAGAGGCATCACAATTCACATCTCTTCCGATGGATAATTTGGACTAAGATCTACCACAACCAATTGTTTGTTGTTCCGAAGCTAATATATTAAAAATGAAGAAAAGAAATTAATTAATTGATGTAGACGAGAGAGGGCAACTTGTTGTTACTTAATAAGCAAAATCCGGCTAAGTTACTTAGCATGTATTAAATTTAGTCTATTTTTAGTACACCCCAAATTCGTTCTAAAATGGTTTGATAACAGGCCGATGGGATTAATACATGTTTTCTACAATTGAACGAGTTTTTATTAAATTTGCATCAACAAGTCCGCTAAAATGTACTAAAACATGCTGGTAAAATTACTCAAATTTTATTTTTTAGTTCATTTTACTAAAAGAGCCCCTTAATGGGTCAGTTTTTTATTAAATTCTTAGTAAAACTGTATTAAGCCTATTGCTGTACAGTTTAATACTTTTTTTTTGGTAATTTATTAAATTACTCAAAAGTTTAGTAAAACGTTAGTACATTTTTACCAAAAAGTTTGTTAATGTACTAAGTAACTGTTCTACCTTTTAAATTATTAAGGTATTACCAAATTGTTCATATGAGCTTAGTAAAAACGTAGCCCACACCATTTTTACTACTTCCTTCAGTAATTAGGTACAAAAAATATTTAGTAATTTACTAAATTGTAAAGTTTGGAAAATTACAAACTTTTTTAGTACATAAGTAGTGAAAAGAGGTGTAGGCATAGTAAAAAGTTTAGTAAAACGTTAATACCTTACCAGGTCAAACAGTTACTTAGTACATTATCAAAGTTTTTAGTAAAAATGTACTAACGTCTTACGAACATTTTACTAAACTAATTAGAAATTTAGTAATTTATCAAACTATTTTATTAAAAAAGTACTAAACATACTAATGATTTACTAAAATACAGGCCCATTAAGGGTCTCTCTTGGTAAAATGTACTAAAAATAAAAGTTTAGTAATTTACCAATACTATTTAGTACATTTAGCGGGCTTGTTGACGCGAATTTAATAAAAGTTCGTTCAATTGTACTAAATATGTATTAAACCCATCGATCGTTACCAAACCAATTTAAGGCATTTTATACTAAAAATCGACGAAATTTAGTGATGGTAACTGTCACAGGGACAAGACGAGGGTCGGTGCCCGTCGTCTACGGATGCTTGAGCGAGGCTGCTTGGGCAGCGTCCATGGATCGGATCACATGGACAACAGTTTTGCCGCTTCCGGGATTTTTTTATAATTAATAAAAAAATGATATTTTGCTAATGATGGGATTGGAAACCTGGCGGAATGCATCGTACAAGTTAAGGCAAATTCAATTGGTTGACAATTTTTACTGCAAAACCTCGTCTAAATTTTGACAGGGGAATTTATGACTAGGCCGAGCCCATCCCAACCAGCTGTACAAATATTTAAAAGTTTGAACTGCCATCATCATCACAGTCAGGTCTGTCACCCCACACCGGGGTTGCCACTCATGGGTATTTTTTGGACGTATCTATCTCCTCTTCTCTGTTACCACATACCCAAATGCATGTTCCGTTGTTGCCTTCGTAACTCTTCATATAATATATATTTTATTATAATATATATAAATAAAGCGTCATGCATGATGCCAACCAAAGCTCAGCTCTGGCTGGTGACTTCTCTCACTGAATCAATGCATTGATTGATTCACTGTTGTAATGTCAGGGGTGGTGGGGGTCGAGTGGTGATGATATGAATGCTGGTCTGGGCAAACCCCGTACGCCTCATTTAGACATGTAATAAACCCGAGGTAACTTGGAAACATATAAATAAAAAAACACCTTTCTCCTCCGTCCCCGACAATTTGTCTCCCAACATTATTAATTATTCTATTACAACAACCGACGACGATGACCGACGTGTTTAGTTTCCGGAGAAATGACTTGTACGTATATATTGTTGATGTGGCAAGCTGTAGTCAAACAGAGCACCAGTGGTCTAGTGGTAGAATAGTACCCTGCCACGGTACAGACCCGGGTTCGATTCCCGGCTGGTGCAATTAGAAAGAGCTGTGAGGAATTCCACGCTACACCGTGTGGTTAGTCCCACACATCACATCTGACCTCCAGATGAGTCTGAAGCGTCTCTGAGCTCTTTCCTTTTTTTATCTTCTTTCTTTTTTTGGGAGAAAAAAAAATTACATAATGCTGCTGCCTGTGTAGTATAACACTTCTCTAGTGTCATACAACGAGAGGCCGCCAACTCTCGTGTTTCATCGTAGTCGTCCATGTTTATACTTCTTCCTCCCCCATCCGGGGTTTGAGTATGTTAAACTTGCATAGAGGGTATATTGCGTTGATGAACAGCCACTTGTCAATGCAATTGCTGTGGAAGTGATGCCCGCAAGGCAGTTGCCTCAGCTCTGATCCGTCCTCGTATGCACACAGGCAGATGCAGCATTCCTGTAACGTTAATGGCGTCCCCATCCCTGTTAAGTATCTCTCTTCACAACTGAGATGTTTGATATGTGCTAAATCGTAATGGTACATACAGCGTCCTCCCGGGAAAGTGTGAGTTACATTGGCGTGCTGCTGTTGCATTCCGTGATGATGCCCCCGGAAGAATCCACTTCTCCACAATCAACTATTCTTCGGAATTGCATTTCTGCAGTCATTCAATCTCTTCCCGGGTTGCTCCTTCCTGAAATTATTCAAAGGCGAGCCTCTTTAGGTCTTAAAAGTCTCAGGTAAGGTTGTCGAGAGAGGTGGAAACATGAAGCGCTTCCTGGTCAGCCACTGCATACAAGATCGCAATTATACATGGCAGGAAGCAGCAAACAGCAGATCGCAATTCACATGGCAGAATCCATCAGGAACCAAAAACCCACAGAATAAACATGGGAAGATACATATGAGAACTGAAATCAATTCACAGGAAATACCACACATCCCGACCCTGAACTTATATACATAAGAACTTTCTGGGAAAACCATGAAAAATCACAACCATTGGCACCCATCACTGGGCAAGTGATTAGAACTTCGAGCAAGCTTTGATCAATCAACATATAATCATACAGATGCCCAAATATCTTCAACCCAACCCAATCCTGAATTTTCCTAAAAGAAAAAAGCAACATTCTTCTCTTTAAATGCAAACATCTATCTGGGATGTCTGTGGAAAGTGACAGAGAATCAATATCCTCAACATAAAGAAACCAGTTTGAGTTCCTCCGTGTTCTTCATCGGAATCATAATCCAAATCCTCATCACTCCTCCCTCTCCCCCTTTGCCTCTCCCTACACTCCGCCACGACGCACGCCACGTGAACAACGCACCCTATCCCGTACCTGGCCACCCAAACCGTAATCAGCGCAAAGTCGTCGTCGTCCTCTTCGGCACCGAGGCTGCTCAGCACCACGGCATAGAGTGCCACCCCGATGAGCACGAGGTTGAGAACAACGTCGAGAGCCACCACCGGCTTCGAGTAGGACCAATCGTTGCAGCGTTGTTCGAGCTGGTCAACGGCATTCTCACGGACGAGGAAGGAAGGGGAGCTAAGCATCATCCGCCTGGTGAGGGGGCGGCGGAGGAAACGCGCTGCGGAGTTGCAATGTAGGGGGATGGGGCCTCCACGGCGGAGCACCCGACGTCTCAGGCGGCGAAAAAGGAGAGGGGAAGCCGCATCGGAGGAGGATTGGGGAGGTGGGGTGGGTTCCATCGGAAGCACAACAACCTGGGAAAGAGATGGAAGCTATCAACTTTGTGTTATTGCGTGTGTAAGGATGTAAGAACGTCAAAATAAAGGAGAGACAGCTTTACTACTTTATTAATTAAACGAGGTAACCCAATTACTCTTTCAAGGCTGCTCCATTGCCAGCCAGACAAGTAACCAACCAACGTTTCCCATTCTCACATTCAATTCAATCTTCTTCAACTGGGGTTAATTCCCACATTACAATAAACAGGTTCTCAATTAGCGAAAGGAAGCTCAAACGATCAATTGTTAGTTAGCCTTTTGCTGTAAAAACTATCAAGCGTGAGGGTAAGATCTTGATCTTGTTGGAACAGAGCCGCCTTTCTCGTCACTTTGTGTTGTGATTGACGTACTCGAGTGGTTAGAAAGGAATGATTGATTCGGCGGATGTAAGGACAAAAACCGGCTCGGTAGCAGCCCAGGCCGAGGCAATAAGAACTCCCGGATTTACACACTTCCTATCTAATCTCTTGGCTGCAGGGTAAGATGAGTTCAGTCCATGGCGTGCTCTGGTATGAGCATGCGACGGAGATCAGGCGATGCGCCGGACAATTCTGATAGCACGATACGGGAAAGGCATGAGAATTCTTATCTGATCAGATTTTAACAGAGTAATGAGCAGGGGCCGCGAAGGGACTCACCTTGGGCGGTGAAATTGAAGAGAGGAGGGAGAGGGCGGGCGTTGGGCAGGGATGCGCTGGGCTCTCTCAGATCGTCAAAGAAAGGATGAGCGCAAGCCTCCAGCTGGAATGCCACCACGAGTTAGCTCTATATACATGGTTTCGCATATGAAAGGGGCGTGCTTAGCATTATTAAGTTACGACTTCATACTCACAGCAGTGCAACGAAGCTTCGGCGAATACTGTAGTAATCTCGATACCAGATCCACTACCTCGGGAGGCATTCTTTTGTCAAACACCTGCCATGAGTACATTAAATCCTGGAGTTAGAAACCAACGTCTGCCAAGTTATCAAGGAAGACAAGAGCATCTTGTTGTTTTCAGAGACATGGTTCGCACCTTGTGCCATGGATGAGCCTTTATCTGCGGAAACTTGTACTCGGAGTAATTTGGGTTCATGCACTTAATCTCTTCTTTTGTGGGTGTCCCAATTATCTGGATAGTTTCACTTCGTTTAAGATAATATATAAATGAAAGTTAATCCCAAAAAAAAAAATGCCCAAGTAGAAAGCTAACAAACCTTGATAATTTCAATGAGCTGATCAACACCAGTTTCTCCTTGAAATAGGGGCTGCAGCAGTTTGATACACACAGATGGCTTACATCAGGATAGTATGATCAGGTCGCTAATAAACAGTAAAATGAATGGAGTCGTCACGCTCATCGATCAATTCACAATGATTGGGACCACTAGCAACAGAGAAAAGTAGAAAGCATGTTAAGGAGGAGGCGGGACGTGACGTGATCCAAAAGACAAAATAACTAAGTTCCGATGCAGATTTGTGCAGTCATGGGGAACAATTGCAAGAGGAGAGAATTTTGGGGCTGAGATCCTTACACGTCCGAGAAGAAGCTCGGCCACGACGCAACCAGCTGACCACATGTCAACAGCAGTTGTATACTCCACAGCACCAAATATCAGTTCCGGTGCTCTATAGTATCGAGAGCAGATATAAGAAATATTAGGCTCATCCGGAACCTACAACATATATTATGCATGCTTAGCTTTTCCCGCGTTGAGTGAACAATCTGTGAAATTTTCCGAAAGCAGAAGTGGACCTACCAACTTCTTAGCACTGCCGAAGTCGCAAATCTTTAATTGATGAATGCGAGGGTTCACCTGCACGAACGCTGGCATTAGAATTGATTAAAGTCGTGTGGAACGACAAATTAAAAAAAGAAACAAAGCACTGCAACATTGCATCCTTCATGTTCGAAGGTAGATACTGGAAAATTCAAAGCTGTTGACATATACCAGCAAATTTTGAGGCTTAATGTCACGATGACACACCCCAACGACGTTATGTAGATAATTCAAACCACGGAATATCTGAAAGAGAGAGACTTGGTCAAGCAGTTTGCGAAGGAAAAGATAAGCATGAGGAACGGGATAAATTCATTCAACCTGGTACGCGTACAGCTGCACATACAAAGTAGGCATGTGCTGATTCATTCTGACATAGCGCTTTGTAGCTCGATAGACCGTTTCGGATACATACTCCAAAACAAGGTTGAGATACACTTCATCCTTATCAGAAGCCGAGTAGAAGGAATGTTTAAGATGAAGAACATTGGGATGATCGAGTACGCGCATTATCTGTAGCTCCCTGTTCTTATACCTCTTATCCTGTAACACCTTTTTAATCGCAACAGTTTCCCCGGTTTCTAAACATCTCGCCTACAGCACGCATCCACTAGTCAGATGCAAGGTACGTTTAACAACACCCGGTCCAGTAACTTTAAAGTTGCCGATGAGAAAGAACCTGAAAGACGACACCAAAGGAACCAGTGCCCACCACGCGCTCCGCCAAATACGAGATAGTCTGCAGTACAGGTAATAAAATCAGATTTTTTCCTTAGATCGACAAAAACCAGCGGCTCGAGAATTCATCAAAAGAAAGGAAACATTTGTGCTGCAGTAGAAAAATATTTGGGCTACAGATCTGAGCACTCTAATTGAACTTGTCAGAATTCCAACTGGAAATTATTGAGACCTGCTTAGGTTGACCATTTCGACCACCCACGGTCGTGGAAATGGTATGGCCAGCTTCCGTTCCATTTCCATTAATGACAGTCGGCTCATCGTCCTGAATAAAATTTTTAATTCGTTACAAAAGAAAAGAAACAAAATACGATAACATGAACAGGGCATCATTCTAAGGCGTACTTCTATAAAATTTGCCCGAAACACCCAAGAACCTTTTTCCTACACCAATCTGGACGCAACTCGCGATTAGCAGAGGCAAAAATATTGGTAATTCTGCCTTCTGGGACGCATTGTAACGATCCTCATTTCTACTCAGGTTAACATAATTGCTTTCCTGAAAGTTTCAGCGCTCAAACGCTAAAGCAGCTACTAGGCACCGAATATCCACACATCATCTCAGAACTCACGTGTGTCTAGAGTAATTAAGGAGTGGCAGGTCTTACCTTATCATCATAATCATACACAACCGTGCCCTTCGACTCGTGTGGCCCCGCATGAAGCCGGGACTTACTCGGTGGTTTGTCTATCGAGGCAACCCGGGAAGTATGGCCAATGCGTTCTAATGATGTAGAGGCCATGTCATGCTCGAGACCCGTGGCCCCTCTTTCGATGGTGTGGGAATCCAGCTCTGCATCATTCTTCCCGTTGGACCCTTGATCCATCTTAGCCCTCTTAGTGCTAGAATCTCCACCCTATAACCAAAGGACGTAAATGCGTCAAGATTCTGAAAAAAAAAAGGAAAAAAAAGTCCCCCAGGAGTTTGAATCGGGAAAATGTCGACGATCCGGATCAAATTCGCTCCCAATCAAGTTTCCCTGCGACACCGGTTGATCCACGCAATTACCAACGACCCATCCTTCAGGGACGTAAAATTCCAGAAACACCGACATTGGACAACCTCAGCGATTACCGGCATTCGAGTAACAACCCAATCCCAATCCTAGACAAGAAGCTTTTCTAAAGGAAAGAAATGATGAAGGGAAAGAATCTGACAGGGTCGGAAGAAATGGAGGGGCGGCCGGAAGCAATGCTTTTGATCCTTGGCATCATATTTAAATTCCCCCAGCCCCTCCCACCCCCACAAGAATCAATCAGTGGGGACGATGGGATTCCAAAGGAGAGGAGAGAAGAGGGAAATTCTGGGGGTGACGTGATGGCGTGTTCCAATCTCTTCCTCCCTCCCTCCCTCCCTCCTTCACTCTTTCCACCCTTTTTCTGTTATAACTAACCCAATTGGGGAGAACATTTGTAGTAATAGTAACAGCCAACATAAAATCCCCTGTCGGCCCAGTTTAAAAGCCCAATGGGCTTCACCCTGATAGTGTTGGAATGGAAGTAGTATCCGCCCCATTTTCTATCCCCAAAAAAAAAGACTATTTTCATCTTTCTCTGCTCCTCCCTATTCCCCCCACCCCATTTTGGGATTGGGGTCATTCTATTCTTTATGTAATACACAGATGTTGTGCTCTTTTTCTAGGCCAACAATCCTGTTTTTATATTAATAAAACCCTTCTTAGCCTTTCCTTTTCCCTTCTGCACAATCAACCAAGACATTAAGCCATAGCTTGTCATGATGGGAACGCACAGAGAGGAGAGGAGTGACAAACCAACACCACTCACAGAGAGAGAGAGAGAGAGAGAGACCGGCCTGCCTGCCTGCCTGCCTTCCACCCTCGACCTGAAAACGAAACAAAGGACAAGAAGAGAAAAGGAGCAAAGGCCAAATTGTAATGATTCCAGCAACAGCTTTCACATTCCCCCGGCATTAAATATCATTCTCCCCTTCTTCCCTCCCACATGGCGTCCAGTCCAGAGCGAGGGAACAAAATCCCCAAAATCCCATTCCCCCCCCCCTCAGCCAAGACATGCAAAATAGCTAAAGGCTAAATCACACCCCCTCCCCCTCGTTTCTCCAAAGACAAAGCATTAAATGAAAAGAGAAGGTCGAATGGGGCTTTTGTTTGTCTCTCTCTCTCTCACCTCTGTCAAAATGGCTTTCTTGGCATCCCCATTCCCAATTAATGTTCCCCCAACAAAAAACAACCCACCCGCCATCATCCCCTCCGCATACTTCCACTCCGCTCCTCCCCTCTGTCCTTTTCCTAAACCCCGACCGATTTTGAAGACGGCCCAATTCGGAATCCATTCATTGTAGGAGGGTGGGGTCGAATTTTTCACTGTTAAACTGGAGGAGGAGCTTCACGTTGCTCTGTAAATGGATAGACATTAGTTTAACTCACGAGTTTTGCAGAGTAACCGGCTGAGATTGTTGAAAATGGAGGAAGGGGGTTGGTTGTTAGGACCACCAAAAGCAGTCTATTACACAATCTACTTTGTAATAAGGTTTTACTGAAGAGGATCGGTTACTACAAGAGAGGAGAACAAAAACAAACCCCCCTTCCGGGGCATTCACTCGTGTCTCGGGTCTTTGCTTCGAAAATGTTAATATGATATTGCTCGTCTGGAAACGCCAGGGGAGGGGGGGTCGAACTGAGTCAATACCCGAACCACCGCAACCACCCTCACGGTTGTCCAAAGCTGGCCAACTCCCGACCAGGCTTTGACACCCCGTGATAGAATCCTTAACGGGAGGTTCGTTCTTGACTCCTGACCACCCCCAACCAGAGTCCCGTCCCAGCTCTGTCTTTCCATCCCTCCTTTCCCTTTGGAACAAGACGAGACCGCGCGAGGGGGACAATTTGCTTCAGCTCTCGCCCTGGAGGGCGGCCTTGATCTTTTGAATCGTGCACGATATCAGATTGTTGACAGTTTCCACCGACTCCACCGTGAGCTTGGCCGTGGGCAGGCTGTTCACGAGTATCTGGAACGCGACAGTGAGGAGGGACCCGCCCGCCCTCTGCTGCTGTCCGCTTCCAGGACCATCGGGAACAATGGCAAACCCCGAGGGGAGGAGGGCGACGTAGGCGGAGTCCCCGCCGTTCATGACCACGTGCATGGCGGGGATGTCGACCGGGGCATATACGACGAGAGAACCGGAGGCGTCGATGCAGGTCTCCTGGAGGATGAGCATGCTGCCCTGGTTGGAGTTCATGGCCTGTCCACGACAGAAGAAGCACGTGACGCACACGACGAAAAATCACACCCTCTTCCAATCATGCCCCTCATATTTCCTATGAATTACCAGAGAACATAAAAACGTGGCCTTTTTTCCAAACGCATCTTTCTTGGATTCGTGTCCACTAAGTTTGACTTTGAGAAAAGCTTTTTTTTTTTTTTTTTTTGTTTCAAATAATTTTTTTAAAAAAGAAGAAGAATGGAGTGGAGAGAACAGGAAACAAACTGTTCGTGTCTGTAATGACCTGTCCACTTCAGTTAGTCCTTTCAAATATATATTTAAAACCCCCTACTTCTTACCACAAAACGACAAAGAAAGAAAACAGAAGTTGGAGGACATACGCTGGCACGGAGGAGGGAGACGCAGTTGCCGTGGTCCTGACCCTTGGCGATGTGAGCCATCTCCTGCATTGGCCCCCCGTTGGAGAGTATGTCCCACTCGCTCCGCAGCTGCTCATCCCTCAGGAATTCAAACAACCGCTGAGGGGACACCGGTAGCCACACCGAGGTCGCTGCGCTCAGCACGATCCCCGGGGGCTCCCCCGGGTCGTCCACGCTCTTCCTCGTCATCACCCTCACGTCCTCGTCCACGTTCCCTGCATTCAGCTTGTTCCACTTGTGGACCGAAGACGCGCTCACCCCCGCGCAGAAGTTGGCCGTCATCCTCTGTGCCAGCTTCAGCATGCTACGCCGGCCTCCCGCGGTAATCGCCGCTGCAGAAACAAGAGAAATGTAAAAAGGAAACGGACAAAGGATGCCATGAACAAGGGAAAGGAACGGACCGGTGTGGTCACGGGTGGGGACGGAGGAGGACATGAGGATGGCGAGGCACTGGCACTGGCGTTGGAGGGTGGCAACCCAACGGTGAGCGCCAAACCCCATGCCGGAGGAAATCAACGGCCGGTAGAGCTGGTGGATAAGGCTCTCATTGTATTCGGCATGCTCCACCCACGTCACCTGCAAAATCATTCCCATCCACACGTTGTCATCACCGCCGGCGGCTGCATCCAACGACCAACCAACCTCCTAGAGCAATAAATAAACACCCCCCCTCCCTCCCTCCCTCCCTCCACCAACTGAACCACTATAAATCTCCAAAAGTAATGGAATCACATAAACAACAACTTGCCACCACCATTTTCCTATATCACAAATCACGAGAGGAGAGGAGAGGAGACCACCGCCAAATATAATCAAACAAAAACAAATGCCTGATCTGATCTAAATCCAGTGTCGACCATCGTAAAAATGGCAGACATATTTCCATGCCTTGATTTCCGGGAACAGCGACACATCACATCGGGACAGATGATCACCCCCCGGGCCCCAATGACAAACAAAAAAAGGAACAGTTGTTTTGAGCAGGAGCAGCAGCAGCTGCAGCAGCAGTCACAACAAAACAAAAAGGAGGGAGGGATATTCGAAGTTGAAACAAACGTCAACCCAATACAAATATACAGCGGATTTACTAGTCTAAAAGTAAGTTTCCTTCAGATTGAACGACGCACCATCTTTGGGTTTCGAAATCTCGATTCTTCCTGAGTTGAAGAACATGGACAAGTACCCGGAAAGAAAGGAGGTGTTGTAGAAGAAGCATTGGAACACTCATTTCGTTATTTATTATTATATTGTATTTATATTTGTCATTTTCCCCATCTGTTTTAATAATGGACTGGATTTGGGACCAACCCAAATTCATACTATTTTGACGGGGGCGACTCATCAACAAACTCACTTAAAACAGCAACGTTTGTACGTGTGAGGGAGGGAGAGGGGGCGTGCGTACCTTAGAGTATCCATTGGGCATGTCTTGGACGACACAACCCGAAGGCAGCCTCCTACAACACCCGTAGGAGGAGGGCGATCCGGGGCTATCCCTGACCGCGTCCACCGACACGTCCACCACCGCCCACACCCCCTCCGCGTGCTGCTTGCAGAACCTAAGGAAGTTCACCTCCCTCACCGGGACCAACGGCGACAGCACCTGCAGCTCTGCGTTCATCTGACCCCATAAAGGTTTAAATAAAACCCGGGTCATTCATGGATGCTCACCCACCTATGCAAACACCATGGGACCGAACCAAACCGAACCGAACCGAACCAAACCAAACCAAACTCACCAGCTGCAATGCACCGTTCCTTGTCCCGCCCATTCCGCCAGAGATGACATCGGTGGTTGAAGTCCTAGCAATCAAACAAGGGAACATCTCTGCCCATCGATTCTGTTCCCCCAACCAACAGTTATTATTACAATGTTTCATGTAATAACGCGTTTTACTATAATCTGGGTTTTAGCAAGTAAAAAAAAAAAAAAACCATTGAAGCTTACAGAATCCATAAGCGTTTCGACTAGGGCGAGGCTGTTGACGATGACCATCCCGCTCTCTCTCGATGCCTCCGACACGAACCCGTTTGGTCTCATCCCGATGCAAGGAGTGAAGGACCTCATGTACTCCTCAGTGTTCAACACCTCCCCACCTTCCAACCCCCTCATCCACAAAGGCTCATCCGTCTGCGCCATCTTCAGCAGCTCATCCATCGCGGCCAGCGCCAGCTCCAGCAGCATCGACCGCTCCAGGGACCCTTCTATCCCCCCACGCACTCCCCTCACCTGCTGCTGCTGGCTCCCTATGTTACCCGATATCCCCAAGTCAGGACCCAGGGGATACCCCAGACCAAACCCATTGTTGGCCCCACTGCCGACTCCCAGCTCGAGGCTGGAGTTGGGCAGCGAGGGGCCGAGTGCGTTCGCCAGTGACACGGGCCGTCCTAGGAATTTCCCAGCGAGGGTGCACACCCTGTCCAATTCGTCCTTGAGCCTCACGTTCTCAATCCTCAGGTGCTGTTCCTCGAGGGAGATCTCCCCGATAATGGCAGGTCCACCGCAGTTGGTGCAAATGGGGTTCCTAGTCGCATCCCTCAGCGACATGTTCTCGGCCCTAAGCTTGTCGTTCTCCTGCCTCAGCAAGGAATTCTCATGCCGCTCCAATTGCGTCTGCAGCCGAGAATACAAAACCAAATTCAAATCAAATCTCTCCGACAACAAAAAAAAAAAGATCATTCGACAACAAAGAAAAGCATCAGCACATTCATTACCTTCATCTGAGTCCTCCGGTTCTGGAACCAGAACTTGACTTGCCTCGTCTCAAGGGAAAGCCTCCTGCTTAGCTCCAACCTTTGCTTCTCGTCCGGATGCGGGCACTCCTTAAACAACCTGATTAACCCACGAGGAATCAATCCAAAGGTTCTACCTTTACTGCAGGAAGAGTGAAGGGAGGTTGGAGATTATACGCTTCGAGCTCCTGGATTTGCTGGGGGGTGTGTCGGTGGTAACGTTTCTTCCTGGAAGGATTGGCGGCGTTGTCTGCAGCGTCCTGGTCATCCCCGGATGCGACCCCTTCCAGGTTGTCGCTCCCAGATCTGCTCTCATGCTCCTGTAACTCCTCTCTGCTCCTCTTGTTCCCGCTAATCCCCTCGTAGCTGTTCTCCCCTCCGCTTCCTTCTCCAAATATGACGTTGTTGTTCACTTCGCCGTGTTTCTCCAAACCTGCACCCGTTTGCTACCGAACAACAACAGAACATAGAGCAAACAACACTCGGGCTGGTCAGTACGCCGTAGAGAACACGGGCAAAGACGAAACCCTGGGAATGACCGTTGTCGACGTACGAGTGCGAGGGACAGGGCGGGGGAGCAGAACATGGGCTTGGCCAACGAGTGATGCAGATGAGGCGCAATCGCTGCGCCGCCATGAGACGGCATGTTACCGTCGTCGTCTACGTTGTGGTGGTTCAGGTAGGAAAGGTCGGCGATAATCCTCGAAGCGCCATTCCCGTTACCGCCAACGTTCCCAGAGCCGCTGTCTAGGAACCCCCCGAAGTTCATGAAATACCGAGAAGAAGAGGGAAGGAGAGGAAGTGGAAGGGGGAATGACAAGGATGGAGAGGATGCGGGAGACAGGAGGAAAAGAAAAGGGGTATTTTGTTATCCCATGTGTCTCCGGCTTCCTCTCTACCTTGCCCTTTAACAGAAAAAGGGAGGGAACTCTCGAGTCTTAACGGGGAAGGAGTAGGTTTGGTCTGTGCGGGTAGAAGAAAGGAGAGGTGGGATAAGGAAGGAAGAAGAAACGGGGGGGAGATAGATGGTGTAGCTGTGGGTTTGTGTGTGGGGAGGGAGAAGATTGATAGAGGAGTTTCTGTAAGTGGTGGGTGTTAAAATAACCCCCCAGTTTGGTTTGAGTTCCTTAGACACAGCCCCACCCCCTCTCTCCCTATGCCTAAATCCTAAGGCCTACACCCCCACCCCCCCTAAGATTGGTACTCTTACGGGATGATATGAGATGACACAGAGTTGTTGTAAGAAAGAAGATGGAGGGAGGGAGGGGGAGAGAGAGGTGGGAACTGGGTAATACCTTGTCTTGTCCCTTTTGCCATGCTTGAATCTAGTAACATATAATATATATTCAAGGGAGGGAGATTGGACAAGAGGTTTTGGGATTTGTGTGGGAAAAGGTCTTATTACATGAAATTGAAATGACATGCATGAAAAAATAAGATGAGATTTTTTTCTATGGGGAAACGGGAAAAGAAAGAAAGGAAGAGGATAGAAGTGGATGGGGTTGAATTGAAACTGACGGGGGGAGACAGACATGGATATCTTATTTCTTAATTTTGGTCTATGTGGACGGTCCGGAATCCATACAAACAAATCCCAGACTAAAAAAACATTTAATTATTTTGATCAACATATTTAGTATATTTTTTAATTAGAAATGCGACGTGGAGTTTAATTATATCAGTCAGTAATTGTGGGAATGGGAAGGCTTCAGTTGGGTTGACTCTTTCATGAGGATCAATCCACCTTTTTCCCCTTTTACAAAATATGCAGCAGAGATGATGGGAGGAAAAAGCCCTTAGTGGTGTCAGTTCCCCAGTTCTATCTGTGTGTTTTTTGAAAGGGAGAAGAAAAGCTTAATCCTGTTCCCTTCTTGCTTGTCCTCATCTGCACCCCCCAAACAGTGTCTTCTTCTTCTTCTTCTTCTTTCCTCTTTTCCTTAATCTAATGAACTCCTGATCCATTCTTCGTTTTAACACAACCCCAGTACAGTACACCCCACACACACGCACATATATATATGTATAATATAGTCTACTCAACCTGTTGAATAGAAGAATTCATCGAAGAGAAAGGCTGCTGTTTTACACATAAATTTGAAAGGGATGAATGTTTAGGGGGAATTTGAGATCTGATTGGGGCTTTTTACTTACACAAGATGGGGAAAAAGGAAGAAGAAGGAGAAAGGAGATGTGGGACCCTGTAGTGTAGTCCTGTCTACAGAGATGGTCGTTTCATGTGACTGGGAACCGACCACAAAAGATATCTCATGACCCTTTTTCATCTTTTAGTTCATTTTTAGCCCACCTGCAAAATTTTCCCATGCTTCAACTTTTCATGTGACATCTCGTTCGCTTGCCAAGTTTTACCATTATCATCATAATAATAACAACAGAGAATATATATAAATAAGAAAATACTTCCTTTATTATATTGGGATAATAAAACTCCTTTACTGTCACAACCTTAGTTTTATTTATGATCAAAGTTAAAAAACCGATTCATTTATGGAACTGCAGTGAGTTATTATTGGCATCTATCATCGTGGGACGTGAAGTAAATTGGGAAAGGCTGCAAATGTTTGGGGCATACCCCCCTAAACTAAAAAACATTTTTTAACCTAGTTTTTACATGCGATGATACGATGAAAATGTTGTTTTGGTGAAAGGATTCGTAAAATAAACATGGTTGTCCGTACATAGTAATTCAAAACAATGAAAAATAGAAGAAAATAAATGCTAACTTGTATTAAATATCAAATGAAGTTACACCAATCATGGGAATGGAGTAAAAAAGTAACTAAAGGACATAAAAGTGAAATGAAGCGATTGAAACAACCAATATGCCCGTATGCAGCAGATGATGACCCTATTTAAACATCAATATCTTCCCGTTTCTTTTGGTATAACCATGCCTTTAGTCGAACTGCAAGTCTCTCCATATCTTCCGTCGGACTGCCCAACTTCGACCACCAATCTTGGATCGTCGATCTCCATCTTTCGGAGTGTCCACCTCCATCTTTCTACTAGAATGATTTCTTTGGGCTCAAGGGAGGCTCAGGACAAGTTCCCTGTGTAAACAAGTTACGTCATCAATAGCTTGAAAAGAACGAAACATTGTGTATCTTTCTGGCCGAAAAAGAATCATCGTTTCACGAGTTTCAGACATGAATCGAATCATCCTAGGAAAAAGGGTTGGTTTCCCACCCCAGGGGAGAGTTGTGCCGGTGTTGGTGTTGGTGGTGGTGGTGGTGATAAGTGGTCAATTTCATGGCATTTAAGGCACAGCTCCCCCCTCCCCACCATTATTAATTAAGTCCGAGTGCCAACACCCAACAACTTTAGAGAGTAAAAATCCCAAATAGAACTCGTCCAAAAATGGCAGCGGCTTCACAACTTGAAGAAGAGATGAGGGGCCAAACCAAATCTCACGGAAAATTTGAAGTATGGGTGGGGGGGGGGGGTTTATAAGTCAAATGTTGGAGGTTTAGGGATGAGGCTATTTAAGATGATGCAAAGTAACGTAGTAGTGAATGGGGCCATCGATATCGTATTCTCGAGAGAGGAGTGTCTGAATGGGTGAATAGTATGACCTTTTGGGGCACGCTCGATTTGACCCGAGAAGAAAAACGTATGCTATGGAATAGAATGGAGACCAAACCCCGTCTTCTCTTCTGGAAACAATAGAAAATAACTGGAGGAGGTAGGGCAACATAAAGGACATTCGATATCAGAAAAGAAAATTTTGTTAGATTTGTCCAGTATTGACTTGGGATGCATCGAAAGAGAATGAACCACCATCTCATGATGTGTGACGAACCATGGTGAGACGTTGCTGCATGCATCGCCATTGGCCTTAGTTTTGAAAAAAAATTTAACATAAAAACAGTTGGATGAGTGTGAAAGGAATGATGATTAACCAAAGACTGTGTTCTTCTCTTGGCCAAACATCGAGAGTCAACAACAGTGGAGAGAGAAGGGAAAAAAAGAAGGAGATGAGGGATGAATATGATTTTCCAAAGGGCCTTGACCATTTCCAATGTACTTGTAATTACTACAGGCAGGCACAAACAAATGACTCCCCCCTCGCATTATGCTTCTGATCAAACAGGTCATCTACTACGATACTATCCCTTAAGCATGTAGAGACAAGTTCCTGGGTTCGAGTGACCGACCGCGACGTCTTAACCACCGAATTTCATCCCCTTTGGGTTGGGTCGTGTAAGCAGTCGGGGGACACCTTCCATGGGGCTGGCTGACATGACGATACCAAATACCACAGTTCATGACTTCCCACCGTCACCTTTTGCATGGTCCACCACCAAAACCAAATACTCCACTCACCCCACCTCTTCGACCAGTTAGGCATTAATAATTGGCAACAACAACACCCACAACTCGAACACATCTTTCCGAATCCAACAAGTGAAAGAACATGAATCCACCGCCACCTCCTTTTACCATCACATGATACCCACAAGAGAGAAGAAAGACTTTGACCTTTTTTTTTTTAATTTTCTTTTTTGCATGGGATATGGGTAAAAATGGGATATGTATGGACCATCTTACTTCATCTTCAGTCCCATGGGGGGAGGGAGGGAGAATCCCAGACAAAGAATTTCCATCATCCCCCCCCAAGAAAAAAAAAAGAAACAGATGAGAAGAGGAAGAGAAAGATAAAGGACATCCCCACCCCTCTTGCCGACTCTCTTGACATTATACATGTGACCACACTCCTCACTAGGCCCACCTCTTAGCTACCACCAGCACAACTTGATGGATGACTGGTCCCCAGTTCCCAATCCCAAACTCCCTTTTCTTTCCCCTCCTGGATACCCATTGCCATTGTTTCGTTGTGAAAGGGTTGACTGTGCTGTCCTGCTTTTGGTTTTTGGGGAACTTTGAGGGGGGTGGGGGAAAGAAAGTCATTGCCTCCATTCCCAAATAATAGCCCTATATCTGAAAATTATGCACAGCATGTGTCATGCAAACAAAAAAAAAGAAACGCCATTCCACTTTTCTGACCTTTTTAACACGCCCCCACTCCTCTTTTGAGGGTTCCAAGTGGGAGGCCCAACCGATGATGCTGGATGAAGAAGATTAAGGATGCTGCTGCTGCTGATGATGGCATCAAAAAGGAAAAAAGGCAGACTACTTTTTCTCGAGGAGTGACCAGAAAAAAAAAAAGGGTTAAGACCCACTAAAAAGGCACGAGATGGGATCAAAACATGGCAGAGAAAAAGGAGGTGGTCTTGGACACCATCATCTTAAGAAAAAGAGGCCCCCATCAGTATATGAAATTGCACACGAGACAACAAATGAACATGCAGTGTAGGATCTCAAACAAGGTTAGCTATTGGAAAAGAAAAAGGTTTTTTTGTGGCAACAAGGATATTCTCTCCACCGTGTGAACCCGGCTCCGGCTCATGTATGCTGCAAGTCCACCTCATAGTTTGGGCCATGGTATTTGCCTCCTCGATGACTTCCTGAGAGTATCGAATGAGGACCATCCCCCCATGGACACAGGATTCGGTCCATCTCCACCATAATCTCCAGCATACTACACCTGCAGCGAGGCCATACCGACAAAAGATATGTTCAACAACATGGACAGGACTGAAGCTGGAAAGGGTTAGGCGACAGGCGGGTCCAGTTACATTAGACAAAGGCCAAGAAACAAGAGAAAACGCTAATATTGCTGCTAGCCACAATCTTCAATTCTGTGGTTAACTCAAAAGGAAACTCGCGAACAAGTATATTATCTTTAAAACAGGAAAAAAACAAAGTATAGGCTACCTCTTCCGCGTTGGGTCCTAGTCTCTTAGAAGTGACTCGATGCCATCAATCATGGTAAACTCCAATCAGGCCTCTATCAAAAATACGCTCAAAGTTGGTGGCTTTCTGACAGGAACAAATTCATTACCCAGACAGGATCATCAGAGAGAGATGCGGCAAAACCTCCAAAAAATGCATTTAAATCCATCACATTTCGTACTGCTGAAGTTCCGAGCTTCGTCTTCAACGATTGCTTGTAATGTGCTATCCTTTTTCGTCCATTTGGAAGTGTCAGCCTCAAAATCATTACCAATATGCACAGGAATAGCCCGGGCAGGGGCTTTATTCAATCTTTGGGGCCATTTCGGGATCTTTCCAATAGCATAGTCTCCCTTGACATAACTTGTTCTTCTGATGGATCCTTTCAACTTAAAGTACCTCCAAGAAGCCTGTGTCCACCTTGCATGCTTCTATATTAATTCCGCCACAAGGATACACAGACTTAACAGAACCAACCGGATGTGGAAAACCATCTAAGTTGGGCTACAAACAAAGAAAAGAGGCAAAAGAACCATAGCACATGGCTTACCATGGGATGCTGGGATTATTGGATTCACTACACAACTCAAGGCCCATTTCATTTTGGCTGGGAAGACGAGTAGCAGAAATAGGCTTCTTCCAAACAGCTGTACTCCCCTCCACGGCAATTTTTTCATAACACAGAGCTTTGGCTACAGCCTGGAGATCTGCCCATTCCTTTTCCTGCTTAGCCCACTGTACTGGAGGGCCAGAGGTAACCAAGTATCCGCCTGGCCAAAGAAGCTGGTCCACCTCTATAAAGTATGTAGAATCTGAACACAAAGGGTTTGTGTTTTGCGCCAATAAGAGGGAATAACATGAAAACGAAAAAAATTGCAGAAGAATTTTCATGCATGGAGAACTCACTGTAGGCTGTAAACGGTATCAAACATCATGAGCAGTGCACAAAATCAAATGAAAATGCCGCAAAAGGGCGCCTTTGAGTGCCAAGCATGGACACAAATGACGGAATTCCTCTTTCGAGAGCGAATTGGATCTGTGATTTGTGTGAATCTATAGGAGCAAACGACGTTATCAAAACGTTTTCTGCCTGCAAGTAACCACCAAAGCTCGCCACCTACAAAGAACCAACCACACAGTGCATGCATCAAACTTGTTACTTGATTTAGCAAGATACAACGAATATAGAGATGAACGTGACTCCTACCCCACATCCCATGTCAAGGGCAGTCCGCAAAGTTCCACTAGTTAGAGGAACGTATCGTTTAAGCTTCTCCATGTATTCGCCGGCACCACCGGGACACATTGTGCCACCACCAGGGAACACAAAGTAAGGCCCTTCCACTTTCATCCATCCCTGATGACCTTTCCTGTCAGCAATCTTGTTATGCGGCATATTGCTATGCCAAATCTACAACAATATTACCCGGAAACCGTCATCTATATGCACCAGCAGAGGCCAGAATCACAAAGATTCGCCAACAAGCAGCATATATGGGCTTTTACAATCATTGGAAAGATATCCTGGATGTGTGCTGGATCCAAAGAGGATTAAAATTGATTACTTTAACAGAACTTGTGGTTGGAATGCTTTCTTCTCCTTTTCTTTCCTTTAGCCGGAGAAACCGGATTCATTTGGAAGGAAACAAGCTCGTATGCAGCCAATAATGCAAGCAACTATCTGATGCCGACAGGCAGGCACAATTTCCTTAACTCCCAAATCAGGCAAAATCAGATTCAGCTCTACCCGAACCAAATGGCGCAAAAACCTCAACCGACCTTATCCAAACTCTCCGGCCACCTGACGGGGACATTGTAACCGACAGGCAACGGCACCAAGCAAACCTCATTCTTCTCAGGTCAATGCCTCTCCCTATAATAATTCATCTCCCTGCTGAGAGTCCTGCTCCTCTTCGGGTCCTCGCATGGCATGTAGTCCACATATTCAGAAGGGCAGTACCCGACCCGTCCGGCAACAGGGCATGACCCCGCGCGGAGAGGCCAGGGACCGAAGAGGGGGCCAGCAGGACGAGGAAGAGGAACGTGAGGGCGATGACCAGGAGGACGGAGGACCATACGAGAATCGGCGGAAGTACGTCGGTGGCGTCCCCAAGCACGGGTCGTTGAAGGAGATCGTGATAATGGGCTGGGCTTAGCCCGTGGGCGTGGGCCCATATCTGTTCGCCGAAAGCGAGCAGTTTGGCGCGAATTTCGAGCCAAGAAAAGTAACGGGAAGAGAAATGTGGTAAAAGAAGGATGGATCGAGTTCAACTGCCCTGATTCTCCGTCGGGTTGGAGCAAGAAAGCGATGCCGATGCCAAGTCGGGAGGCGATCGAGACGTACATGAGCGTCACCGGCGCTTCTGAATCGGTCGCCGTCAGGAGATTGGAGGTGCCCTTGGTCCTGGATCTCGTTTCTTTAGGGTTTTGGATTTGTGGTTTTGGCGCATATAGTGTTCGTGAATTGCTCGGTGGTTGGATGAATGCACGGTGGTTTGTGGTTTGGGCTGAGTTACTGTGCTGCTGGCGTTGATCTTGACAACTGACCTGCTTGATTTTCTTGGCATTCTGTTGTGTGGATCTTGCGCATGTGTTTGAGGTTTTTCTGGCAATCAGGAACACGGTGGGAACGTTAGCGAGGCGGTTAACTCGCACTTTGGTGGTGGACTGCAACATCCTAGGTACGTTGATTCCCTTAATATCCTCCCTCTCCTTGTGAAGGATTTAGAGATTGTGATGGTCTCATTCTTGTGCATATTTCTTTTACTTTTCTTGTCTCAGTGTAAATCCGCCTCCTACTGGATATCCTCTTTATAATAATTCCATGGATGGGAGTTACCAGGGTAATGGCGGACAACAAGGAGCCACACCTCTTCTTGATGTCGTCAGGAGTTTCAAGCCATCATCACTTCTCGACCCTGACTACAGGAGATACTTCTTGAATCAAATCGGACTTTCTCAGCTGAACAGCCCCTCCTTGCCTAGTGATCCCTATGCTGGAAATAGGATGGGAGCAGCTGAAGCATCATACCCTAGCTATGTCCAGCCGTACGAATTGGGTTCAAGGCCTGCAGTCGATGGTGCCGGTCGTCCTGGCTCTGTCGTTTATGGTTTTCCGGCTGACCATGGGAGGCGGGACGAGGACATTGAAGAGGAAATGATGCGGACTGCAATTGAGGCGTCGAGACAAGAGGTCGCTACTTATGTAGCATAGTGGAGACCGTACGTTGATGTGTCCTAGCTTTTCTATTGCACTGACATTCTTTTTCATGTCTGTTCGTTTGCCTGTAGGCGCTCATGAATGCGAGACATGGGCTACCTGTGACATGGTCCAGTACAGAGGTGGATGAAAGGCCAGTGATTTCAGAGGATGAGCAACTCAATCGTGCAATCTCTCTCTCTCTGATGGTTGTGAAAGGAAATTTTGTATTGTATTCACGGTTTCATTAATGGTCATCTTTGCATCTAACACGAACATTTTCAGGAGGCTGAGCGGGAAGCAGAGAAGCATAAGCATCTGGTATAAGCTGACAATGCTAGTTCATTTTTCCTTTCAGTCTCATCGAATCTCTTGTTTTTTGCTTGTTAATATCTTTATTGACCTGGATTTTGTGACATGTGTAGAGGTGTTTAATTAATTTTTATTAAAAAGGATGTGATGCCTAACGCTGTCTGTGTACAGGCCCTAGAAATAGCTGCCACATTCTTGGTGAAACACTTTTTTTGTTTATGTTGAACTTTTGTGAATGATGATTATCTGCTGGACAACAGGCAATGATCAGGGGTTCTGCGGTCATTGCAGGGAAGTTCTTTTAGCCAAGATAGAGCTGCAAGTTCTAATGAACAACGCAAAACAGACATGTTGTGCCACCCAGATACTAGTAGTCATAGTAAAGACACCAAAATCAGCAAGGTATTGGGCCAGCAAAATTCTTACACGAGGTAAAAGGACCTTCAATTGTTTGTGCTAAATTCTGACGTTTTCCATTACCAGAATACTGAAGAAACAGTGGAGGCAAGAGAAGTAGTACTATCAAATGAACCTGCTATAGATGATGAGGGTGCAATATCTGTGGTCGTGCGAATGCCAGATGGGAGTCGGCATGGGCGTCGTTTCCTCGTGACTGACAAAATTAAGGTATATGCCTCCTGAGATTATCTTTTACTAGTAGTTTCTATTTTTTAGCAGTTTCTCTCTGTGGTTAGTGAGGCCATCCCTCTTTTTTTTTTTGCAGTCGGTATTCAACTTTGTGGACCTTGGAGGATGGGCAAAGCCGAGTAGCTATAAACTGGTAAATAGTTTTGGGATACTTTTCTTGTCTTTGGACTGTTAGCATTTGTCTTCACCTTTGGCTTTTTAACTATTGACAGTAAATGCTTTGCGATTAATTTGACATGCTCACACATGTTTATTGACTCATTTCTTCCCACTGCTACTTGAACAGGTGAGGCCATATCCTCGTGAGGCTTTCACCGCAGCCGACAGTTCCTCAAGCCTAGGAGAACTGGGAATCACCAACAAACAAGAAGCACTCTTCTTGGAATTCCTCTAGTGCATCCCTCTACTTGAAAAGGTATTTCAAAGTCCCACGTATGCCGTCGGTACTATGTTCCGTGAAATGAATCTGAATGCTGCATATGCTCTGAATCCATGTGAGCTACATGTATGGATGGTAAATACTGCAATTGAGTGTTGTTGTGTGTAGTCCTGCTATTAGGTTCTGGTCATTTTCAAGACTCCTAGAGCTAACTGGGGTGAAAGAATCGATTCAAGTAGAATTATTGACACAAAATTGAAACGAAGGAAAAACAAAAAACGAAATCGTCACGCAGCAGGTAGCCTTGTGTCATCGGCAACACTCGGTATAAAATATAGAAAACCTATGAAGCGGGGCTTGTTCCTTCTGTTGGGGCAGGAGCTGTCCAATACTGCTTGTTTGCCCAGAGGATCTTGTGTCTCTCGAGAGGTCCCTGTTCATGGTCCATTATTCTACTCTCATATTGCATGGCATCGAACATGTTCTTAATCTTCACCAGCGTATCAACATCATCACGGATGATTACGCTGCCTTCTGGCCTCAACACCCTATCCATCTCTAGAACAATATCTTCGAATTCACACCTGTTGTGAGCGAGAAGTCGACATTACAAATCTGGGGATAAATCATCTGCAAGATGCCAGTGTTATGCTCGTCAGAAAAGTCACCAAGCTTACCTGCCACTGTAGAGAGCGAATACAGAGTCTCCGTGAATGAAATCGTATGTCCTTGGATAAGTCGACATTGCTTCGCACCTGGAAATTTTTTTGCGCAGTACATTAAGGGCTTTCTTAGTATGATGTTTGAACTAACCTCTAATGGTGAAGAAAGGTACCACGGTGATTGTGAAGAAACATACCAGTTCTGATAGGTTCCAATGAGCCCTCTCTCGTAAATCACCCCGAGTGTGTTGATGCTCGCCTCAACAGGGACCATGTTCATGACCCACACGGGATCGTTTACCAATGCCGCCGCAAAACCACCGAGGTAAGAATTCATGTCAAGCACGTTCCTGTATCTCCCCTTCGTAGCAAGCTGACCGTCCGCCAGCTTATAGTATGCAACTCTCTTCTTCCAAAGCTCTGTATCTTCTCTAAACATCTCTGCAGTGATTCCCTCCAAACTGCCGCTTCTTATTCTCGGGGGCACAGAAGTCAATCTTTCGGGCCATTTCGTTAATACGCCGCCTGCTGTGTCCTTGGTATCGGAAACCTCGGGAAGTTTGGTCAGGCATCTATCCATAGGGGTGTACCTAGTGGCAAGCACAAATGTTGGATTTAAAAGATGTTATGGCATGCTCACGATCAGAAGGCGGACAGAATAGAAAAGTGAGTCGAAATGAACATGGAAGTTACCAGGCTCTATCAGGATCCTCGGCTGGGCAGAACGGCGGGAACTTGAACACTTTCCTGTTCTCTTTGCAATGGGCGTGATTGGTCGGCTTCTGCCAGATGGCGATGTCACCCTTTTGTTTGAGTTTCTTCCAGCACAGGCTCCTCGCAACCCCCTCGATCTTGTCCTGTTCTGCTTTGAGGTCATCGGTCGTTCTCTGCCACCCCTTCCAGTGTCCTTCCCAGTTGATCGGCGGCCCAGACAGGATCCAGTATCCTCCTGGACGCAAGATCCTGTCGACCTCCATCAAGAACTCCCCATCTGGAAATCACACCCCTGTTCATCTATTCGTACGAGCCAACATCCATACACTATTCTAGTTTCGAGGACAATGGATGAGCTTTCTTACCGCGTTGTCCCCAAGGAATGAGGCAGCGGGAGCAATGAGCCATGTCGAAGGCTCTTGCTGGGTAAGGTAACCTCTTAGAAGCGAAGACTCCGATCAAAGCGGGAACTCCTCGTTCGAGGGCGAATTGAACCTGAGCCTCATGGGAGTCCCTCGGCGCAAATGACACCGTCAGGATGTTCCTGGACAAGAGGTATGCCCCCCAGCTCGCCACCTACACAACATCCTAACAATTCTTAGGTCCTCCCACTCCCAGAATAGTGGACATCTCCTTTAACGACATAGAATTTAGCTGGAGGAGACCCGAACATAGCCTTACCCCGCAGCCTGTATCAATGGCTGTCCTGATCGACCCGTCTCGAAGATTGATCATCTTTCCGATATCATCTATGTAAGCATCGGCTCCGTTCGCGAACATGGTCCCCCCTCCAGGGAAGTAGAACCGGTCGCCCTCATATTTGACCCAGTTCTGGTTCTTCTTCTCCACAGTCAACTCCTTGTGAGGCACATTGGCGAACCAAGCCATGTCGCGGCTCTCCGGCCATCGGAAGGGGACCTTGTATCCATGCGGCGCGGGGATCCTGCATCGAAGCCTCTCGTCCAGCGTGGGGCAATGCCGTTCCCTGTATATGTTCCTATCCCTGTCGAACTTCCATGACCGCTGCACGTCCTCACATGGGGTGTACTCACTGAGCTTCACGTCGCAGGGAGGGAACCGCAGGTCAGCAGCAGCCACGGGGATCAGGTGATCGGCTGCGTGGTGGGCCTCGAAATCCAGGGTCACGACGTTGTTGGCTGCAGCCTCAGCCGAACTCCGGTCCTTGGCCTTGCCGATTCCACCCAAGGAAGAGTTAGTGATGCAGGGGGTGGAAGGGAGGCGGGAGGCGGAGATGATGGGGGAGATTCCGCCGGAGTGTTGCCAGATGCCGAGGCCATAGAAGGTGGCGCAGAGGAAGGTGACGGAGGTGATGTAATAGAGGTTGGCCCTCCTACTCTTGAAAGGCAGGTAATGAAACAGGGGAAGCCATGGCTTGGCCATCTCTCCCTAATCGCTAACAAGAACAAGGAAGAAAAGAATCGAAACTTTGGAATGTTGGGAGGGAAATGGAATTATGGGTAGTGACACGTTTTCGATAGAGGGAGCGAAGTAATAGAGGGAGGGAGAGGGAGTAGGTTTTATTTAGATGGGAAGAAGGTTTTGAAGCAATGCACATGGATTCCTTGCCTCCTTTCCCTGGTTTTCTTTTTTCCCCTTCTCCTGCAATAATTAAGGCTGTAATAATAATAAAAAAAATGGTTCTCTGGTAATTAATTATGGGTCCATACCCCCAATATGGTAATTGGGATATTTTAGAAAATTCAAATTCTTTTTTTTTTTTTTTTTACATTAATTGGGAATATGAAACATTTTAGATATATACGCCAAGTATATCTTGAACAGAAATGGGAATTTTTTATATTTTTTAATCATCATCATCATCATCGGTGAATTTGTCGTCGTCGTCTTCACCAACAAAAGGGAGGAAAGGTTGTGTCTTCGGTAGCAAATGATGAGATATTCGGACCGTAGGATAGTGAAATTTTGATTTGACCTAATGGAGGGCATAGGAAAAGCTCGGAAGAGACAAATATGGGAATATCAACTTCGTTGTGATCTGGCGGGATGATACAATTGATTAACATCGACAATAGAAAATATAGATACATAAACTAGAGATGCATGTCGGGTTTGGTATCATGTCGACCTGGGGATCTGGCAATCAGGGGAAGCTTCGATCTGGGGGGGTTGTAACATTTCGATGGATGGATTGATGGGATTTGGGTCAACGCATGTCGTGGGATTGTGTTGAGAAAAGTAGTAGTAATAGTATCTCACTCGGCCTGGGGGTGGATGTTGCCTTGACTTTGATCCAAACTCGAACATTTTTAATAAAATATGATTGATGACGACAATGATCAGGAGGAGTGAGTAGGGGAGAACTGCAGATCTATCTAAGGGGGCATTATGATAATAATGTGAAGGAGAAGGTTACGTAGTCGTCATGCATGCACGATGCCACCACGTGAACTCTTTTTATTACAAATCCAAAAATACAAGTCAAACAAAAAAGGGAGACACCTGTTCGAGTATTTGTTTTTGTTTTTAAAGAGGGATTAGCGAGCAAGTGGTGGTGATTAAGAAGTAAGGAACCTCCTCCTCATCACCTGAAGAAGTAAAAGATTTCCTCTGCCTCCCTCAATCCTTTAAAAAGTACCTAAAACACAAACACGAAGGAAGGAACAGCTAGCTGCTACTTGGCCCGGCTGCCAAAGCAAACACACGCCCTGGATGCTTTGCTTGCAATATCAGGAAACCATCAAAGCTTTAGTCGCGGGGGGCAATCAACATTTGATGCTCTCTTCTGGCTTGGCTTTGTTATTCAGACCCATGTGACTTAGCTCTGGCCCTCCTTTTGCATCCCCACGAAGCCTTCCCCTACCTACCTACCTGTTGATTTATACGTACGTAAGTTACTCCCCTTCATTTGTTGCGTGCATGCAACAACACACTCCGAGGAGGGAAGAGAATGTAACGAAAGAGAGAAAGAAAGTCGGCCCATTTTAGGCCTCCTTGGGTGGGCTTAGTCTGGACTCTGTCGTCATTTGTCCGAGTAGCATAGGTAAATTTCATTAATTCATTCGTATTGGCAATAATCTTACAGGACTCAGAAAGAGTCGATGCTGTATCGTGTAGGCACGATTAGCATAGGGAGTGGAGTGCTGCTGCGTAGTTGTACATACCTTAATCACCGCGTGTTGTTGGGTAAATCTGTTGATGTCATGGGAAACAAATTACACTTTCTGCAAAAAATTTTTGTGAATGCAGACAACATTTGTTGCAGTGCTTTGACACCCTCTAAAAACTGTCTAGAGGGGACTGTAAATATGAC
This sequence comes from Melastoma candidum, assembly GCA_023653495.1. Lineage (NCBI taxonomy): Eukaryota > Viridiplantae > Streptophyta > Magnoliopsida > Myrtales > Melastomataceae > Melastoma > Melastoma candidum. The sequence continues at coordinate 19,854,991 of CM042884.1, read as the reverse complement.
ATATTTGTTGGAAGCAAGAGAGTTGAATAGCGAGGAGGTGTAGAGTATCAACCTTTGTGGATCCATTCTCTTTCAGACCATGATGGGAGTTAAGGAATAACATAATATTTATTCTACTTATAAAAAAAACATAATATTTATTTGAGAATCACACGGTTTGGAGGAGGAAATCCTCCTGAAATGATCCTCAGAGAGAAATTCCCAAATGTTTGAAGGAAGAATGCTCACCTCAAAGTCCACATCAAATACTGCTGCTGTGCTGGCCATAAGTTTTTGTTGGATCTTAGAAGATATGTGTATGTATGAACCATTCCAAGTGGTAACAACAGCATATTACAAACCCTCATGAAATTCAGACATGCCCTTTCGCATGGATAAATGTGGGGGCAATATAATCAGATGTTGGGGGTGTACAAAATGGCAAAAGAGATTAGCAAAAAAGCATAACATTCTGCCATCAGTGACAACAAGAAAACGATAACCGCTATAATTAACAAATGCTTTACATGCCAGAATAATGACACATGGATGTGCCCACGAGAAGTTTGTTTGGACCTATACTTTCCCAGATTTCCCAATGGTTCAGGCAAGTGATTTTATTTAATCCCCTAGACGGGTTATCGTTTTCTCCTTCGATTCCATTCGCGGTAGAGTCACTTGAACCCTCTGGAAGTTTCGTGCTGAAGGTTCTCAGCTACACCTGACAGAGACTACCCGAAACCGACCCATATCAGCTATGCACAGTCGCCTTGCAGAGACGTGCTAGAAACTTGAAGCACTTGCTAAATGCACTGAGGCGAAATGTTATCGATGTTGAGTATGCAGGGGATGATCAAGAGGAATCTGTAAGTTCTCACGTTGCGGAAATAAACCTACATCAACAGCAGAAACTACAACAGAATCGAGACAGAGAATAACAGAATCTTCTGCAGACGCTAGCTTCTGTAGCGCAACCTTCTAATGACAAACCAAAAACTAAACAACCTTTGAGTAAATGCTTTTTTCTGAATTTTTGATCGATCAATTCATAAAATAGAAAACTATTACATCACGAAACTTAAATAGACAAAAGGAAAGACAACACCATTAAGGAAAATCTAAACTAGGAAGATCACGATATCCATCCTTCCTAATTTCTACAGATCTTTTCTATAATAAAAAAAGATATTTTCTATCAGGCTTGATCCAATTACCAACAAACTCCCCCTTGGATCAAGCGCTGATAGACACTCCAAGCTTCTCCCGAAGCCACATAAATCTGCTCTCTTGAAATGGCTTGTAAATATATTGGTCAACTGCTCTTCTGTGATATAGTAGACCAACTCTACTTCATCCATCTATTTCACGTCTCTAAGATAATAGTACTTCACCTTATGCTCAAGTTCTGCATCGCAGAAACCTCCATTCTTCTCTACATAAATCTCCTCTTGAGAGTAGCCTTTTACGATAAATCTAACCTTATGCTTGTTCACAGAACCATCTGGGTTAGGCTTCGTTCTGTAAACCCATTTCACTCCAATGACCTTTTTATCGTGTGGTCTATCCACAAGTTCCCAAGTTTCATTCTTCTCAATCACAACTAGCTTCTCTTGCATTGCAGCTAGCCACCTTCTGTCTTCCTTTGCATTCTCAAAACTAGCAGGTTCCAATACTGCAACATTACATCTTTCATAAACATCAGATCTCGTACATCTTATTGATGTATCATCAACATGTTGTCCAGAACTGAGTTGCTGCTCGATGTTCTGTCCCTTAGCGTTCTGTTTCTGAACATTATGTTCCTCAAGAACTGGCTTCTGTGATGTAGGCCGAGTTTGCTCGAAATTTGACCTTCTACTTGCCCAATTCCACTTCTCTTCTTCAAAGAACTTGACATCTCTGCACCTAACTACCTTTTCATTCTCTCTTAGACTTGAACTCTCAAAATGAACTCTGGTTTGCTTTCCCAGCAAACTTGTTTTGCAATGAGACGCAACCTTCTGTAGAACAGGAAGTCCTTTTACCATCTCATTCTTTTCCACAAACTCCACACCTTTGTTATGGAATTGCCCCAACTTTCTATGTCAAACTTCTGCTTCATTAACCTGGGCCGTCATAGCTTGATGACTCTGTGACACGGGATCAAAGGAGAAACTCTTGTCTTTCATCTGAATCTTGAGTATCTCCTTCCTAGAAAAATCTGTTATAAAAAAGAACCTTTCTTCAAACATCACCTTGTACCCTTCTGTACAAGTTGACTAACACTCAAAAGATTCTGATCAATCTTAAGTACATACAATACATCACTTATCAACTTTCTACCTTTTGGACCATCAACGACTACATCTCCTCTTCCTTCAACATCGATGTAATCACCATTTCCGATCTTCACTTTAGCACAAAAGCTTCGATCTAAACTTGCAAATGACTTCTCATCATATGACATGTGATGGGTGCATCCGTTATCAACCAACCAACTTCTACGAGTCATACCTGTAGCAAAACAAGATGCTGTAAACATCAACTCTACCTCGTTATTTGGAGCATCTTCTGTAGCAACTTTCCGAGAATCTTTCTCCTGACAAAACCTTACAATATGCCCAAACTTATGACAATTATTGCACTCACGTCCGGCCTCCTCTAACACTTGAAATGTGGATGATTTGTGCGTCCACAGTGTTTGCAAAGATCAAACCTTTCTCTCTGATAAGCAGAACCATTCTCAGAAAGATGCCTCTGTTTAGCAGAACCTTTGTTACTGCCTGAACCTTCTACATTCCCCTTCTGTTGGTTCCATGGCTTCTTCTCTTTTCCAAAAGCTCTCATCTGAGACCTCGTTGGTAAGGCTCCTTCCATGGCTTCTGAGTGAGCTTCCCTTCTCATCAACCTTCTTTGTTCTTGAGCTTCCAATGCACTCAACAACTCCGCCAATCTTATATCGGACAGATCTTTGGTATTCTCCAGAGAGGCAATCGTAGCTTCAAACCTTTTTGGCAACGACACCAAAATCTTCTGCACGATACGGTCGTCTTTCATATCTGTGCCCAGAACTCTGATTCTGTCAACTAGATTGATCATTCTATCCGAAAAATCCTTCACAGTCTCAGTCTCTTTCATTTGTTGTCTCTCAAACTCTCGTATCAAATTCAAAGCCTTCATACCTCTTATCTTCTCAACACCTTCGTACTCAATCTTCAGAAAATCCCAAATATCCTTCGCGGTTTGAAACTTCATGATCCTGTTGAATATAGAGGATGACATTACAGCATAGAGGTATGACTTTGCCTTCGCCTTCCTTGTGACTCTTTCCTTGTGAAACCGTATTTGATTGATTGTAGGATCGTCGAGGAGTGGGGCCACTTCATAATCATCCTCCACTGCTTCCCACAAATCACTACCCTCCATGAAAGCACTCATCTTTACCGCCCACACTTGATAGTTCTCCCCATCAAACATAGGAGGCGTCGTAGAAGAAAAACCGCTTCCGCTTGCTTCCATCTCCTTCTTCTGTTGGACAGAAACAACCTTCCAAAAACTTCACAAGACTTCCACAGCTCCCGAAAGATCACTAAGTGCTCTGATACCAATTGTAAGTTCTCACGTTGCGGAAAAAAACCTGCATCAATAGCAGAAACTACAACAGAATCGAGACAGAGAACAACAAATCCTTCTGCAGACGCTAGCTTCTCTAGCACAACCTTCTAATGACGAACCAAAAACTAAACAACCTTTGAGCAAATGTTCTTTTCTGAATTTTTGATCGATCAATTCATAAAATAGAAAACTATTACATCACGAAACTTAAATAAACAAAAGGAAAGACAACACCATTAAGAAAAATCTAAACTAGGAAGATCACGATATCCATCCTTCTTAATTTCTAGAGATCTTTTCTATAATAAAAATATATATTTTCTGGCTTGATTCAATCACCAACCAGATGAGGAATTTATATGACAGTGAGTCTAATACAAATATTTTCATGATCGGAGTGATTCCTTTTTTTCCATCTCGACCGCTGCAGTGTAGCTAATCTTTATGGTACGTACCAAGGTGGTGTAGTCTTTGAGAGGGAACCATCGTGCAGTTCCTCTCTTGCCCTGTATGTATATTTTGGCAAAAACACGCATAATCCCTATGTTTCTTCTTTCTGGTACTTACCGTATCCTATCTTTTGAGTTTCTCGTCCTGGACTCGAAGATAAAAATCCGACAGCAGAATAGCTAAACAAGCATTCTGTTGCTGCTTGCGGAGAGAGGACTGATTCAGAGGAGGGGATTTCCGTTGACTAGCCAAATTCAAGGTCAAATAGTGTATTGATTATAGGAGTTTCGTTGTTTATTATAATGACATGGTGGGTATAATATACTGGAGATGACAACTCTGTGCTTGATCTGAGTGCGAGGGCTTTTGATGCTCCTCTCATAATGCCTTCGTCTTCGGTGGTGCGGGAAGCAGCTGCATCGCAGGGATTTAATGTCTTATCAGTTGATAGAAGTAATCCGGTTCAAGCTTTTCAGGTTAGACTACGTTGCTGCATTCACCTGGTAACAAGAGATGAGGGAGGTGACAAATCCGAAGGCCCCGGATATGCGTGGAGTGACTTTAGTTGGAGCCAGTCGGAGCAGCCCCACAGCAACTACTATGTCCATCAGAGCTTTTATCAGGGCAAGCAACCTCTCGTTTGATTTCTGAACCTTGGACCGATATTCGTCATTCTGTGTGGATGTGTGCTCGCAGTTACAACACAAGACTTCAAATCAAAGATGAATTTGCAGAAAAATTTGCAGAAGGGGACATACCTTAGACTGGCCCACGGTCTTCTCGATCTTCTTTATCGCTCTTGTAACCCTCGCCAGCTCTCCAAGCTAACAAGTCGAATCAGAATTGTATTTTTCATTCCCTGAAGCAAAGATAGAAGATGCATCCCACACAGCATGTCAAAGATGATACTAAAACAAAGACTAACCTCCACCAAAGCACTGCAAATCGATGAGCCCATCCAACAGAAGAGTGATATGCGGCCAACGAGATCAACATGCTCCTTATTCTTGTGCCGATAACCAGCATATGGTTGAGACTTCTTCAACAGAAGAAAGGCTGAAGCATAAGGGAGAAAGAAATCAGGCAAACCTTGTAGATGCCAGCCCTGCCGAGCCAGACAATTTGATCGAGGAACAAGAAGGTTGACAGGAGTGCGTTCTTGGACTGCGAAAACAAGCAGCAGCATTAAGAAGTAATGTTACGGATAAAGAATCCATCGTGAAGTTCAGAAATTGACAGAAGCACCTTCCCGAGCAAAACAAGAGCAAGCGGTGTTCCATGGGGACTTGGGCTGATGAGAGCATGAAGATCGTTGACAAACTGCAAATTTATTCAGACCAACAGATTTAAGGCGAGCCTATGATGTCTGGTGAACAAGAATCAAGATAGCTAGAAAGCGATAGGAAGTCGATCACCTTGAAGAGACGGAACACTTTCCTTGCCAAGCTAGTCGATTTTTCGACATCTTGGGATGTGCCCGGCTTTCCATCGCTCAAGAATCTCGAGCCATACTGTATTGCCCTACAAATCTTATCTCTTGCCTCAGCCTTGTTCAGATACAGGACCACCAGGCCAAGCTCCGTTCTTCCTACATCTAGCAAACTCATCTCTTATCTCAATCTGCGCACAAAATCAGTTGGTACCGTCAACGAAAGCCGAAATGATTAAAGGTGCACTAACCAAGGATCAGAGGCCTCTTAAGGTAAGTGGCCGAAAGGGGAGCATAATCCGAGATTAATAGAAAAACAAGCATACACTGAAGCATCTACCAGAAAACGCACGTTGCAACCCAAGAAGACCGACAACACAGCGATGATGAATCGGACAGACGAGTTCTCAATCGTACGACAAGAACCAGAACCGATTACCAAAAAACAAATAAGGTCATTAAAGAGGCTAGCTAACATTGGCAACATTTGAAGCACTCGCCATAACAACGAAGCGAAACCAGAAAGCAGTGAAGTTTAGCCGAAGAAAACAGCAGACGCAAATCGACAAGTTTGATTCTCTCTTCAAGGAATCAAAGAAGTAGAGACGACTTAAATCAATACCTGCTCCACCCGGAACGCCCAAAAAATTTCTGGATGCAGCAAAATAAAACGGTTGTTTATCCGAAAGGAATGAGGATTTTCTCAGAGTCCGCTGGTTTTGCAGATAGAGTCTGATAAGGCCTCGCTTGGTTCTCTCTTCTCCTCAGCAAACAAACAAAAAACTCGGCGCCAATTCCTTCCGCGGGACATTTACGTATTAAGCCGATAACGATAGAATCTTCCCGTTTCATGAAATCGCAACGCTTCCACCCGAAAAATACAGGGATGTCCTTTCTTCCACATGGATTAGAAGCGATCATTTTGAACAAATTTCATATTTTTTGTAGGAATGCCAGCCTCTGTTCTCCCTTCAGAACAATGAGGCATGACAACGTTTGTTGACAGTAGAAGAAAGTAAACTACAAAATTTACAGGACACTGATTATATTATGTAAGAGCAGTTCTTCCTTATTTTCTGGCTAGCAGACTTCTCAATTTCCCTCTCTCGAGTCGCTCCAGCAGTTTCTTCGCCCCGGGGACGTCTACCTCCGCGAGCTTCTTCAGATACCCGACTGCCCCGTACGAGATCATCGACTTCTTACACTTCTTGCTCGACGAGAGATGCCCCAGGCACGCAACTGCGTATTTCTTCGCAGTGTTGTGAGGGCTCGGGTCAAGAAGTTGGACCAAACTGGGCACGCTCTTCTCATCCCTTTTGACCTCCCTGAGGTTGTGGGAAACCGTCATCAAGCTCGAGATGGCTTGAGCTGCAATCTCGCAACAGCGACTCGATTTCGACTCGAGAAGTCTCACGAGCAAAGGGATGCACCCGGCTTCCCCAACCAGTTTCTTCACCTCGCTCGAGATACAGATCTGGCAAATCGCTGATGCTGCCACTTGTTGTGCGGAGGCTGATCCGGATTTGAGAACATGGGCTACACGAGGAAGGATGCCGAGGGAAATCAGAGCTCCGACTGGAACTGAAGTGACCAGGTTTCTTATTGCAGCAACGGCCGGTTCCTGTGGCTGAGGACCATCTAGATAAGCTAGTAGGCTTTGAACCCCGTTTTCAGACACGACCATTCTCCTCAGAGTTTCATTGCTCACAGTGAGATTCTGCAAGCACTCTGCTGCATACTCTTTAGAACCCAGCAGTATCCCGTCATTGAGGATGTTGATCATTACTTTAACTACGCCTTCTTCGGCGAGAGTTTGTCGGACATCCGGCACGGCAGATAAGTTCTTCAATGTACTAGCAGCCGCAGCCTGAGAAACAGAATCGCCCTTCCGACAAATTTCGACCAGGGGACGAACGCCACCATGACCGACGATTGCCCGAGATGTTTCCGCCAACATGGAGAGAGACTGCAAGGAAATGGCGGCCTTTTCCTTCCCCACTGCACTGCCTGACTCCAGAAGCCTTATGAGAGGGGGCAGAACGCCTTCACTAACAAGCCAATCATCGTAACTCTGAGATTCCGCCAACGAGCATATCAACGTCACCGTCTTTTCACGAACACGCGGAGATGTTGCAGCAAGTAGCTGTACTAACACGGAAATATTGCTCCGGTTCATTGCCGCCAGGACTTTCTTCTCATCTTCCCTAAATATTTCGACCAAATGGTTGAGGGCCTTGTGTTTTGCCTCCAAATGCCCAATCTGAAGCCTTGCCAACAACTCCCTGACATTTCCATGGACCGAAGCCTCGAACTCGGGAATGGAATTCAGCACAGTCGCATCCCCGAGCACTCCAGTCTTGATCAGAAGCTCAAAATCACACAAATTCAAAACCAGCTTCCCCGTCAAAGAGTTGAGATCACTTTGCATCTGAAGCTTTCCCTCGAACTTCTCCGTAGAGCACAATTCCGCTAGACGAATGGCTTCCCCCAAAGTTTGGCACACCACCTGCATCTGCTCCTTGCAAAGTACATTCCTCGAGAAACAAGGATGGCTCGACAAGTCTGACAACCGCAAGGGGATCTCCTCAAGCTTCGAGACAATTGTCTTCCATCGACCAGGGAAGCGACCGACTTCCTTGGCCTTTCTCAGCGCAATCGGAAGGAGATCTCGTGCACAACTCAACCAATCTTCTGAGGTCCTCCTGTCGGCAACCTCATCCGTCCCAACATCTTCTACCATGTTCAGGAACAGGATCTCAACTCAAATTCAGAATGGAAAATGAGGCCAAGGACCTAAAGGAAGCAAAATCATCAAGCACAAACCAGATAAGTTGAAAGTTGCTGTCATGAAATCAAAGCCTACAACAGATAATCAAAATTGACTGCGTGGGAGAACCGAAAACAAAAGAAAAGGAGAAGATGGGGGAGGGGGTGGTGAGCTAACATCAAGTAGCTTCCAGAATCTCGTGTGGTCATTTACAAAAATAAAAGAAGAAGTAGAAGGAGTAGAAGAAGATGATGATCCACCATTAAATGGAGTTGGAGAGGGGGAGGGGGGGATTCACTCTGGTATGATAGGGCTGTTAATAATAATGACCAGCACAAGCACACGGACACGGGGTCTCACCTCACACTTCCACACTGGACTGTGGTAAGATTTAGATGCCATTCTGGGGAAATAAAAGCAAATAAAAGTTAACACCAGACACAGAGGAGAGCATCAGGAACCATTTTTTACTTTTTCTTTTAATCTTTTCTCCCCAACTTTACCATTTGTTCGTTTCAGGGGGAAAGAAGTCGTCTTCTTCTTAACCCACAAAGAACAAATGAAAACCAATGAAAGCTTCATCCTTTTCCTTTGTTTATGGGCAGATTCCAACACTTTGCTTTGAAGAGAAGGTAAAGAGTGTACATCAGAGAATAGCAGTTGTGAGTCCATCTGGGTGGGAATGGGAAGTGTATTTTAATATGTCTTTCCGTGAACCAAACCACACCAACCCCACCCCACAATGTATTTGTTTTTAACAAGAAAAATGTAAGGAAAAGACAACCAATGATGCGTGCCCGACAACCACCGGGAACCCCAGAACAACAGTCACAACATCAACTACTACTACTACTACTGCAACTCCTCAAAGATCTCGCCTTTTGCAAGCTCGAGGAAGCAAGAAATGCAGCCAAATGGACTAAGATGCTGACCTGACCGTGACCATTGAATTGAAGGCTTCAAGTTCTGAAAATTTGAAGATTAGGGGAAAACAATGATGATGATGCTGATTACTTCGGGTCCCAAATCCTCTTAGTTCTCCCCAACCCCAACACTGAGCAGACAACTCTCTCTAAATCCTCCTAACTGCAGGGTTGTTTCATTGGGATGCATCTGATTCTGAATGCCATTTTGAAAACAGTGTGGAAAAACTTGGATATTGGTGAAAACAAAAAAATCTCCTGCAGACTTTCGAGCAGTCCAATGAGAGAAGACATTATGGAAACAATCAATTCCAACTGGCTAACCCCCTCAACACCTTTTCATGATAAGATCCTCGTGTGTCCACTACAAAAAAGTAGTAGATAGATAGATATCAGCCGGCCTGCTGTGTAAACTAATGATCGAAAATTAGACACGATAAGATCAAAAGGCTGTGCAGCGAACAGAGCAGCCTTCCCACAAGGGCAGCGAGTATTCCTAGAAATACTTGTCCCCTGTCGGTGGCCAGTAGTTGCAACACGGCTTGCCTGCTTTCCTCTCCCTCCCCCCCCCCCCCTCCCCTTCCCTCTGATAGATTCGGACAATTTTAACCAAGATCTGTCCTTTTCCCTCCTTAGAAAACGAAACCCATGTAATTGTAATCCCGGAACGAGCAACAACACAAGAAAGAAAGCAAGCAGGCTCTCCTTAGCTTAAAACAAAAGCAAACATAGCCCAACAGTAGTTTCAGGTTCCATAGAACACAACAGTTGAAGTGATTCCCAAGTCTGTATGTCCAAGCATCACCGCTCCAAGAGGAAAACTAATAAGACTAATACAACATGATTTCCAACATGAGAGTACACACAAGTCTTTCACCTGACCCTGAGGTGGAAGAGGTTTTACATCTCTCTAACAAAAGTTTAGCATTCCATGCTTTGGCTTTCCTCAAGAACGTGACCTATCGCGGGGAGGGGACCGAGCGGCTGCACATGTTAGAGCAACCTCCTCCGTTAGATCAGACATAAATGTAGGAGCGGATCTTTCTTACAAAAGATAACATCACCATACGGACCTGTGATATCTTTCATTAGCTGGGCTCTCCCCCCGATCACACTTGGGGCTTCCTCGGGTTTTAGGGTTCGCGCCACGCCCATAATCAGGGCTTCCCCTGTCCCGGCGATACGGACTCGGAGACCGCCGATAGCCCCTGCCAGCTGGAGACGTGTCACGGTCTCTTCTATCAGGAGAGTACCCATTCCCTCTATCATCATCGTCCCTGATTGCATACTCCACAGTGATGACACGATCCAACAATTTGCTACAATCAGCAACCATTGCACTTGTTAGTATCACAGTTTAATAAAGGGCGGCCACGTTTAATAAGGATAAATGGTCGCCCTTCCACCAGACAGAAGCGTGGAAACAGAAAACAGAGTGAGAACCATTTAAAGCAATGCAAGGTGTTCAATATGTTTTTCTAATAAACTAAATGGAGTTTTAAGCAAAGGAAAAGAAGAAAACACATTGCAAAATTGCCATAAGAGAGTTGGAGTTGATCTATTGATGCTCCTATACCTACTGAGGAAGAGGAGGACGAAGAACAAATCGTTCTGGCAGGAAGCACATATTGCACAGCAGTCAGGAGACGTTTCACACTCTGTCACAGTAAGGAAACACACCTCATATTTGTCAATTCCAGGGCTCTTGTAGCATCCTCTTGTGTTTCAAACTGCACAAACGCAAAGTTCCTTCTTATCCTTATGTTTGCTATTTTCCCGTAAGGATCAAAATGCCTTTCTAAATCCCTTGTCTTGGTATTGATTGGATCAAAATTAATGATAAACAAGGTTTTTGAAGGTCTCGTGGCCGATTTTCTGGAGCCGCCTCTCCTGCCACCATTATCGTCCTATTGCAGAATGCAAAAATTAACGAAAAGAAGAAAAAACATTAGCAGAGAACAATAATGCTTGTAACTTGTATGGAAGAAAAGGATGCAATAGAAGCACCCACAGTTTAGCTTCGAACATGTACCTTACTCCATTCGACACGAAGTCGGCATCCCTTTCTCCCAAACTCAATTCTATCAAGTCTCCTAATTGCATCATCAGCATCACGCTCATCCTCCATATAAATGAAGGCATATCCTAAACAAAGTTCAACAACCCCTAGTAAATAGACCAACTTTGTTACATGCAATGAAGGACGATAAAGGTGAAGTTTACACAAATAAAAGACAGGTCTGCTTAACCAGTTCTTTCAGTAAAAAAAAAAAAAAATCAGGTCCCAAAAGAGAAAGATGCAGCTAGCAAAGCATGTCACCAACATAATCTATGAAGAAGCAGGACGAAACCTGTCTTTGGATACGAATGGGTCAGATCTCAAAAGTGCAACATGTTGAAAATTGAAGACGGAGGAATTCCAGGGGAAAGTGTAAAGGCATTAGTGCATCAAGGAGGCATGGGATGAGACAGCCATTGCAAATTATGTTGGGTCTCCTTAAAAAGACAAGAAGATGAAGGGAGGCAGAGGCTAGAAAATAAATGCAGGGGAGCACATCCAGCCAGGAAGTACATGGATATTCCAAGTAATCCTGCGCCAAATATATCGTTAAGCAACCTGTACTCCTTTCTAGCACAAGACGACTATCTGTATGCAATGAAATGGAAATACATGCAAGTATACCAGACTTCATGTCCACCCGGTCCACCCTTCCATACTTTTTGAAAAGCCGCTCCACATCGGACTGGCGAGCGTCATAATCCAAGTTTCCACAAAAGATGGGTCTCATGATTAAATGAATTCCAGAAAAGAACCCTTCAAACAGGACACCAAGAATATCAAGAGAGCATGAACATACTTCCGACCGACAAAGTCAGGTAACGCAAAAAACTAACCTATCCTACAAACACGCAGCAATTGCGTGGAAAAAATAACACAATTCAAAAACCCACACTGACACAGGTCTTTCCAACAGAGAAGGCTCAACACCGAGAATCACAATCTCAGATCCGGCAACATACGGACATCTACACGCACAAAAGGCTTCATCCCACAAATTATCCCCCCCCCCCCCCCCCCCCCCCCCCAAAAAAAAAAGCAACGAAATCCCGAATCATGAAACCTAATCCAACCCAAAAGGAATGCCCCGCTAGCTCCAGAAACCCCAACACGAGAAACGGCCAGAAGAAGAAGAATCAAGGAGAAGGACCTGCTAGGGGTAGCTCCTCAGCGAAGATCGGGTTCCAGCGGGAGGGAATCTCCAAATTCCAGGGTTGATGCGTAGGGGGGAATAAAATATCATCAGTCTGAAAATAAGTAAGTAACCATATATTATATATAAGTAAGTACACGTTCGGACCTGATATTTAAATCACACCTAGTTATTACTGCTATTTTGTCCGAACGCGAAGATTTGTTGCGAGGACCGAGTTTGGGTCCCTTTTGCTTGCCCCGCTTGGAGGGATTTCGTTCGTGTTGATCTCTGCTTCACACTACGCTGTTGTTGTTGCCCGCTTGATCGAACCCCGTCAAAGTCGTAGGGATGAAGACGGAGGACGAGACCTTGAATCGCTTGCTCCTCGATACCTCGCCTCCCCCAAGGATACCCCACTCGGGACTGTCTGTCCACAATAGCCCGCCGACCTCCCCCGCATCCGACCATTCGGAGTCTAGCCCTGGCTGTCCACCAAACCCGACCCACTCGGTGCTGCAGTCCGAGACGCTGGAACCGTCCCAGGACATGGATGCGGGAGGCGGGGCGTTCTCCTCCGCCCGGTTTGCGTGGGAAGGGACGATGATGCTGGGTTGAACGACCCTCCCGATGTCCTTCATGTCGACAGGTTTCTGGTAGTTGTTGTAGCCTCGGAAATGGAAGATGCTTGCGAAGGTGAAGTGGTCACTCACCCTGCTCTTGGATGACTTCCTGTCCGAGCTCCTCGCAATTATGCTCTGGAGATTCTTGCTTAGCCTGGCCTTGAGGGACGAGAAGCTCAGCCCGTGCCTGCTATCAGTTGCAGCCGCGTGTGGGACACACGCAGGGGAGGACAAATGGGACTGCACCTGAGGCAGTCCGAACTGGTCGTTCGGGATCTCATGATGAGATGCCTCGAAGTTGGTACGAGCGTTCCCCCCACGGAGCGCACGGGCAGCCTCGTCATACACACGGGCAGCTTCCTCGGGGGTGTCGTAGGTCCCGAGCCATAACCGTACACGCTGGGACGAGTCCTTGATCTCCGCGACCCACCTCCCAGACGGCCTCTGCCGGACACCGACGAATCGCCTGACAATGGGCTTCGCAGGCAGGGAAGCCATCGTGGCCGTGGTTGTGTTCGTGAGGTTGGACTTGCTACTAGTTTGGGAACCAGCCATGTAAGTAGTTGGCTGGAGTTGTTTGCGATGATAAGAGGAAAGAGCGTGTAGTTAAAATGTATATATAGTAAGTAGCTCCAGACCCAGACATCATTAATTAACGAGATGATTGATGAATGGTTTAGGTAAATAATAATAATAATAATAATAAAATGAGCATAAACAACAGTCCCCTCAAATCATTACTATCTAACTTCCTGGCTGGATGTGCTCCCCTGCATTTATTTTCCTGGCTAATGAATTTGTTCATTTTCAAAGAGTCAATCATTTGCATTCAAAACCCACCACCCAAGTAAAACCCTAACGTCCCATGGATCGATCCCAGCATGAGATGACAGAAGCCAAAACAACCCCCTCTAGTAATATCAATTAAAAAACAGAAGAAACAAAAGAAAGGCGGTCGATGTTTGTCATTATGTTAATGAATAGGGTGGGTGATTAACAACTCTAATACCATTTGATTAATGCTGCTACGTCATGATGGGAGGGAGGTGGAGGGAATGAGATCTTTTGGGGGAGGAGGAACGGGCGTCGTTTCCGCTGGCCCTTTGTATACCACAACCCATGGCATTCATTACTCCATGGAAAGAACATTGCCCATCTATGGTTTTCTTTCTTTATTTACTTTGTCCTCTGGATGATGAGTCAAAGGCCATCTCCTATCCAGACTCTGTCCGTTTATGGTGGAAGAATGCTACTTGTAACCTTTTCTTCTACCAATAATAATTAATAACAAAGGGGGGTTTGGCATCATTAGATCACTCCTCACTCCCCTTTCTTTTCATCATAAGCCTACGTTTATATACCCCATACTTGCCTTTCGCATTGTGATCTGGACCTGCCCGCATAATCAGGACAACTTTAGCCTCCGTTTCGGGCACGGCTTCGTGGGCCGACGCGACGGCTTTTGTCGAGTAGCCCCTGTAAGGTAGCAAGGTTGCCTGCAATGACAATGATCTGGGCATAAGCTGCGATGCGCCTTACATTCACCTGTACAAGGACGCGCACGTGCTGATTGCTTCCACTGCAGAATGCTTTCGTGAGGGTCGGTCAAGATTGCTCTTGCTGATGTTATCTAGAAATTCAGCCTGGCCTGTCTTGCTTGCAAGTTTGAGCCTGTGACGATTCTATTGGGTTAGAAATTCTTCTTCAACCTTTCCAACGAAAAACTCAAAAACTGAACATCGATGAAGGCACGACAGGTGAAGCAACCGAGCCTTCCAAAGAGAGGCATATGCAGCTTGACTGTGGTGACCGCACAGTACTCTTCAGTAAAAGGGGAAAGAATAGTTCACTCAGCTGCGTAAATTCATGATGCGATCAGCATGATGACGCACTCGGGTGGTGCTCGGTTGTCTTCCTTAGTCCGACGTGGATGGTCTGGTTTACTCCCTGAATCAACATAACTAATGACCAACATGAACATAAAACTGTCTATTTGTTGTTGGTAATATGACTTATTGTCTCCTGGTGCCTAATTTAATTCCATAATCTCAACAAGAAAAGATATAAGAAAAGGGCTTTAGCGTCATAAGCTCATCGGTATGATTTCCCAAACCTGTCAGGCAGGCAAAATTGGGGAGATAGAAGCCGGATCCAGGACCCAGCAGTCCTTGAAATCAGAAACAACATCGTGCAAGAGCTTCCTCGCAGGAATCTGATGTGACAAGAGAGCGATATCGTCTTTCCCGAGCCATCTCACAGCATCCCATCCTATATCTTTCCTCTTGTATACAGTCCTAAACCCTTCTATTTCCTCAAGGTAACCCAGGCTTAGACCAAACATTTCGGTGTATGAGGTTAAACAGATGACGACATCTTGGAGCTCAAGGCTTTGGTGCCCCCCATATATTGCCCAGACTGAACCCTTTTTAGGATAGATATCATACATTTCTCTGGCAACTCTTTCACCGTCGACTTCGTGTGAGAACATGCCGACGGACTTCACAACGGCATAGGTTGTCACCTTCAACCTTCCGCAGCCAGCACAAGATGTGGAAGGATCCCGGCCTTTTGTCTCCAGCTTGGCTAACCATTTCAGACGAACAGCAAAAGGATTTGTACTCAAGACTTCATCAATCAGGCCATACCGCCTTGGCCGCCTGAACTCGTCATAGATAGCCCACACTTGTCCCTTCTTGAATTTCCTCTCTCCTCGGTCCACATCAAAATCATAGAATTCAGAATCTGAGCTTACCAAATGCCTTGGAATTCTGCTCTTTGTTGAGATTGGTCTCTCCCTAACCAAACTCAGCCGTTTATTCAGCGTACCAGAAGTTCCAAGAATCTTGACTCCCGAGTCCTTGTCCCTCTTCGAAAGGGCATGCCTCTTGCTTTCATAACATCGGATCCTCTTTGTCCGTTTAGTGTCAGCCGCTGTCTCCTCAACTACAACTCCATTGACCTGGGTTCCATTCTCCAAACTTTCATCTAGGCTTGATGGCAGAATACCAGTTGCATCTGCTTCCTGATCCCCATTTCCCTTACCCTTCCCACTCATATTATTCACCAAAACCACCGTCCCCTCCTCCTGTTCCTTCTCATTCTCAAGGTCTTCCTGTTGGTTGTCCTCGTCCTCTCCGGCATTCATCATATCCATCTCCACATCCCCCCGTCCTCCACTTTCTTCTAACACTCCCATATTCTCCCTCTCCTCCTCACCGTCCTCATATTCATTTTCATCATTTACATCTCGGTCATTATTCTCCTGCTCCTCCTCCTTATCATTCATGACCTGCTCCATCACCCTCTCATGGTCATTCTCGTCCTCCACACCCACCCGCTTCTCTCCCGCTTTTTGCTTTTTATTTTCCTTGTTCTTCTTCTTGGGTTTTTCCTTACCGCTGCTCACCTTTTGATTCAGTCGAGATCGCATCTCCGCCAGCGTCATCACCTCCTCTCCAGGCACATCCTCCTCCTCATCAGACTTCTGAATCGAGTCTTCAACCGATTCCACTTGCACCCTCTGGCTTCTCCGTCTGCTCCAGCCCCATTCGCTTCTTCCTCCTACCTCCGGACTCTGATGTTTCTTGCTATGCAACTTAGCACTCGATTCAGACATCTTCAATTTCCCATCATCTGCTATACATCTCAAGCCAACAACAACCACTGGTTTCTTCTCCTCCACATCTCTCAAAATACGCTTCTTACCTGATTTCATCTCTTTCCTCTCATTCCTAGATTGAACTTTGTGCTTCTCCCCATCGTTCATCAGCTTATCTACATCGACACCCACCTTTGATTTCGATATCGACCCACCTGATGCCTCTGCTATCTTCTGTTTGCTCAACCCATCCTTCAACGTCAAATCCCAAAATCCCTCCTCCTCATCACCCATCTCAAACTCTCTGTCAGGCCCCTCGCCATAGACAATGCTCGCATCTTTGCCTCTTCTATCGACATCCTTTTCCCTGACTTCCCTGTCTCTAGCAAAACCACCTCTGGTATCCCTTGATGGCTTCTGAGTTGCATCAGTTTCCCCAACCTTATCATCGCTACCTTTTCTTCTCCTCACGTATATTACATCCCGACCTCCAACGGCCCCATCAACTCCAACCATTTTCTTCGAATCCTCAGTTGCGGCCACCATCCCTGCATCCTCGTCCGTGGCTTCGCTCTCAGAACCCGAACCATCCTCGACCACCTCCTCCCCAACACCAACAGCCTTAAAGCTTTTCCCGCAACCAGAACAAACCAGCCTCTTCCCCGAATACCCCTTCTCGAATTCATGTAGTTTCCCGCACTCGCGACACCTGCTCCAGAACCTACCCTCTCCCCCAGACCCAGCCCCAGCCTGCCCTAAACCCTCCTCCTGCATCCTAACCCTTAGCCTAAGATCATACCTTTCCTTCTCCCCGGCGTCCGACAAAACCCGCAGCGCATCAGCGACGACTTTGAAGGCGTCCTGGCACACAAAGCTGGGATTTTTATCGGGGTGGAGGGCGAGGGCGAGGGTCTTGTACTGCCTCCGAACGGCATCGAGTTCGGAAAAGGGGTCGAGCTGGAGGATGCCATAGTAGTCGGGAGGGGAGGAGTCCTCCCGGTGGCAGTGGCTGAGGATGCGAAGGGAGGAAAGGAGGGGCTGGATGCCCGGGAGGGAGGGGGAGATCCGGAGGGCTCGGTGGGCGTAGCGGAGAGCGGAGGGGATGTCGCCGGACTTGTAGCTTGTCTCGGATAGCGACTTGAGGTGGAGGGCATCATCTTGCTCTTCCCCGTCGCTTCCCATTTTTTGGCCTTCCGCCGACAATCCCTGATTCTTGCAAAACCACCCCACCCAGGAAATGCTGCCTGCGTCCGAGGGCTGCCCGTGGCGCGCGTGTAGGTAGGGGTCTCTTCGCGCGTCGTTTTCTGTCTTAGCGCGGATGGGCTTGGATTTGACAAAATTGGGCTTTCCTTTGTATCTTAGTGGGCCGATCTGTATTTGACGATATTGGTCCTATCAATAGCTATAACTAACTATCATTCATTATAGTCATGTCCTTTTGTCCCGGTGCAAACAATATTTGTTCTTCCTATCCAAGATAATGAAGATCAAGACCGTATGCTCCATGCCGATTCTCTCCGTCGTGGCCTTCGTCTCGTCCGCCGATGACAAACAACCAAAGTATATATATAAAAAAAGATATGGTAATTTCTGTCTATTCCTCTATTCGACTTATTTACTTTCATGTTGAGTTCATTTGACAGTGGCTACGACGAAGAAGCGGCAACTCAATAGTGGTAAAACTATGGAAGACATCATGTATGATGACAATTACGATTGCAGGTGATGCATAAAAACTCAGATAATATTATAAATTAGTGTTTCGAATAGCCGGATAAGACGATGATGATTTTTTCTTATATTATGGACGATCCATTTGATAACAAAAGTGAACTAAATGGATGAATAAATCCGTTCGAATGTTTAATCTTGCAAAGTATGTTTGTATCAAATAATTTTCATCGTTCATAATGGGAAAATATATTAGATAATATGAACATATTTTTTAAAAAGTTAGTATAAATAGAAAAAAAATGATTAAAGTAATTGGTATAATTGATAAATTGGTCGAATTGAAATTAAACTAAATGTTCGTTGGATGACGTAAAAAAGTTACAGCAGTATGCCACGTCTTTGTCACGTAATACTCTATTAATTGTGACGAAGGTTATATATAGAAAGATATTTTTCAACGTTAAGATAAATTAAAAAAGAAAATATTTGACATTTGGAATGGACTGGCAATTAGAAAAAGATGGCCAACTTATTCGGACCCACTAAATCATTGAAATATGCGTCACACTGACTCCTTGTCGTTGGGGTGTCAAATCAAACCAAATAAGAGAAGGTGATGCAGGCAATGATTGATTGATTGACTTTGAATTATTTCATGGAGCAGACACTTTCCAGCGCCTTCCTAACATTGAAACAAAAAAAAAGTAAATTTGGCGTATGAGAAACAACCTTAAAATGATAAGATCTCCTCCACCCATCCCCCCCCCCCCCCCCCCCCCCCGGCCTCTGATGCGAATTACTTATTTATTAGAATATGGATTAAGTAGTAACATTTAGTGTCGGGAGATTTGGTTAGGTTCTAATTTGGTGGAGTAATTTTAAAATTCTTGCTCAGAACAAAAAAAAAAAAAAAAAGAAAATTTATAAAAAAGGACGGATCAGGAGGAAAATGAAAATGTTTTGTCTTGGATTGGTTTGGTTTGCGCCCACTCTATCTTTTTACTGCCATTTGTCCTGTGATGTCAATAATTTTGATTGCTTAGGCAATTATTATTATTATTCATGTTGTCCAGTCAGTCTCTCCTCTTTAAATGTGATGATGGGCCCTCTCTCTCTCTCTCTTTGATAGCCCTTACTCTATACTCCACTCATGGGTAACATTTTTACTTGTAATTTTACTTATCAACTTTAATGAACAAAAGAAGTCGAAATGGATTTGAATATGGCGGATGAAGTTTGTAGACAGGTAGGGCAATGGGATTTATTATTATTATTATTATTAATCAGAGGGGCACTTCCTCCATCACTCGGATAATTATCATGTCCTTCCAAAGTTAAAATGACAGCCCATATTGTGTCATTTTTGGATAAACATGCTTTGCCACTAAGGAGGGGATAGATAGAGGGAGTTGTTCCAATCGTGTGGTAATATCGATCCAGCTTTCGTTTCCTAAGCTCAAAAAAACATAGGGCATGTATGTGATCGAATTTACATGTTATGAAACCGCGTTGTTGCTCGTTATGAATCCCGGCACAACGCCACTGCGTCGCGCGACGCGTCGTCCATCATTGAGTTATATAAGATAAATGATAAGCCATGCTATTCCCGAAGATACTTATGGGAATAAAAGATCATCGGAGAAATCCATGGGAGGAGCTATTTCGGGTTAACTTGTGTTACTCGTTCCGCGTTTATGCGTTTGTGTGTGTATATATATATACACACGCCATATAAAAAACCAGATCAAATTACAACCTAAGGATAAACATAAAGAAGATTTTGTTCGGAAATGGAATTTCCTGTTCGTCCTCGGTCTTCACCCTCCCGTCGCCTTCCCTCTCTTTATGCCTGTTGCAACCACCGCTACATCGCTGTCCTCTTCGCGGTGACCCTGTTCCTCCATTGGCCGGGCGACGTATCGGCCTTCAAGGACATCACCGTCATCTCCTTTGACAAGGGGTTCAAGCCGCTCTTCGGCGACGGCAACCTCGTCCGCACCAATGACGGGAACGCTCGGATCCTCCTGGACCGTTTCACCGGTATGTCCTCGATCAACCGCGTTCATTTCTCGGTTCATAACCATAGTTAGTTTGTTATTTCTAGGGATTGTTTTTTTAAATGATCGTCCTGGGTGCAGGTGCCGGATTCATTACCTCGGACATGTACCAACACGGATTCTTCAGCGCGAATATCAAGCTGCCGTCTGCGTACACGGCTGGGGTGGTGGTCGCTTTCTATGTAAGTCGACATTATTAACACGAGAATGCTGATCGTATAAATTTGCGATTCATTTTCCATGCAACGGAGGTAGAATTAACTCCTTTGATTGGATTAGACTTCGACAATCCATTCATTCCTTCCTCCTTTTCCCACGGTCTCCATCTTTTGCCTATTTTTTTCCTCCTCTTTCGTTTTAACTGATCGAGATAAAAAGAAAAGCCCACGAATTACGCCGTCAATCCGAACCACATGCTTGCAAGAGATATTATTACATCATCATGTCAAGGTAAATATGACCAAGATCATTGATCGATGATGCCACATCAGATGTCGAACGGAGACGTCTTCCTGAAGACGCACGATGAGCTGGACATAGAGTTCTTGGGGAATGTTATGGGGAAGCCGTGGAGGTTCCAGACGAATGTGTACGGGAACGGGAGCGTGCACCGCGGCCGCGAGGAGCGATACACCCTATGGTTCGACCCCTCCAAGGACTTCCATCGTTACAGCATCCTTTGGACTGCGACCACCGTCATGTCCGTGAGACCATCATCTCTTTCTCTACCTCCCTTCTTACCCCTTTTCATTTCATTCTCTCCCTAATCGTTACCTTCTTACGCGTATAACTGGCCTTGCTTGCTTGAGCGTTCGGGCGTGTGCACAAAAAAATGTTTGGTCCAATTTGGAAAAGTTAATATTACCATAGTCAATAGCAATAGCCCCCACATCATAACTAAACTATTTGATGAAATTCATGAATCGAATAATAAATCCTAGGTTTTGTACCACGTTACTGTTCTTAGTCCCTTTAGCCGATTGTGGCAACATTCCCTCTTCTATTTTGTTGGGAACAGATTTTACGTGGATGAGGTCCCCATCAGAGAAGTGGTTCGCAGCGAGGACATGGGTGGCGAATTCCCTTCTAAGCCCATGTCGTTGTATGCGACGATCTGGGACGCATCGGACTGGGCGACGGGCGGCGGCAAGTACAAGGTGAACTACAAGTTCGCCCCTTTTGTGGCCGAGTTTCAGGAGTTTGTCCTCGACGGCTGTCAGGCCGATCCGATACAAGAGGTCCAGTCAGACAGCTGCGACGAGAAAGAGGCCGAGGTCGAGTCCAAGGACTTTAGTGTCCTCACGGATAAACAGCGCCGCTCCATGAGATGGTTCCGCGAGAGTTACATGTACTACTCGTA
This sequence comes from Melastoma candidum, assembly GCA_023653495.1. Classification (NCBI taxonomy): domain Eukaryota; kingdom Viridiplantae; phylum Streptophyta; class Magnoliopsida; order Myrtales; family Melastomataceae; genus Melastoma; species Melastoma candidum. The sequence continues at coordinate 19,833,346 of CM042884.1, read as the reverse complement.
CTGTTACGACTCGATGAGGTACCCCATCGCCCCGCCGGAGTGCGTGATCATTCCCTCGGAACAGGAGAGGTTCAACATGACAGGGCGGCTTAAGTTTGGCGGGAGCCACAAGCGCCGGCGGCTGCAGCAAAGGAGACGATCACCGTTGAAGAAGTGATTGGATTGAAATACCTGCATATATGGTCTTCATTTTTTGGTTTCGGGAATTATTGATTCATTAATAAGACAGAGCTCCGAGAATACATGAATACTTGTAATGTAAATAGTCCGGAGGTTGTAAGCAACATGGCGTCGGATCCATAGGAGGAGCAGAAGACCGGGACAAAATGATACGAGTGGCGGCGCAGACTTCTCCTTCAGACAATCCCCAAATTCATAAAGATTTCAATTATTTCTTATTTTTATAAATGCCCCAGTTTTAAATCAGCTACAACAAAGAAGAGGAATCCCTCAAATCTGCCAGGAAAGAATTATATCGACTTGGCATCAGCAAATGGGAATGAATGAAGGTAAACAAAAAGATGGATGAATGGCCTCTGCTCTGGATCTGGACTGGACTGGACTGGACTGGACTCTCCCTAACCTTTCCCACCTGTTTTAGCAGACGCCGTTAATCATCATTGTCGGGTGCATCGACCCCTCACGGTGTTTGAGGAGGGCCTGCGCACAAAGAATGAATGATCACAGTAGATCCTACGGGTGATGTTAATGCTGCTTCCCCAAGTGAACCTGTGTCTGTTTTTATTCTGCGGACCAACTAAAGACTTTTATGTCATCTGATCTAACTTCCTCCTGAATGTGTCTGCGGGTATCTGAGCTTGAGCCGCTTAGGGCCAATCTCCAGAGGTGGAGGAGGCTCCCTCGTAGTCTTTCTCGACCCCTGTTGACATCTGTGCGTCGCTTGCTGTTCATACCCACTCACTGCTTCATCCTTAGACGAATTCCTGAACCTAATAGAGATGATTCCTGGCGCTTTTGTGTGCTTATCCCTTGAATCACTTCGAAGAGCTTCCTTGAACATGCCACCCCCACTAATATCATCCTTCCTTCCACCAGACATTGAAGGCACGAAGTGATCGCCCCGCCGACCGTGTTTCCCCGGCAGTTCCCAGTCCTGCATTTTGACCACGATATTCCGAGTCGGAATCCAATTCACGGAAAAGCGGGACCATTCCAACCCATCATAACAGTACCTGGTTCTCGATGTTTTTATATGACGCAGTTTCTTCAACAACCCACTTTGCTGGCTTCAAGGACGTTCGTCGCTTGACTACAAATACTTCACCATCGGAATCCTCCCCGCGTGAATCTAACCGTAAATGCCTGTCTGAGCCTTCAACAGTGGACTGAGTGCTGGATGGCCCATCAAATGAGAAAGAAGATACAGAAGATTCAAATGAATTGCGACATGGATCCTCCTCAGTTGGCTTCTTCTTAAGATTAACTTGAAAGTCCACACCACAGCGTCTGGCATTCTGCATGGAAAATGAGATCTGATCTTCTCGTGCAGGCAGGAAAAAAAATAGCCATCAAGAATAAGTGGTAACCATGGATAAGCCTTACATCACTAGAGGCGCATGAATTCCCGGCAGTTAAAGTACTTGAAGAAGTGAAATCAGTATATCCATCTGCAACCGAACTTCCGATAACATTGCTTAGGGACTGCATGTTCGAACAGCTGGACTTCTTCAGTAGAGAATTTATGTTTGCAGCAACTCTACGGGTAGTCTTCGCCGGGATGCCACAGTAAGGAAAATAAGTAAAATCATCAACATCTTCAGACACAGGTAAAGAGGACAACTTGTCACAACCTTCTTCCTCCACACTAACCAATGCGGCTACCTGCTCTTCGTGCTCAAACATCTCGGCTGCAGCCTCTAGCTCTAAAATATCATCCCTCAGAAACAGGCGGACATATCTTCCCCCACATGAAGATTCAAGCAAGCGAGTGTCTAAGAAAGTTATAGTACATTGTCAGCAAGAAAAGCAAGAGTGAACGGATACCAGGAATAAGTAAAAGCTGACAAACGATACCATGGCGCAGGCAAAGAGGATGTGAACAGCAGGGGCAGTTCAGGTAAGCTACATAGCAGTCGCGTTTGCAAAGGCTACAAAGAACACCACCGGGAGCTGGAAACAAACTATCACATGCTCCTGATGTCAATATGCACCAGCGAGCACGATGCTGGAACCGCATGAGTCTTGCAAACAATACCTTCACACAAAGATGGGAAGCTAAGTCTTCAGCTGAGCAGGCAAGTTCATCATATTTCAGCCCAGAGTGGAGAAGCATGGCCTCTTTGCACAATAGCTCTTCATGAGGGAGGAAGGGCACCCTATTGAGGACTGCATAACGCTTGCTAGCAATTGCACCAAGAGGGAACCAATCAGCAAGAGCAAAGTTCACTGCCTCGCCGCAATTAAAGCCTACACGAATGCAGGTAACTCATCAACTTCTCAAAGTTACAAGGCAGGGCACGCAGTTAAATAACAGATATAGGTATAGATTGTACCGTGACTGAATCCCGCATGATATGCACGAGGAAATGTAACAACAAATTCTCCTGGTTTCTGAGTGGCCTTAAAGAGTGGCACATTGTGCTCCAACAAAATATTTGGAGGAAATAAGGTTGTCTTCCCCAAAAGTAAGTCGAAAGCTCCATCTTCACCCCTCTCGGATAGAATGTCACTAGTATAAACACGCTGCCGAACAACCTTTTCGAAATGGGATGCCGCATGCCCTGGAACACCATACCATGTTTTGAATGCCCCACAATGGTGATAGTTGATACTGCAAAAGATTACATCAATTTATCCTTAACAGACGAACACGAAAGTCTACAATGAAAAGGGACCAGTACACAACTGGAGGAGTTCATGAAAGAAAGCTATGTACCTATATAGGTAATGATCTTCCAAATGCCAGGCAAACATGCTAAACAGCATCCCAATGTATAGCATAGGTTCAGTCACTCCCTGATATAGGGCATTAAGTAAGAAAATTAAATTCGACATTTCAAGCAACAATTAAAGCAATGACAAATTACTTTTTCATGGTCAAACTCAATAAATTATGTACCGGAATCGTATTATCCAGCAAACGCAGAATTGATTTGGGCAGCTTCGACAGATTCTGATAACAAAGAACAAAAAATGTCAAGCGGCAAGTCAATGCTTTGAGACACTATTTAAGCACTTTCTTAGGCAGGAACAACTTTCCCACTATCAAGAAATCAATTTACCACGTCATTAAACAGCCAAATAAATTTCCCAGATGCAGCATTTGCTAAATTGTCAAAGAAGACACCGAGCAGTCACTAAAGTGAAAGAACAACGGAAACACAAGTAAGAATACAGAGCTACATAGGGTGCACTGTCAATGAAGTTTTCGGCGACTTCAAAATGACCAAAATTCCATTCCAAAAAGAAATGCAGAGAAAGGCCATCGAAATACCTTCAAGTTCAGGTTACTACTTCCCAGTGGATCAGTGGGTGACGATGAAAAGGCGCTTCCATCGACATCACAGGCATATTCAACATAGTCCATCCGTCCGTGAGCAATTTCTTTCCAAAATTCTTTCTCCATGTAACTGGCGGGTAGACACCCAATACTCTGATAACGACGGGCAAACGTCTTGTTGGCCATCTTTTCGAAATCATGAAAACTATAATTTCTGTGAGTGCAAACATATTCAAGGTCAGCCTATTAAGAAAGAGAAGGGAACACTTGGGAGAATGATTATTATGATGAAGAACTCGCCGTCCACTCATAAAAAAGGTGGCCCTGTCATCAGAATCCCATTCAGCGAGACGAAGAGGTTGAACTCTTGTAGTGAATTTGAATCCGACTTTCTCCCTCATCAACACCACTCCAGCAGGAACAGAAGCAGTTAAGGGCGACACAATCTTGCAAATACCTATCAAAATAGCCCATATTCAGAGAAGAAGATTTCACTTGCAAATCCGGAAGATCGGATAAACTCCTATGTATTATTCCCCGATAAAAATGACAATAGTTCCACGATATCTCACATGTATGTTGCTTATTAGATTTACAGTATAAAAAAGCCTTAGTATAACATGAACTGCTCCTTTTCAGGTTTCACGAAGAGAGAAGACCATCCAATTTTATTCAGACTAAGGCAGTCTATGCCACTAGTAATGATTCAATATTATAATTGAAACTTGCCATATTTTGAAGCTTCCGGGGCTATCTTTTCCAAGAATGCCAGAGGATCCTCAAACTGTTCTCTCGATGGATAGTACACGGGGCACTCTGGAATTGAGCCTGTCCAATCTACATTGCTCAGATTAAACTTCTCCACTCCCCTCTTTGGAAAGGAAGGGTCATCACTCTTGTGTATTCTCACACCACATGAACTCAAACTTCTCAACGCGTTCCCTCCGCTACGATTCATCACATTCATGACGCGAGGCGCATAATTTGTTCTCCTGCCTTCTTTTGCAGACGCCTTTTAAGCTTCAGAATCTCCAGTACATTTCGGACCTCTCTGGACAAACAACCCCTTCCTTCCACCCGTCAAGAAGTTCCTACATCAAGAACCTCTTATTGGCAAGAGTTCTTTCAACATCAGGAAAGTTTACAAGGATCTGATCCTAAGAAAGCATACAACAGCTCAGGCAAGGTGTATGGCATCGCTACAGTACCACACAAACTTTCCGGATTAATTTTATGGTTAAAGTGAAACGGATACCAGCAAAGTCGAAACTATGACCACAGGAACAGGCCCATTGCATCAGTATAATCTGTAAAACTACAACTGATTGTTACAGAAGTTACAACCGATCAAAATCCTTGGACCAATACCAATTCTCAATCACTGCGCCCACCCAATTGAACCCACCCAGATGATTAGAAAAGTCAAACCACAAGCAAAACAGGACACATAAGCACATCATGATCCTAATCACAGAATTTATGTCCCTATGGATTAGGACCACCCCCAAAGTCACAACAGCGACTCCTCCCGAATCTCGGTCAATATCACCCAATTGTTCAACACCCAGCAAGCAGCAAACTAAAATATTACAAAGGCCATCAGATTAAGCCTTTTCAATCCCAAATCCGAACACTAATCATCTCCGGGAAAAAACGGATAAGTTAAATTTAGAAAAGAAAGAGGAAAAACTGTGAAATTCAAAGAAACAGTCGAATCTGAACCAGCATTGTTTACCTGAGCGCATGCGAAGAACAATGCAATCGAAACGACCCAAATAGATTTCTCAAATGAAAGCAAAAAAGTGGTGGGGAGAAGTAAAGAGAGAGGGATGATAAAGCATTTGAGTTGTGGGAAGAAAAATTGAAAATTTCGAAAAAAGGAAACAGCAAACGATTAGTTAATTAATAAAACGAACAACTGTCTCCAGATCAAAAAGGCCCAAAACAAGAAAATTCCAGAGACTCGGATGAGAAGGAAATTTGCAAGCACCCGCTGAATCTCGCATTCGAAGAGCTAAACCTAGAAGCCTCGGCGGATCCGCGTCCCTTCACCCGCCGCCGTGCCCGCAGCCGCAAGTCCGAAAACCGGCAAAATCCTCCTCCAGAGGGGCTCTAAGGCCCCAGCATTATCCGAGGAATGGGGAAGGAAGTGTCGACAGAAACCAGCGGAGTCAACTTTTTCTACTGATTAAAAAAAGAAAACAATGAGGACTAATGATGAAAAGTGGGGTGGGTTGACACCGAGTAAGTCGGCCTTCACCTCCGCCGGCGCCGCAATTCCCGCCCTCCCACTCCAATGCACAAAGATAACATTTCTGTAAAATACACCTAAAACGATTAGGACACCATTTTTTTTTTAATTTATATTTTGCTTACATCATCATCGACCTTTTTACCTCGATCAGAAAAAGTCAACGTACGTTGCATGCTTTTGACTTTTGAATTCATTGCGAGCCCCCCCCACCCAATTATTATATCCCGGTACGGGATGATGGTCCATGTGATGGCGCCCCCCCCCGCAAATGATTGAGAGCACATTGGGAAAACAAGTCCCAAAGGCAGGCAGGCAGGCAGGCAGGAAGTCAATTGATGCACATTTTTCTGTCTTTATCCAGCCTCCCCCCCCCACCACTTCCTTCTTTGCTTTTAGTCAGAAGTGCGAATTTTGCCTACTTACTGTGTCATTTCTGTCGTGGGAAGCTCGACACAAAATCCGTTCGCGTACGATCTGATTTTGGAATGCAGCCGCAAAGCATGCCATCGTCCTGATATTAACGACCCGATTTCTGCTGTTCCTTATTACCCCTTTTGTCATTCAGCTCGTGGGATTCGATCCACCACATCTCCAGCTCTGTCCACATCTCGCTGCTCTGGTTCGGTCTGCTTGACCTTCGATACAAGCACAGTTGCCTCTGGTTTCTCAGCAAGCAGATAACGAAGCATAGCCGTAACGACAGTTGGTCCGATTTTCCATCCCTGAAACAAGTAGGTACCTTTGTGCGGAAGATGAGAGTATGAAAAAAAAAAACATAAGTTGGAGAATATGGCCGATGATATGCCATCGGAGCAATGCACTTACACATCCTCCTCAGAGATGGCGTAAAGGGCGAGGAGTGGATGGATCTCCTCTCAAATACAGCAATTGCTCACTCGATCCATGATTTCCTCGATGAGTTCATTGTGTGGAGGGAGATTTTTCAGAAAAACCGGGAACCGGAAGGCAGTTAATCATCACAAAAACCCATACAATATTTTTTATGGAGGGATCTGCAACAGGAAGAAACTTAACAAAGGGATGTGAACGTATGCTTAAATCCTTCACTGTTTAGAACAAAGGTGTCGGACTATGCTGTACCTTCACAAAACTATGTACTTAGAGATCTCAAGGTCTCCTGGGAAGAGCTGCTGTAACTTTTGTAAACATCCCCAGGAAGAAAGTTTGCCATAATCCGTGAACACAGGAACATATGCTTTGCCCAAACCAATAAAAACAGAAGCCTCCATAACTCTGCTGCAGGTACCCACAGTTTTTATTACCTTTAAGGGGTGTATCTCAGAATGATCAATGTAGTGTTGCTGACTTTGGGTGTTCGATTCACTGAGAGATGATCCCCCAGAATGGAGCAATTCTCGCTAATGTCTCCTCGTCAAGGTTTACATCAACTGGCTGACAAAAGCATAGAGAAGTAGAATTAGTAATAGCAATTCGAACACACACAGAATGTTATTAACCATTTGCAGTCATCGACGACTAGAGAGACTTCAAATGGCACTGAAGAAGAGTTACTACCGTGAATCGTTACCTGGAGAACAATAGACAGGTATTTAACATGCCTGACACTTGAAAAAGGAGGACCCTATGACAGCAACTACGTTTAGCATACAGAGATTTGTGTAGTTAATGCTTGAACAATGCTTCCTAATAATAGCAGCAAAAGGGGTTCCAGTCCACTTTGGGTCCACATTAAGCGTCTACGGGAAGAAGGGTGTTGGGCTGTTCAAGCCCATGAGAATAATTATAAAATTATGAAGAAGGGTGTTATCACAAGCCAGAGGGCAGAGCAAGAGCTTCTTCTTCCATAGAGTAAAACATACAGCAAAGAAAAAGAGAGAGTTCCAACAGAGGAGAAAGGGTTTCTGGTTGAAGTTCGACAGATCCTCACATTGATTTCCGTTCATTGTGGCACGGATTGTCGTGATGCTTCTTTGGGTGTTATCTTCGACCCAACTGTACTCTTGGATGAAAGCTTCTCGGTACTCTTGTGTTGTTGCGAGCCCGTGACTGAAACTCCCGAGAGTTAGCCTCTTGCTTAGTTGGAGAAGAAAAACTTGTAAACAAGCTCACTTTAAGACAGGTGAAGTTTTGGACAAACTAAGTTCCCGTGGTTTTTCCTCACACGTTCAGAGGCATTCCCGTAAATCCATTGTATTTGTCTTTAATGCTTTTCGTTCAGCTAAAGTCACTGGAGCTTAGGTAATCACGGGCCAACTGCCTCGAGCACATTGTGCATACCGGGGATATGCTTTAGGTGATTGGAGCACGGCATCGCCGCCACTGGAAGTAGCAAGAACGTGAAGAGGAGGAACTGTAGATGACACGTGCTAATGTAACCAAGGACGAAAGAGGGTGACAATGATGATCTGACAAGGCCTGCTCAGAATTCAATATCCAGAACTGGAGAATTGAATTGAGAATCAAAATGGGATCGGACAACAGAAACACACAACACAGACACAGACACAGACACAGGAGTCAATACCCGAACCACCCTACTACTGTCCCCACCCTTTCATCTTCTGTTTACCCAATAACACCAAACTAATGGCTATTGGGAGTCTCAGATGATGATTATTTGGGAGAGGAGGTTTGATTGGTGCGATCTTGACTCCCCCTCCATCTCAAACCCATGATACAAGACACACCCACCTCAACCCATTTCTTGACTTCAGTTCTATCGAAACTACCCACAAATCCTAACGACATCCACAACTAAACCTCGTTCCAATTTGTCCTTAGAAACCAAAATGTCAGCTCTCTCTCTTTTCACCATATGCCCTTTAGCACCCTGTTCCCATCCTTTAAATTTCGTAATTACCCCTAATCTCCCCGCTCTTTTTAGCCTTCAAGGTTTTTGTTCTGGACTTTTTGAAGGCTGCAAAGAGGTGAGGGGAGATTTTGGGTAATTATGACATCCTAGGATGGGTGGGGGGTTTTAGACAAAATAGTGTTGTTACTTGGGATTTGGAGTAACAGGATCCTTGTCGCCACGGACGGTGTCGAAGATGTTGCTGCCGCTGTTGTCGGGACAGCCTAGAGCGGCACTGATCTGGTGGACCGTGTTGCATAGGTGGGTGTTGATCATTTTCACGCTTGACAGGTTGAGCTTGGCCGTGGGGACTGCGTTGGCGAGGACCTGCAGACAGACGGTTAGCAGGCATCCCTCCTTGTCGGTGGCATCTCTGTTAGGGGAGGTTGGAACCATGAAGAATCCAATTGGAAGGAGAGGGATGCAGGATGGGTCCTCGCCACTCATTGCGAGCTGGATTGAGTCCACGTCGATCGTGCTGTATACGACGAGGCTGCCCGATTGGTCGGTGCAGCTCTCCTGGAGCATGAGCTCCACGTGCTGCGACGAGTTACTCGCGACCTGCAATCCATTAAGATGTGTCAGGAGATCTCCTGGAGCCGACGAGCATCGTAAAGAGCGTTTCCTTCTTTTCTCACATTGATGCGGAGGAGAGAGATGCTGTTTCCGGGATGGGAACCATTTGCGATGTGGGCGACCTCTTGCAAGGAGTTTCCGTTCGAAATAACATCGATCTGCGAAAGGGGAAACTGTTAGCCAACTATGATGAGCATGGAGGAAGAAGACATTGATGACAAAGGAATTACCAAGGCACGGCGGTGTTCGTCCTTCAGGAGGTCGAATACTTCTTGATGAGGATAGCACAGCCAAGTGGTGGACACAGCTGCGAGTACAACCCCGTTCGGCTGCCCTTGCTCTGTAATCTTCCTAGTGGTTATCCTGACGGAATCCTCCGAGGAATCAGACAGAGCAGTCCATGATTGTCCTCCTGAGGCACTGAAATTGATGCTGAACGTTCTTATCATCCTCTGAGCCAATCTCATCAGATTCTTCCTTGCTTCAGGAGACGGAATAACTGCCGACCAATAATTAGGTGGCCGTTAGACTTCAACAGGAGGCAAATTAAAACCGTGAGCTCTTCAAGTTCTAACCATCGTACCTCCAAGGTCGGATATGTTGCGAGCCATGAGACTAGCAACCCTCTCGCACTGCCTCTGAAGGACGGCTAACCAACGCTGAGCTCCGAAGGCTGCTCCGCTTTCCACAAGCTGGGAGAACAATGGATACACTGGCTTCTCTTCAATCTCAGCGTGCTCGACCCAAGTAACCTTGTCAGAAAAAGAAGAACGATTCGATCATTTGAAAGTCCCTAATAAGACACCATACCCCTAACATGCCGTAACAGAGTAGAGGGGTTACCCTTGAGTAGCCATTCGGCATATCCTGGATAACGCAACCGGAAGGCCTTCTCCTGTACCTCGGAAGTGGGGGAGGAGGGAGATTGTCCAGGAAGCCATTCATTGGAAAATCGACCACCGCCCAGCTCCCCTCCTCCACGTTCTGTTGGCAGTACCTCAGGAAATACGTCTCCCTCGACGGCACCAACGGAGACAAGACTTGGAATTCCGCATACATCTTTCGATCAAGTAAAGACAATATTTTATTTGTTAAGAATATAATAAAACCAACGAGCTGGTGCGACGAGGACTAATAGACGCAAAAGTTACCAGGTGAAGAGAGCCGCTTGCGTTGCCCGAATCCCCGGACGCAACCACTTGGATGGTCTTAGCTCTGGCCACTATGGAAGGAAAAAGTTCCATCCACTTATTCTGACAAACAAGGAGTCTGATTGAGCAAAGTCTGTTCGACGGGAAATACTCACGTTAGAGGCGTAAATTAATTAAGGTCCAAGCACGTACAGCATCGAGGAATGCATCGACGAGGTTGATGCTGTTCATGATGACCATTGCGCTGTCCCTGCTCGCTTCCCTCCTGAACTCGCCCGATATCTCTGAAGAATCCTTGGTGCTCAAGCCAGGCCATGGGAATAACCTCGAGTGCTCTTTGAAATTGAGAGTCTCTCTCCCTCGTTCCGCGTCATTCACGATCCAAAGGGGCTCGCGCGCACGACACATCTTGACGAGCTCGTCCAAAGAGGACATGGCGAGTTCCAATGCCATTGGTTTCTCGGTATCCATTAGCAGGGGACCGACATCCGGAGTAATGTGGGAAAGGGTCGTCTCAGCAAACAGGGGCATGGGGGGGAAGGAATCGGAGCAGGTCATTGGCTCCGTTGGGATAGGAAAGTGTCGGGGAAAGATGTTCATCTCCAGGTCAAGAGAAGGCGGGGGCGGTAGGAGTGATGATGGCAGCTGCGGCGGCATGACATGCATCGGAGGACCACTATACCTCGAAGCCAAACAGCAGATTCGTTCAAGCTGCACAAAACCCGTCATCAATTATTCAATACCGCCCACTATACTCTTCATCCCAATCCACGCAAACGCTCCAACAAGGCATCGTCGTTACCTCGTCCTTCAATCTTGCGTTCTCTAGGCGAAGCTGCTGCTCGTCCAAGGCGACCTCGCCGAGCATGGCATGGCTTCCGCAGTTAGTGCAGACAACGCTCCTCAACGCGGCTTGAAGCCTATAATTCTCGCTTTTCAGGTTCTCGTTCTCAGCCCTTAGGATCACATTATCCGATCTATCTTGTTGTGCCTAATCACATACACACAGTACAAAAAAAAGGGGAGGAGGAGGAGGAGGCATTAAATTTGTGGTAACAAAAAATCTGGAACCATCCCCCATCCCCATGTTATACTCTCTATCAGAGTTTCAGACATGAAAGTTTTATTGCAACCCAACCAACAACACACACATACACTACTTGCCCATTAAATGTTCCACACAGAACTCTGCAGGGAGAGCTGCTGCAATGGACACACAATGAACCACACCACACCATTCAGATTTATTACTATCTGACACATAACAATAATCAATCCCTCTCATTTCCTTTATACATTTTTATTTCTTCCTCTCTTAGAAAAAAATTTAATTCATGTACAGAAGATTAGTTGGGTATGTGTGTGTGTGTGTGTGTGTGCAGATCATAAATGGCCAAAGCTGCTTTTTTTCAAGTGTTTGATTCAGTGAAGCTGGATTAGGACATAAAGGATTAGCCTATTATGTATGTGGAGTAATTAAGGATTAGTATAAAAAAATAGGAGATTAACCTTCATTTGGGTGCGACGATTTTGGAACCAAAACTTGACCTGTCGAGGTTTGAGGCCGAGTTCTTGGCTAAGTCTCATCCTTTGCTTGTCATCTGGGTGCTGGCATTCCTTAAACAACCTGTTCCAAAAATTAAAACACGACTGATTATTTATTTCCTTTTTATTTACAAACCCTAATTTGTTTCCGAGTCCATGGAAAAATAGAGTGACATTAACTTTTGCATGTTAAGGGGAAGAAGAAGAAGAAGAAGAAAAGTAAGAAATAATTGATGGTATGGAGGGGATATGAAACATACGCTTCGAGTTCTTGGATCTGGTGAGCAGTGTGCCGATGGTAACGCTTCTTCTTTGGCTGCTGCTGCTGTGGCTGTTCGCCGTCCTGCAAAGGAGGCTCGCCCACCGACTTCTCCTCGCCGCCCATCATCATCTGTTCACTCCCCGAGCCCCCGCTGTCGAGGAACTCCTCCTTCCCTTCCCCAAGCATCATCCAGTTTTCCTCTTCCTTCTGCTACAGGAAACAAAAAGAAAAGAAAAAAAAAACAGAAGACCGACTTGAGTTTGTAGCCGCATCTATCTTTCGCCCCGTGCTTCTCGCATGTTTCTTTAACCATGGAAATTAAACCATTTACCGGGATGATGGGAGGGAGCATGTTGAGGGGGAGGCTCGACATGAAATCGAAGTTAGGGTTCCGGATGGGTGAGGCGAAGAGGTTGTCCGAGGAAATACTGTTCCCTCCGCCGGCAGACGACATCACCACCTGGCAGTCCCCAAACATGGTCGGTCTTCCTCTGGGAAAAAAATATCCTATCGGAAACACAAGGAAGAGGGGGGGGGGGGGGGGGAAGAGAGTTGCTCTCAACCTGAGCAACGCCCTGGAGTGAAATAAACAGACACCAATAATAACAACAATAATAGAAGAAGAAGAAGAAGAAGAGGGAGAGAGAGAGAGGAGGAGGGGCGGGGGTGAACGCGTTTTTATTGCCTCCCGAACAACAAAATAAGTCTATAAAAGATTAAAAAAGAGGAAGAAGAATGAGGAGGAAGGTTTTGTTAAGGGGAGGAAAGTTAATATGTTTTTCCTTAAACGTTTGCATTCCTAAATATCATTCATTTCCTCTTACTCCACCAACCCCTAAACCACAAAGACAAAATCGAAATCCTCTCATCCTTCCTACCAGTTTTACCCTTCCTCTCCTCCGTCACAAGAGCAAAAGGCGTTCAAGCCGACCTACTCACCCCCTCAAAGCTTCTTCTGGTCGGCGACACTGAGTAGCTAGCTGTTGACGGAGGAGGAGGAGGAGGAGGAGGTGAGATTCTATTTCTTGGTATTGGGTAATAAATGTAATAGTAACTTGTAAGGATCATATAGTTTTGGAGATAGATGATGAATTGCTGTCACACCAAGTAAACGCGAGGGGTTTCTTTCTTACACAGCTCACAACACGGTGAACCTGCAAATAGCTCTGGTCCCCAAAGAAGCAATAAATTCCCCCAAGGGGATTGATTGAAAAGATGATACCAAATCCCTCTCCCTCACTCTTTCTCTCGTCCCTTTTGAAATGTGAACCGAGGAGTGGAGTGCAGGAACGTTTCTAACGAGGAGGAGTTGGAAGGTGGGGGGGGGGGTCGTGCCGTTTGGGATGATGAATGCGTGTGCGATTTGAACGCAAGGCTTTTAAATGTGGGTTGGACATTAAATGGATCCCTTTTTCTTCGTATTCAACGCCACGAAACGTATGGATTGGTTTTTTTGTGAGGGAAATGAGGAGGAAACGACGAAGAAGAAGAAGAAGAAGATGATGGTTGTCGGTCAACACGGGGGGAAAGACTTGCGCCCATCTTAAATCTCTGAAACCCTAACACGCAATATCAGTGATGAGCAATTCCCTTCTCTCGGGAAGACTAGGTATTTCTCCTCTGGTCCTAGATTGTGAGACCTCCTCCTCCTTCCATGGATTCGACTTCCATACAGAACTGATGCTCAGAATCAACGGCACGATAACTTATGTATTATCCAGTTGTTCTCTTGTATGACAGAAACTGAGGAGAAGACGATAGGAAAAGAAGTAAGTATTTGTTAAAAAAGTCTGAATTGATCAATCAGTCAATTTGGGAAGAGCCACAGGTAAATAAATGGTCGGTCAGAGATGATATCGGGATGAAGGAGAGAACACACGGCCCTTGCGTTTCTCTTCCTCCCATATGTCTCAACCGGGTGGTGGTGGTGGTGCTTCTTGTCCTTTCATCTTTAGTTCGGCCATAAAAGCCTTATATTAAGAGCCCAACCTTTCAAAGTATAAAGTGATCGCGACAAAAGAAAAAGGGGCAATGGAGAAGGCCCCTATGCAATCTATATATTGACCCTGTCAACCCCAAAAACAAACAAATTATTTGGAGAAGGGCCTGCCTGTGATGTGTCCCGGCCGGTCAATCAACGCCATCCCTTGTTTTCAGACAGGAGAAACTTCCAAAAAGCTGTCATCATCCCCTGCCCAGTATCAGCATCATCAGTATCTGTACCTGTGATCAGATCTTTCTTTCCCCAATTTAGTTTTAACTGGATCCTGTAATTCCCGACATCCCCATCACGACGAGGAGGAGGAGGAGCAAATCAAGGAGGGCGTCCATCAATCAACGCCACTCGATATTATTCTCCTCCTGAGATTTTCTTATTTTATATTTCCATTTCCTAGGAATCGCGGTTAAGACCCCTCCTCCCCCCTTAGACATGAGCAAGAAGGACGAGGCCAAGCTGGACGAGGACCAGATCGCTGAGCTAAGGGAGATCTTCCGCTACTTCGATCTCAACAACGATGGCAGCCTCACCCAGCTCGAGCTTGGCTCCCTGTTACGCTCCCTTGGGCTGAAGCCAAGCGCTGACCAGCTGGACGTGTTGACCCTGAAGGCAGACACCAACAACAACGGGCTGGTGGAGTTCTCCGAGTTTGTTGCCCTCGTGGCCCCCGATCTCCTCCCCGCAAAGTCGCCTTACACCGACAAGCAGCTGAGGGGGCTGTTCAGGGTGTTCGACAGGGACGGCAACGGGTACATAACGGCGGCCGAGCTGGCTCATTCGATGGCGAGGCTGGGGCACGCACTCACTGCCGACGAGCTCACGGGGATGATCAAGGAGGCCGATTTGGATGAAGACGGGATGATAAGCTTTGAGGAGTTCTCGAGGGCGATAACATCCGCCGCCTTCGACAATTCATGGGCTTAGAAGGAAGAATGAACAGGGGTTTGTTCCTTCCTTGGGAAGTTTTTGTAATTACATGGGGCTAAGTTTCCTTCCTTGTTCAGTGAAATCCAGAGCCCCTTCAGTTGTGTCAAGACATGGTTTGGCAACTAAGATGAGACTAATACGAGGGTGTCCGACTGGTCAAATCCTATCTTCAAGGCTGCGGTCATCTCCTCTCCCCCAAATCACCTAACAATCAGAAACAACGCACGCGAATGATTAGTTTACAAGCAAAAGCTGAAAGCAATAATCGGAAAAATCTAAGCAGCAGACACCCCCGAGTTTCTTTTTCTATCCGCCCTGTCTTCGCCCTTTTTGCCGGCAAAACAAAACAAAATAAAGGAGACAAATGACGGACGGTTCCTGACCGCCCCCTGTCCCCCTCTCCTATTTTCTGACCCTAACGAAAGAGAACCCCCTGACGTTGTCGGAGAATCTCTTTCCCCCCCCCCCCCCTTCCGAAATTGACGCCCAATTTTGCAAGACCCAACTGGGAATTTCAATCGGCGCCGCCTAATTGTCGACACCCAGGTCCCCTCCCGTCGGGCTTTCGCGGGAAAGGACGAATCTTGGTGGAATTCTGGTAATAGGGTTTCGAGCCGGGTAGGGGAAGGGGGCTCCTTTGGAGAAGAGAAAGGATGAGCTTTCAGGATCTGGAGGGCGGGAGGCCGAGGAAGGAATTGATCAATGGGAAGCAGGATTCCACGCAGGCCGTGGCGGCGGGGATATTCCAGATCAACACGGCGGTCAACACTTTTCACCGACTCGTGAATTCCCTCGGAAGCCCCAAAGACACGCCCGAACTCCGTGAGAAGCTGTGAGTCTTCCTCCTTTCTTATCCTTATGTAGTTTTTCCAGAATCAAGATTTCAGATCGAGGTGAATTATGTGATGTATGATGTTTTTCTGATTCATCTTTCCATTGGGAAAGTGTAAACTTGTGCAATTGAATTGGGTTGCTCAAGGTTTATGCATATTGTGGAAAGTTAGTGTTTGAAAATGCAGAAATGTGTTGCGTGCCGCTCGTGAACCAGAAGTGGCCTGAGAAATTCGAGGGACAGGCTAACTTGGTTTTCAGGTTCTGGCAAACTGAAAGTTATGGCAAACTGAAAGTTCTTGATAACTTTCAGGCACAATACTAGGCTGTATATCGCACAGCTGGTGAAGGATGCCTCGGCAAAACTCAAGCAAGCCAGTGAAGTGGACCATCATGCTGGAATTAGCGTGAGTTTGCATGATCTTTGAGCATCAATAATGATTAATTTATGCAAGCATGGTTTTCTTATGGACAAACATCTTGTAGCGAATGTGTGGATACCTCTGCCTCTACAATGGACGATCCATACCCAACATCACGCGCAACTGTGAATAGTTTCTGTGTGGAATTCTTTGATATCTTTGCTTCTACAATTGGTCCATACCCAACATCGCACACACGTGTTGTTGACAATGGGGTCCTCTTGGGTGTTTCCATCTTCAATTTTTCTCCGTTTGATAGACGAACTTTACCGGACTAGCCTGCCTTTGTGCATGTTATTTATTGTTATTTTTTTTTGCTTCGAAATCTCAAATCCTCATGTTTCCGGGCAGCCTAGCAAGAAGATTGCTGATGCAAAGCTTGCAAAAGACTTCCAAGCCGTTCTTAAAGAGTTTCAGAAAGCACAAAGGCTAGCTGCTGAGAGAGAAACTGCATATACTCCTTTTGTCCGCCCAGCAGTGCTTCCCAGCAGGTACTGTCGCCGATTCCCTGGTGTGATAACTCCTCAATTTTTAACTTTAGCCATTTGGACTTGGAGTGATGTCTCTATGCCTTTCCTGAGATGCAAAAATAAAAAATTGGATAACCTTGTTGGAGTTGCTGTTGTATTCAGACGTGTGATGTCAGGTGCAAGACCTCAGATGCAAGAAAAACACATGGAGTGTTGTCTTTGACCTATTAAGTTTAAGAGTGTCTACCATGTGACTGTCTACTGAATCAGTCTTATTTTGTTCTCGGTTCATTTATGAGTCTGTTCTTACAACTTGCTTCTATCATGAAGCTGTTCTCTGAATTTTGGAATTGCCAGTCTTCCTAAGCTTGAACTTGTTACTTGTCTGCATACAGTTATACTGCCAGTGAGATTGATGGGTCCTCAGACAGAGGTCCAGAACAAAGAGCTCTCCTTGTGGAATCCAGAAGGCAAGTTTTCTTTAATTACTCTTCCTTATTTGTTGCCTTGTGTAATTTTCTTGTAGTGTGCTGTACAGTTATGTTTTCTTAGATGAGAGGAGTATGCTTATGCTTTTTGCTTAATGATTGGCACTGTCTGGTGCAGACAGGAAGTCTTATTGTTGGATAATGAGTTAGCATTCAACGAAGCTATTATCGAGGAAAGGGAACAGGGCATCCACGAAATACAAAATCAAATTGGTGAGGTGAATGAAATATTTAAAGATCTCGCTGTCCTTGTCAATGAGCAAGGAACAATGATCGGTGAGCTACATTATCATCTTATTGGCGCTTCATTATTGATGTTTGGTTGATTTCTTGAGCCTCATGAAGGGGTCGATTGAATGCAGATGACATAAGCACACACATTGATAATGCGCATGCTGCAACTGCTCTGGGGAAGTCTCACCTCGTCAAAGCAGCGAAGACTCAACGGGCGAATTCATCTCTGGTATGATTTTGCTCTCATTGTGTCCTTCCTGTGCCATTCATCCGCACCATCCACTTAATCGAAACTGGATCCACCCACTACCATTTCTTGTGGCAGGCTTGTTTACTCTTGGTTATGTTTGGGATCGTGATCCTCATTGTGGTCATCGTTCTGGCTGCTTAACAAGTACGTCGGCGCCACACAAGGATAATCCCTTGCGCGTCGTGATCCCATGAAAAGACTGGAGTAGGGTAACATGTACAATAAAATGGTGTCAAGTATTTTACATATCATTATTTGCCCAATTCCTTTGAGACTCTTTTCTCTGCTGATTGTATGGGTGGGTCATGAATTGGGTTTATTCCCACCCATTATCTGATGTAGAAAAATGATGGCCAATCTGTTTTTTTATTTTATTTTCTTGGTGGGTGGCTAATGCTGCTGCATATACGAATCCTCAAGGTTCACCAAACACAGGTGTTTGGTTTGCCATCCTTTTCAAGATTTGATTTTAGTTTTACACCACCACCTCCCTTTCTACTTAATATTTTATTTTATTTTATGTGTCCCAATCCATCCATTGGTAAGCTTAGAACTCATTCGATGATTTAAAGATGATTTATTTATCAAAATTTGGTACTTAGGCGTGTAAAATATTTCCATGTGCCTCAAATATGCAAAAGGCAGTGGGTTTGGTTGGTTTGGTATGTCATCCATCCATCCATCTTTAACCACGTCCCTCCACAACCTCCCTCCCTTACGTCTTTTAGTTTTGAGCGGCATCCCCTCCCCAATCATCACTTCCTTATATATTTAGTAAATGCATCATGCATCATCATCATTTTTGGTCCAACCTCCCCCCCATCCCTTTTGCCAGCCAGCCAGCCATATTTTGATCATTTCTGGGCAAAAGAAAAGGAAAGTCTCCCGGAATGGGGAATTGCGCTGCCACAAGCTTGAAGGTGTCCAACAGGGAGAGGACGCCCCTCCCCATTCATACCCCTTTCCACCTTCCTTCCCCTTTACCAACCTTCCCCTCTGGTTTCCTCCTTTTTCTTTCACTCTCCTTTCTTCTTTCCCTTTTGTTTCCCCCTTATCTCTCCATGTGATTTCTCTCTTTGGATCTGCTTGCCTATACCTGCAGGATCTACAGGATTCGCGCTCGGCACCATCCACCTTGGAGGCGGATTCTGGGTCTATCAGGTGTCGAGCCTCGCAAAGGTTTGGGAATGTTATGACGGTGGACCGGATGGTCGTGGGGCCACCTTCTTTGAGCCTTCCGATTTGCCTGAAGGGTGCTTTCCTCTCGGATGCTATGCCCAACAGAATAGCAGGCCTCTTCACGGCCGGGTTCTCGTCGGGAAGGATGAGTCTGACGGATGCGAGGGGGGTATCCTAGCCAAGCCGCTCGACTATGCTCTTGTTTGGAGCAGCGAGTCTGCGACGATCAGGCAAAATGGTTATGGCTATTTCTGGCTCCCTGTGCCACCTGACGGGTACAAAGCCCTCGGTCATGTTGTCTCGACTTCAGCGGAGAAGCCGTCCGTGGACAAAGTCCGGTGTGTTCGATCGGACTTCACGGATGACTCCGAGATGCATTGTTGCATATGGCGTCCTGGCAAAGAGGGTGATGCCAATGCGTTCGGGGTGTATGAAACACGACCCAGGAACAGAGGAATAGATGCTCTGGACGTATCCGTCGGCACATTCAGCGCCCACAATGATATCGCAATCTCCATTTCATGTCTGAAGAACAATAGCGCGAACTACACATCGAGCATGCCAGACCTTAGCCAGATCCAGACTCTATTTCAAGCTTATGCACCTGTGGTTTACTTCCATCCCAATGAGAGGTATCTGCCATCATCCGTTAACTGGTACTTCAACAATGGAGCTCTGTTATACAAGAGAGGAAATGAAGCGAACCCTGAGGCTATTGAGCCTGACGGCGCAAACCTCCCACAGGATGGCTCAAACGATGGGGAATACTGGATAGACCTTCCCGTGGATGAAAATGCCAGGGAGAGGGTCAAGAAGGGAGACCTGCAAAGCGCGCAGGGCTACTTGCACGTAAAACCGATGCATGGCGGAACGATTACAGACATAGCAATATGGATCTTCTACCCATTCAATGGCCCCGGTCGGGCGAAAGTGCAGTTGATTACCGTGCCCTTGGGCAGAGTTGGAGAACACATAGGCGACTGGGAGCATCTGACATTGAGGATTAGTAACTTCACAGGGGAGCTGTTGTGTGCTTATTTCTCACAGCACAGTAAGGGAGCATGGGTAGATGCCACGGAACTGCAGTTCCATAAGGATAACAAGTTTGTGGCCTACTCGTCATTGAACGGCCATGCGATGTACCCAAAGCCGGGGCTTGTTTTACAGGGGAACAGAGGCGTCGGGATCAGGAATGATGCGGGGAAGAGCAATTACATGTTAGATACGGGCACCGCTTTCTCGTTGGTTGCGGGCGACTATCTGGGTGAATCAGTGACTTCTCCGACGTGGCTTAACTACTCGAGGAAATGGGGACCCAGGATTAGCTATGATTCGGCTGAAGATGTTGCAAAGGCAGTGAAAGCGTTGCCGGCGAGAATGAAATCGGCCGTCGAGAATCTCGTCAAGAGTCTGCCGAATGAGCTTTTCGGAGAGGATGGACCAACGGGACCCAAAACCAAGAGAAACTGGGGTGGAGATGAATTATGATGCTTCTTCAAGGCCTTGTATTCTTCCAGGACTTTGTACATCTTCAATTCCCCTAACATGTGCATAAATAACTTAAGGACTTCGTTAGAGAAACAATGTCGTTGATAGGCAGGATGACGATATCCGAGCATGTTATGACGACACTTCGGAGATCCTGAAAACTCCAAACTTCATATCACATCTAACAACATGTACTAACACGCGAGAGGAACTCCTCTCTTGAGGTCACAGACCAGGCATTCCACCTTATTCCGGCTAGCACCGGTCTAACAAAAGCCAGCACCACCATGAGTTCGATGGACTCATCTGCTCTTGGAGTCCGAAGTCAAAAGGCCCATTTGTTCCGTAAGCTGATCCATTCGTGGTCCTTTGTTCCATTAATTCTCAGGTTCCGGCAAAATATCGCCATCCGAAATGCTTTCCAGCTCAATGTCCTCAGGCAATAGGCTTTGTACTACTAGAAGATCATCCCAGAAAGAGGAATTCTCTGACAAAGCATTGATATTCGGATCATCGGAAGGGATGTCCAGCGGCATGACGCCAACGATCCCGGAACCTGGATCCATGATCACATCACCTCCAGGAACAGTTGTTGCATAATCATCAGAAACAATGCCTGCCATGCTTTGGGCAAAATATCTGCAATTAACTCAGTGACTAGTCACCCCGGCGTTATCAACAAAGACAGATTGAGTGATCACCGCATGCCATTAGCTGAATTTAGAATCAGTACTCACCTGGGGTAGCTGTCTCTGGTATCGAGGCTCCAGGTGGTGAATGAACCTCAGATATGGCTATCGGAGGGATAGGACCATGTGGAAGCAGCTCTGAAGCAGGCTGAATCTCATTTCGGGTCACTCCAGATATTCGGCTAGAGACACTCACGGTTTTCATGGCACTGGGAGATGTCCCACCACCGAAAAGAAATCCATCAGAATCGTTGCTTGGAGAAGAAGCCGCCTCTTGCCTAACGAACAACCCGAACATCACTTTAGTGGCCTTGTTCTTAGGGGGTTGATATCTCACGATCTGTCCTCGTCCATCAGAAGAAACAGCAGCATCTTCACTGCCCGACAGACCTTCCAGCTTCATCCTGCGCTTCTTATTTGCTTCTGAAATCCTCCTGTTACCATCGTTCTTTTGTTGTACAAACTGAGCCAAGAACCCAGGACTACGCATGGCCTTTGTGAGGAACGACATCATCTGTTGTGGCCTCCATTCCATACCGTGAAGACGCTTCACCATCGCCTGCAAATGGTTGTCATTAGTTTGCTGTTGCTGCCTCAATCGAACTAACTCCTGCATAAGCACGTCCTTGTCCCTTTTTAGCATCTCAACCTCTTCCACGAGCCCAAACTTTCCGACATCCACACAAGTGCTGATGGAGGAGCTCTGCGAAGGCAATTGCAGTTGCATTTGATTACCCTGGCTAGGTTTTCACCGGTTTATACTCTTAAGCAGGCGTTTCTGACCCCGTAAAAATCCCTCATTAGCAAACTCCCATCTATCAGGATCAACCTTCCCAAATCCCTGCTTGACAGAAAACCGGGCGACTGTTTACAGAACCAGTGGAATCGACAATCTAACATTCAACAACAAAGTGTGGAGGACTTTTAACTCAAGTAGGTGTTAAGCTGGCGGACGAAGCTGGAGAAGTTGTTGTGCTTGAAGGACAAGGGCAGCAAGTCCCTGGCGAAATCAGGAGGGTTCCAGACGACGAAGCTATTGCTTTAAGGGCCCCAGGAGACGATGGTGTCAGTGGAGGGATCGTTGACCATGTTAAGTCACTGCTGTAGCAGCAAGAGGCAACACATTCATTCTTTCAATCAAACCGGCCTCCATAAAATGACCCTAAACCCTAAACATCCAGTTTCCTACCATTCATCATTCAGTTGAAGTGCACCTGTTGGAGTCAACCACTAAGCGCTAACAGGGAAGAAGCATAGCATCTGCTTCCAACTTCTTTCATTGGAAGTGCCAAAAGTTCTATACTACCAGAATTGATCTACAGCCCCTTTTGGATAGAAATCTTTGTTTTTTCCCCCTCTTTCTTTTCATTCATGTAGTGGGGCAGGGTTGGTGAAGATCAGCTATAGCGAGAATCCAATAGAGCCACAAAGAAAAACTGAAGCAGAAGATAAAACCAAATGCAGAGAGGTCTCTCATGACCATGTCAAGGGAGAAAAACTACAAGAATGACAACTGCACAAAGATTAGAACTGCCAGAATTTGTTGAGGACCAAAAAGGTCAACTGTCATTCAGGATTATGACCTTACATGCCTCGCTTATACAAATCAAGCCTTCTAAATGAGTTTTTTAGGCAAACCAATCCCTCATAAGCTCTTCATCATTTGCGGGTGCCTTTTGGTATTACAAAACAACATTTCTAGTCAACACCGAGAAAACCATCACGAGGAACAACTAAAGATCAAGGAAATACCGTGAACAGGAGAAAGGCATTTCAATGGAATATACATGATTATCCTTTCAAAATGACAAGAAAAAAGGGGAGCAAAGCCCTAACCTCATGGATATGAACCTTAAAACCTTTGAAGACTCAAGACCCACAACCACTGTCGTCTCGGAAAGCATCTTCTCTATAGGAGAGGATTGAAACATCGTCATTAACAGGCCTTGACGAGCTCCCCAGCTACCTAAACGTTCACTGATTTTCTAAACATTGTTTTTGAATGAAGCAAAATCACAAGACCATGACTTTTCCTATTCTATTCATCATCCCTGACCGAAAAGACCATGACTTTTCCTATTCTATTTGCTGGTTTTCCAAACCAGCATCACCCTCCAAATGCTTTCCCATCTTATGCGCAATGTCCACGAAGAAATTGGTCAAGACCTTCTCATAAGAAGGCATCTTCGCATACCCCGGGAAATAGTTGATATCGATGACTAAGTACCGATTCCCGCATCTAACATCCCTTATCACGTCGAAATTGAACAAATTCAGCCTTAGGGCATTCCTCATACCCTTAGCGATCTCCGCAAGAAAGCTATGCGGCGGCATCTCTGTTTCCTCCAACCCACTCAACTTGCTATCCGCATTACTGCAATCATTCTCTCTCCTCAGGTTCGAGACTTGTGAGAACGACAGACAATCCTGCTCGCGTGAGTCCCCGAGGTTCTCCTCGGTGACATCCGGCAAAGACTTCCTCTTCACACACTTCACGTGCTCCCCTACCACGTACACCTTGAAAATCACCCCTCCGTGGTTGATGAACTGCTGCAGGACGATGGGCGGCTTGAGCTTGTTCAAGCCAACTGCATTGAACACCAGGACCATCTTGTGAGACTTTGCGCTCCCGTCCGCCACGAGTGGCTTTGCAATCAACGGGAACTCGAGGTTCCGCGGCGTGCTCTCGCGGAAAAGAGCCTCCTTGTCGTAAATCACGATCTGCTCGGGGATCCCGAACGAGTTGTTGCCATCCTCGATACCAATCTCGGAGACCACCTGGAGCATTGAAATCCTGTCATGCAAGCGCTCGATGGCCTCAGGGGGGTCGATGACGAGGGAATTAGGGTTTTCGCGGACGAAATCCTGGAGCTGGGACTTCCACTCGTCGCCGTATAGCTTGTGGAGGAGGCAATCGAAGGGGCCCTGAGAGGGGAGGGGGTCGGAAGGGGAGACCTTGACGAGGTCTACCCCGCGGGACCTCGCGAGGGAGACGAGGGAGTCTTGGATGAAGCTAGCCTGCTTCTTGGGAAGGAGGGCGTACCCCACGCGGAGCCGGCGGCGGTTCCCGCGGCCGTCAGGGGAGGACGACGTCATCGGGGAGAGGAGTGACTTCCCAAGGTCATGAAACGAGAATCGAGAGACGGTTACGATCAAGAATGGGGGAGTAGGGAATGGTGGGATTTGGGGGTTATGGGAATCTTGTTGTAACCGATTCTGTTAGGGATGCCGGTCATCGGAGTAATCGAAGCTGTGTGTTTTGGGAAGGACAAGGTGGTGGTGGTCTGCACTCTTTTGGAGCAGGGGGATGAGCATTCACCTATTTATATATATACAGTATATATATACTGAGGAGGAGTGCCGGGGAGTGGGGTGGGAGGATTGAGTAGGGTTTTCTTTTCCTTTTCCTATACATCATCATCTTCTGCACCTGGTCATATTTCCTCCATGGAGACACTAGCCGTCGGCCTTCCTAGTCCAGACCTCAGCAAATTAACCATCCTGGGACAGTCGCAGGGGAGATATTGTTGTTCAACATGTGGATGACCCAATTTGACGCCTGGCTTGACTGTTGTTTCTTTTCTCGTATTCAAGTGACTTTTGTTGATGGGGTGTGTTTCTTTATTATTATTATTATTATTATTATTTATCTTTGACTAAAAAAATTGTTAGGAATCCTTTTCTTGCTTGCTCTCTCCTACCACCATTTATACAACAAACATCAATAACCATCATTGGGAAAAATAATGAACATAATCAAAGGGCAAACTCAATCAAACGTGGAAAAGAAAAAAGAGCTCGATCTAATATATATGGCTTAGCGCGTTGCTTTTTCTATAGCTAATTAGTTTTAGAGAACCTAAATTTATATACTGGGTTCGGCATATGAACCGGTTCAATTCAAAAGGATGCCGGTTTAGTGGGTCCGTATGTGAGCTTGGGTTTGATGGATGTGTTGAAAAGGGTTGTCACCAAAAATGGGCAAACTCAATCCTGAAAGAAAAAAGATTCTGGTTCAGTATATATAGTTTAACGGGTTACTCCCTCTATAGCCAATTTGTTTTAAAGAGGAATACCGTTGAACTCGGTATACGGGCCTTTCCGAATCTTCAGTTTTCTTTTTGTCTAATATTCATTCGCCTTTGAAATTTGAAACCTTTCCATAAATTCAGACACACACACAGAGTGTGGTAAGAAGGGGGACGGGAGGAATGATTCGAAAGGAACAATTTTTAGGGTGAATTCTCAAATCGGGGAGGAACCCAAATGCGGGTTTTGTTTTCTTTTCCAGGCAACAGAAAGAGTGCGCATTGAGCTTTAGGGAGGTGGGTTTGGCATCCATTGTGGTTCTGGGGTTCAAGTTGGGGGGTTATTCGGGGTTTACTTGACCATGCATGCATGCTTCTTCTGATTCAGGCCGTCGGTCGATGTTCTTGTCGTTTTTCTCGGTTATTCTGGATTTGAGGTACTCTGTTACTACTGATGATGACTATGACTCTCGTCAGTGCTTTGTGTGAATATCACTGAATTGCCTTCGTGCATGAATTGATTGAGAATCTTATTCTCCTTCATTATCCGTTCCGCCGCTCGTGGTAGGTCTTCAAGGCTTGATTAGCAGGGATTTTCATTTTTGTCCCTAGATTTTGGTTCAGTACCGCTAATGTGATGGTTTTTGAATTCGGCCGTTTTTCATTATGCCTAAAAAGGGTGAAGCTTTTTTTTTTGGTGTTTTTATCGAGTAAATGATCGTTGATTGAGGACGATGTGTCTTTTAACTCTAAGAAATTTTAGTTACATGTCTCGAGCCTAATTAGTGTTAGACATCCCATATTTATAGGCACACGTAATAAGTTTGTATGTTATTTTCGTTTAGTGTGTTGCGTGGATACTTTCGGATTTTGTGGTTTGCATTGTAGGTGAAGTGATCGATACGACGCAAGAATCATGCTTAAGAAGATATTTTGATAGAGGAAGGCGAAGAAGGAAAGCCTTTTAGTGAGGAAGTTGCAGAAAGACGACAGACGAAACTTGCGGGCTAAGCAGTTACCAAACGACAAAGGTTATCAGGCGACACAAATAGACGGAGTGGCAGTCAACTATGGGAAAAAGGAAATCTCTACAACGGAGGTTAATGGGCGACACGATTAATCGGTGGCTGTCAAAGAAAGATACGGGAGATCTCACGACTATGGAAAGAAATAGTTGTCAAGAGCATTTAAAAAGATAAGAGATATTCTAGAGGCGCACACTTGGACAGAATGACTTATGTGGCAACACAAAGAGGTGGTGCGGCCGCACGAGCGAAGCAGCCCACCACCGAAAGGTTTGTGTGGCCACACGAGGCGAGAATATTTTCTAGAATGTTACTAGAATATTTCCTAAACTTTGGAGATTTACCCTAACTATATAAAGAGCTTCAAAGTGAATTTAAAAGGGAGGCAAAGGAGGGCCGTCGAGAAGGGAGTTTTAGTTTTCTTAGTTTTCGTTTAGGAAGATGTCTAGTTTTATTTTATGATTTTTCGTCAATCTCATGATAAACTAAGTTTTTGTTCTAGGTTTATGACGGAACCCGATATGTAGGCAGATTTAATGCATTTAAGACTTCATTTACTTATTTTATCTTGTTATTAATGTGTGCGGTTGTCTGATCAACAATCTGTATTGATTTCTTAATCTATCTGAACTCGGGAGGGGAATTTTAGGTTTATAAAGAGAATAAAATAGCCTAGGTTGTCGAGGAATCTAGTTAATTTAGTGAGTACTATAGGAATATATGTACTTATCTTAGGTAACCACGTTAAGATTGGAACTTAATGAACTTGATTCAACTATTAATTCTCACAAAAATATAGGGGGTTTGGCTGAATGAGGTATTTCTCTTAAATTAGTAAACAAGTTAGTAAACAAATTGCCATACGTATTAGTACAAAGTACAACTTTATACAATTTACATTTTGTAGACGGCCGGAAAATGTACGAAATAACTTACAACTTTGTACTAATAAATGTTTGTACAAAGTATAAATGTGTACATCGATTGTTTGGTACATTACCAAACTTTTCCAAAAATTTACGGAATGTACAAATAAATTCTTATACAAGTTTGTATTTTGCAATAGTGAGTACAAAGTTCTTTTTGTACACCGCATGAAAAATATATAAAACTTTACGTTTTTTTAGTACATTATGACTAAAATCGTTAAAAATTTTGTACAACGTAGATAACCTTCTCCAGGGGCACGTTAGCCGCTTCCTATCCGACCAAATAGCAAGTGAACATTGTAACCACAACATAATAAACCTGCACGATTTTACACAACGATCACCAAGAACATTCAAACCCTAATAGGACATAAATTTAATCCAAAAAGCAATTCCATTGATCCCTACCCTTCTCCCTAGGCTTTGGACTTTCCAACACGAACCCCGGCCCTCGGAGTACCCGGGCCAGATCCGGCCGCCGGCTCGGGATCCAACTATGACCACACGTCACGGAGCGACCTGTACGGCGCCTCCTTCAGGGACGAGAGATCGGATGCGACGAGGCCGATGCAAGGAACGACCAGACGGGTACCGTCGGCCGCTCATTGCGGCGGTAAATGGAGTGGCGGGACGGAGGATGATCGCTATCGGTCAATCTTATTGGGCTTAAATCCTTTGGGCCTATAGGCCCATTTTTTCATAGCACAATATTTTTTGCATGGTTGTAAAAACGGATTTTGTGTGTTAAACTTGTTTTATGCTAAATTATGTAATATTCGGTTAAGCCGGGGAAAATGGTTATGACATCGTCGTCTTCTGTAATGGACAGCCAGCCAGCCAAACCAAACAGAATTTCCGACCGAACTCCGGTCCATGTCTGAATCACACACCCGCACATCTCAAGGGACTCGTTCCTTTGAAACCGTTCTCAACCTCAACCACCCTGTCCATGTCCACGTCACATCCCCCACACACCAAAATTAGATAATCACCACCCCCTTCTCCCACAGTTCCTTCATTCTTCTCCATTGATTTGCACTCCACCCCTCGCATTCCCTTGGATTTGTTGTTGTTGTTGTTGTTTGGGTTTCTGTTTCTGGTTCTTCTCTTTTCTTCCTGTAATCCATGCAAAAGGCCAAGGCCGGGAAATTTCCATCTCCGGCCAACCCAACGCCTCCTCGGCAATGTCAGATCCTGCATCCGCCAACCCCACTCCCTACATCTCCCCACCTGTCACCATAGTCATCGCGGTCGTGCTCCTTGTTTTCTTCTTTGTCGGACTCCTCTCGATATACTTCTGTAGGTGCTTCTTCGAGAGCTTCGTCACTTCGTGGAGCTTCCGTGGCAATCCCATCAGCCTCATGGGTCCTCGGACAGGGAGGGCAGGAGGCCCGGGCAATGGCCTCGACGACTCCGTCATACATTGTTTCCCGACATTTGACTACTCGAGCGTGAAGGGCTTCCGGAGGGAGAAGTATGGCCTGGAGTGCGCGATCTGCCTCGTGGAGTTCGAGGACGACAGCCTGCTTCGCCTTATCACGGTTTGCTACCACGTTTTCCATCAGGAGTGCATCGACCTCTGGCTGTCCACACAGAAGACGTGCCCTGTTTGTCGCGCGAACCTTGATCTGCCCCTACAGAAGTTGCTGGAGAGGTCCCCTGACATTTTGGTCCCAGACCATGATGATGAAGAGGTGGAGGGCGTACGGGAGAATAACGGGGTGGTTGAGAATGTGATTACCATCGACAGAGATGTCGGGTCGGAAAGATGCAGAGGAACGAGCGGCGGTCTGGCTGATACCCCTGGCAGCGACACCGAAAAGTTACCGAGGTCACATTCGACGGGGCATTCATTGTTGAATGGTCGAGAAGAAGAGTACAAATATATGCTGAGATTGTCACGACAGGTGAAGGTCAGAATAACCAGGGGAAAGACCGGAAGTGCAGCATCCTTCGAGGATTTCTCGACTCCAAAGGGCTCTCAGAGTTTGATGCTCGGAGAATTGCCAGAAAGCTCCAAGGGGAACATCGACAATGTGTAGGCTTTATGATAAATCCGAATGAGGAGAAATCGTCTCATCGCCGCAGATTCCTAATCCTGTCGGATTCACGATAAGTGATTGCGGCTTGCGCATTTGGGTAGGCTATTCGGTGGAATAGTATTTGGTGGGAAGTTTAGATAGAATAATGCGTCCTGGCAAAGCAAATGGCAGCATGATCGCCGCAGAACGACTTATGTCTGCCACTCATGCCAAGGTGTCTTAGGCTTCACTGGGTTAGAAACCAGCATATTCTGTAAATTTTCTTTGGTGTTGATCTGTTTTTAGTCACTGAGATCAGACAACACCAAAGAACTTGTTCGCAGAACAATCGCGATACATCATATTGGTATGAGTATTTCAAATACGACAGCACAAACAATTGTTGCTACTTACTTCTATTTCTCTCTGTATGTCATCTTCTTTGCCTGATACCAATATGCAAAAGTTTGCAGTAAAAGGAGAAGGTAAATGACATTTTACGTGATCCTAAGGAGAACCTCCGGGTGATGACTCAAAATCGGAAGCAGCTTTCGAAGAACATTTACCGTCCGGGAATTGTTCCACTGCTTAGAATTCCTCGCCTGCATCTGTCACTTGATAATGATCCTTTCATCTTTTCCGGAACCACCTTGCTGTGGAAACAAGATCCCAGTTCCTGTAACGACGATCCACCAGAGTCTGAGTGACCAGCTCGACAAACTACAACTGACTCCCATGCCAACAGCCGATCTTGATAGGAATGATCCATCGACATCGTTCTTCTGAGTCCTTGCGTTCTATCTTCCTCAATCTCAATTACGGTGTCCCTTGTACTTCCCAGATCGCTCTGTACCCGTGATGGCAACTTACCGGCAGGATTATCGACAGCACTTGTGCCATCCTCCTTCTCGCCATCATTGCCTTCTCGAACTTCAGCTGTAGATCCATCCATTAGAGGAGGAAGAGAGTGAAGGGCCACTCTTTCCATCAGCAGGGGCGACGCGATTGGGAACGTGCCCGCGAAGACTATTTCAGAACGGCACAACGGGCACGTAGAGTGGGACTTAAGCCACGTGTCGATACAAGGAATATGAAAGGCATGAGCGCACTTGGGCAGCAACCTCACACTCTCATCCTCCTCAAACTCGCTAAGGCACACCGAGCAAGTCCCCTCGATCAACCCAACCCCCTTCTTATAACAGCACACAGTGATCGACCTTATGACCGACTCGTCCAGACCAATCGTCTCCACCTGCCAGGCCATGTGAAACGAAGGGTCATGGTCATTATCGAACCGCAAGCTGGGATAACCGTCGATGATTCTCCTCCGGGCAGGGTTGCCACCACCACGGCGGAACTTGGAGATAAGCACGTAGTAACCTACGAGGAGGACAGCACAGGCTAACAAGGCAATGATGGAGATAGCAAAAGGGGACAACTTCAGGTTGGAATTGCAATCCGGGAAGAGGGAGGAAGGTGGCGGCGGGGGTGGAGGCGGGAATACTAGGAAGCACCACTGAGGACAGTAGAGAGAACAGAAACCTTTGGAGCAATCTCTGATGTTGGTGTAAGGAATTGGTTGTTCCCATGTCTTTGGGTTGGCTACAGACCCCATAGCAACCTTAAACTCATTGGAAGAAGCAGACCCAGAACAAAATTCCTCCTCTTTTATGGGTGGGGAATTTGTTTCTGCAGACAAGGCTTCTTCCTGCACATGAAAAGAAGACAAGGTGGTCTAAGGGGCATATGGCATGTAAAGCAGAGAAAAGCAAAAGGAATCAAAACCCAATGAAGTGAAAGAGATGCTTGTGTTGTGTTGTCTTGGGGTTGGATTATTCTCCCCTCCCTCCCTCCCTCTCTCCCTCTTTGATATCATCTCCTCTTCTTTTTTTCCTTTCCACAATTCAATTCATGGGGTCTTCTTTTCCTGTTCCTTCTCGCTTTACCATATGTTTTTCTTTTCTTTCTTTTTTTGCTTTTGTTTTTCTTAGAAGGTGCTGCTGTTTTATTGACTAAAAGGAGGGTCACTGTTATATGTGGTTGCCCCATAAATTCATCCATGAGAACTCTGCAACTTTTCTTCTATATAAATAGTTTATACAAAATTGAGAATCATTTACTCTGAAACTCTAAAAACTACTCAAATATATGTATACCACGTACACAAATTGTACAAAAATAAAAAGTAAGTTTTCGGGGCGAGCTATGCAGCCAGCCTCCCAAAATTCAGATGAAGGTGAGCTGCCACCGTAATGAAAGAAAGTTCAATTGGGAAGAGCAATATTTTAGAAATGTCCCTCCAAGTACGTAGAAATCGTTGTGAAAGTAATTGTCTCAGCTCACACCTCCGTCGAATATGAGCATAGAAAGAATAAATGGTACATAGTCTCCCGTTACGATCGGCATAGTGTTCACGTAGGAGAGGGAACAATGCCAAGACAACGAGGCAACATTTGTCTACCCAACGACGACACATACTTCAACTGGGGCAATTCCCTTTGAATTCCCTACGGCACCCAAGCGGTCATCCCGACAGTATTCAACCATCGACTCTCACCAAAGAACAGAAGAGAAGGTCAATCACCGCATCACTCATGGGCAAAAAAAAAAGCACCTCGGCCCACCACATGAGCGGCCAATCCCCTAGCCCGCCCACCACATTTGCGGTCATCGCCCACGCGCACCACAAAAAGCCATCAACTTTGCACATCCGGGGCATTCAACCGAAGTCAATCATCTTATCGAAGAGAACCGTCACAAATACTCAACGTGGACACTCTTCGATATTACAATACATGAAAGGGAGTATCTATTCCTTGATCAATTCTTTCTTGCAAAAATAAGTTACATGAGCTCACTTATTTTAGCCCTTGTCGCATGTTGACGAAGGCGAGGGTGGCAGGGTGGAAAAGTTTCGAGCCAAAGTTTCAAAATATCCTTCGTTGTCAAAACGACAATCTACATGAAATGGAGTACATGAACATCCTAGACAGACGACGAAGGCAAGGACGGCAAAACAACAACGACGACACTACGTGAACAATCCTGGGGCAAATCTCCGAGCGATCCTAGGGCAAATCCCCGACTAATCCTGGGGCACATCTCCGAGTGATCATGGACGTCTCCAAGCGATCCTGGGGTATACCTCCAAGCTATCCAGGGACAAGACAGAGCAATCTTGGAAGTACATGAACATCCTAGACGGACAATCAATAAATTTCAAACCAAAGATTCGGAGCAATATGTCATCAACAACACCACAAATTACGTGAAAGGGGTACATGAGCGCCCTAGGTAGACAACAAAGACAAACGAAGAAGTTTCAAACCAAAGCTTCAGAACAATCTTCGTCAGCAAACTTCTTTATATCCCTAGGGAGTCAACTGGGCAACGAACACCGACAACACACAGGGAGAATCACACAGTCATTACTCTCTTCATCAAGCTAAATGAAATTACATAAGCCGATTTCATTTACGTCCTTTGTCTCGTGGGCAGGTACAAGAGCTCCTCACACGAATGGTACACAACTCCTATGCCAAAGGCGAGGGTGGCAAAGCTTCGAGCCAAAGTCTTGTTGCAGTTTCGTTAATCCTTCGATTCCATCGGACGAAGACGCAATAGCGAAACACAAAGGGAAGTATCAAACTCTACTTCGCATTTCATATAAATGAAGTTACATGAGCAAACTTCACTTTAAAAGAAACAAGTTACATGAGCTCACTTGTTGTCTGTCCTTTGCTTAGTGTAGGTACACGAGCATCCTACATTACAAAGGCGTGGGCGGTTGGGTGGAAAATTTCGAACCAAAGCTTCGAGATTGCCTTTGTCATCGCCAAAGATGACCAACCAAAAGGGAGTATCATCTACACTACTATTTAACAAAATTTCTTATCATTCCCTAAATGGAGTCACACCTCTATACCCCTAGCTGGAGCCATGCCTCCATTTCCCCACACTGGAGTTTATTACATCACATACAAGCATATTTTTCTAAAATAACCATTGAGATGGACATATTCATCCCATATCCCCACCGGATACTTTACTTCATTGTTATCTCCCCAAACGAGAGTCGAAGTACATGATCTAACTTCGTTTCTGTCCGTTGTCAACTGTGTAGGCACATGGGCATCCACACAGTACGGTACAAACTCCTGAGCAACGGCGAGGGTGGTCGGGTGGAAGCCGTTCCAAATTTAGTTTAAAAGAATGCAAACACGAAAGTGCACAAGAGCACTACAGAGGTTTGGGTACCTAAACCTGTTTATTTCTTAAGCATTTGTGTGCCCATCTGCATATAATTCGAAACTATCTTTAATAAAAATGTTTCTGAGCGAGAACGGAGAAGGCAAACCTACTCCTAAATACCTACCCAATGTGATGAGTGCAAACACTATTAGAGTTCTCCCACACAAGCGTCTAGGTGGACAAGGAATCCTTTGACAAAAGATGCTCAAACTAGGATGAGATTGAGCATTTCTTCTCTATCCCAAACACAGAACATCAACCATTGGTAACCCTTTTTCCGAGCCAAATTCGAAGTTTCTACATACACTACTTCCACATAGTCTAAGGGCCGCCTCACATTGAGGTTAAAGGAGATCCTGTAGTAAGGAACCGGAAGCAACGAACCATAGATGCAACACTTCCTTAAGGTTCAAGCGAAGAGGCACCATCAACAGTCGAGCTTGCTAGTTAAGTCGTCCCCAAGGATGGAATTTCTACAACAATAAATACAAATTCCCAAGGAGTCCAAATCATCTCCAAGAAGAAGATCAATAAACTGACAAGAGAAAGAAAGCAGTGCAAATCCCTTTGATTCAACAAAGAAAAAGCATAATTAGCGCAAAGACCAAAGTCTTCAAAAGCAAAGCGCAAAGATGAAAGTCAAAAGAGCATAATAAAGCACCAAGGCCGACATTGACGGTCGCAAAAGCAAAGGTGTCATATTTTCAACAAGTCAAGTGGAAACAATTCCCAAAGCAGATCATCAGCACTTACTAGTGAGCCAATCATTCATCCCCAACGGAATGCCTAAACTAGCAAGTTGTCTGAACAATGGAGAATTTGTTTGAACGGTGAAAACTCTACGGTCAAGTAGCTTCCGATGAGGTCTTTAGACTCCTTCTTTCAAATGAGGAATTTAAAACTTTAATCTAAAGGCCTTCTGCCAAAACCATATTACAACCCAGGCAAAGACTCTTTCGACTAGTACATGAGCATCTAAGTCAAAGGAATTCTAAAATCCAACTGAGATAGCTTCTAGAAATAAGAGCGAACTGTGAGAAAATTACAAAATCCCTTCTCTTGTTCTCACTTGGGAATAATTTTAGTAGAAACAATATGCATGAGTGTCATTTGCTTATATCTGTATTTCACAGGATTTCATCTAACTACTTTCCTAATGAGTTTCTAAGGTGCAAGGTCCATCAAGATCAGAATTTATCAATTTGGGGTATTTATGATATCTTTGCGAGAAAACCTTATCATATTCTCTCGCAAAGAGGGGCATCTGTAAATACCCCAAATTCCCAAATCCGTTAACCATGCAATGAAGAACAGAAGCTTTCAATGCCATTCTAAATTCACCTCGCCGTCAATAGCCTTCAAGGCTGAGTACCTCAAACAATTTGTAACAGCTAGAATTAATCCGATTTGATGACGAAAGTCAAGAGACAGACAGACACAATAAAAAAAGGACAGACACACAGAGACAGAGGGGGACGCTCCATCCTGGACCCTCGGAAGATCATTCTTCCCCTACATTCAGCTCCTCCCAAGGTAGGTTTGGCAACGATGAGGAACCCTCAGCATCACCAACTCGAACCCCCCTCAACGACCAGCCAAAACAGGAGAATCATACCTCAGGTGGCGACAAGTTTCAGTCCTCCTGGACGTGACATGGGCAACGTCAACCTATATTCGTCATGGAGATGGTAGCTTCACCGCAGTTTTGTTCATCCTCCAAAGACCTCGACAACTCCTCTTCTCCCAATTCGTAAAAATCCAGGTGCACACTGTGGGGTCTTCAGCTCCTTGCTTACAACAACAGGATCGGCAACGGAGCTCCCATCCTCTCGACATCTTCTCCAGCGACGGTCGTCTCCACGCCCAGCGCTTCAATCCGAGCATCTAGTTCCAGCCCCAAGGCGGCTCTCCTTTTCAGCCTCCTCTTGACGTCCACAGAAACGGCGCCAGCGAAGATCAACCTTGACCACGTGACCCATCCCGAGGCAGCCATGGCGACCTTTGTCTGCCCCGCCTCCTCCTCACCTTGTCGTCACTGAAGACCGCAGTAGCAACTCCATCCTCCAGATGGCGACCTATCCAGCATCCAGACCTCCTCAGAGCAAAGCTGACCTCCCAAACAACGACGGCGCCACCCTTCCTCGTGCCTTCCCCGACGTTTTCCCAAAAAAAAAAAAAAAAACGGCCGCGATCCAGCCACAGCCGCACCACATGACGGACCCAATGTAGCCGGTTCCAACCCAGCCGCAACCGGCCATAGCCTCTCCCCTGCCTCTCCTCAACGTCCTCATGCCGTCTTCCCCGACGTCCCAGATCAGGCTCACCAACGCCGGGTTTCCACTAACCTTTGAAAGTGACAGGCCACAGTTCCCCTGGACGTCTTCCAAAGCCGGCGGTGATGGACCTCCATTCCCCTCAGTGTCCCTCCAGCAATGGTTCCCCCGGACCCGGCGGCGGCGTACACTCTCCTCTTCGGCGTCTCCAAAACCCGCAGCAAACCCGTGGCGGCGACCCATATCCTCTTCGTCGTCCCGATCCAACGGCAGCAAGCACACCCTGTTCTCTCCGATGCCCCCTCTGGCAACACGGCGGCGATCCGTCTCCACCGTCGTCTTCTCCCCGACTTCTCAGAACCGGTGGCGAACCAGTGGCAACGACTCTTCCCCCCGGGGGCTTCTTCCAAACCTGAGAGAACGGACCCACTTCCATCGGGCATCCCCAAGTCTGGCCACCGCGAACCACGGCCTCCCCGGCGCTTCCTCTGCTGGCAGCTGCGGCGGGTCCACCCCCGGCGTCCCACGGGTCCAGCGGTGCACCCCCCTGGTGGCCTCCATCCATAGATCGGCCGCGGCGGACTATCCCTTGCTCTATCAAACTTGAGATCACAGCCTTCCTCCCCAACAACTCGACGAAGCCACCTCAATCCGGGAAGCTCTTGCTGATCGTGGAAGACCCACTTCCTCTATTCGCGGTTTGGATTCTTCTAACGGGGAAGGTAGCAACCGAAGCCTATCTTCCCTCTCAGCCAGGTAAAGTCATTTTAATCATTTAGTTTTTTTTTTATTAATTTTAACTTTAAATGTTGCCTGGGTGTACGCGGGTTAAAATATTTCCTAGATTAATTGTTGAGATTCAAGTGATTTCTATTGCTTCGATGAATTTGGAGTTTTCAGTTTAAAAAAAAATGACAAAAAAACAAACAACAATAATAATAATAAATAATGCATGCGGTTGTTCACTTGAGTAATCACATTAGTATATGTTGTAATTATATGTTTTTAACTCCTCCACCTTCCCTTTTGTTTTGCATGGAAAAACGCAATGAGATTTTGGCTAATATCCTCAACGCATGTGTTTAATTGAGCAGCCTCCATCAACACGGTAAGACATGCCTTACATTTTTTTCAATTTTGTGGAGTTTCATTTAAATTTAACGATACTAATCACACTTACATTTTATTGTACACTGAGCATGCAACTTCGGAAGATCGACATCAACAGGCTACACAACGCCCCGGACATCTATTTTCATCATCACTGAAGATCAATATCAAGGGGCCACACGACGCCCCGTTATCTTCCTACATCACGGAAGATCGACATCAACGGACCACACAACGCCCCGTAAGTCTCACTCCGACTTATTATAGTTAATTTGAATTGTTTCAAAAATTCAATTAGAATTTTCTGACCACCGTATTCTGGTTTGATTTGCATGAGAATCAATTGAGCTTCACTGGAGTTCGACAAAATGAATTTCGAAGACTGGAGGCGCGTGAAGAAACCCATGGTGGAAGCACATCTCGAGAGCGGCCTCAACTGACGAGCCCGACCGATGTAAAGCCATCCCGGCGGGCCTCAGGTACATGAGGGAGGTGCGGGCCTCCCGATTTTCTTTAATTCCACGTGTAACGGGCCGTGGGTCCAAGTGCATAGGCCCACGGTCACCATCCTTCCCCGCCCTCTTTGATCTCAATCATTGTCTGTGCTTGTCCGCATGCCTTAGGCACATAGGTTTATCGTGGCATGTTGTTTGTAAAACGAATAAACATGAGTTCGGGTCCAACGCCTGAATCGGGTTCAGCGCCCGTAAAACAATGACATGAGTCCGGAGTCATGCCCGGATCGGGTCCAACGCCCGTTAACCAAAAGCAAACTTTTGGAGCAAACGCCACCTCTTCGTATGTTTAGATGTAAGAGTTAGTAATTAGGAATCCCCGAATCTACTCTGGTTTTCCGACTTAAACCAAGCTTTTTATAACTAAGTCGGTGGCGACTCCGTAATGGTTTACCTAAGTTAAACAACATATTTTTTTACGAAGTCATTTTGGATGAGGGACTGACGACACGAGCCGCTCTTGGAACCTCCTGAAGCTTCCTTCTCGGGTCATGCGCTTCTTTTCGCCTGTCGCCTCTTAAGGAGCATGGAGACGATCGGCGAAGAGTCTGGGCAGACCCGGTCATGAATCGAAGGAGGGACCACCCTGGTCTTTTCCGCAGCGTTCGACGCACGAGTCGCGACGCCGACCGGAAGACTCTAGGGGAGCGGGCCCGGATCCTCAGGTCGTCCGAACCGCAGCGTGCGTGCTAGGCCGGAAGGCGCGCGTACACATAGTCTCCCGTTACGATCGGCATAGTGTTCACGTAGGAGAGGGAACAATGCCAAGACAACGAGGCAACATGCCCTTGGGTCTCACCCATCCAATCCAATGAACAACTTGCGACTTCTTACGGAGATGTCTCCATGCATACACGATAATGAAAACTCCATTAATAGATGATAACCAGACAACCCGATCTGAAATATATGATAATGGATAAATTCGCCGACAGAAGCTCGTGTACCTTCTTATCAAAGAATGCTCGCTTTTAACAGTGCATCTGAAAGTGCCTTCCCTCAATGTAATTTGTACCAACCGTGATCTGAATTCCTCATGCCCAAAGACCTTCAACAATGGACTCGACAGTGACCATGAATCAAACCAGAAGGAAATTCAACTACCATCCCCATACGCCAAGAGATAAGCAGCCTCATAAGGTGCCTCAATATAAGCATCCATCGTCAAATCCATGAACACATATGCGGCTGCCTTTTATCTACCAGAAAGACTCATCCCTCAATAGATGTGTTTGCACCCATACAACATCTTTTTGGATTCGAAAAGGAATGTCAAATGTGTTTTAGCATCGTTGCTCGATTCCACTATTTTAACCCACTTCAGCCCCAACCCTCCCTGCTCCTTCAGTCGACACACCTTCTCCCACACTACCATGGCCTTTGTGGTAGTTCACTGATGGACCCAACTACTAGAACTAGATATAAATTGCTTAAGCCTGGGACATACTGACATCAAAAGCGGAAATAACGATTACCAATACATTTAAGTCGCAAATATGACCGATCGTACCAATGTAGCCTTTCAGCATATGGTAAGTGATGACTCGTCCAATACTTAATCCGACTAGCAGTAGCATCCTCCAGCAGCCCACAATCCTCTAAAGTGAGCCTCTTCGTAATAAGTGGTACGCCAAAAATAATGCATTGGAAACTCCCCTTTGTAAATCTCGAGTCAGCAAGTATGTCATCCTGCAACTACTCCAACATGCTGCAAAAATTGACATCGTTATTATGTGCATTAATCCGTAATCCGGACTAAGCATCGAAGCGTGAGAACATCTCCAAAACACAACGCAACGAAGACATGCGCCTACTAGAGAAAATCAACAGATCATCCACAAAACAAAAGTGAGACATATATACCTTCTAACACCAAGAATGGATCCAAACTTTGAAGAATTCGTAAACCCTCCTTAACATTTCAGAAAGCGCCTTCATGTCCATAATAAATAACTACGGTGATAACGGGCAACCTCAAACTCGAAAAGAAGTCATGTAGCTTTTCATTAACACTAAAAGAAAATTTGGTCGTCGTCATGCACTCCACGCATCCACGCACAAAAGAATAAAAAAAAATCCAAAACACTGCAACACCTCATGGAGAAAGTCCAATTCCATCAAGTCATCTGCCTTTTGGATATCAATCTCCAGTGCACATCTCGCGGAGATCCTTTGTGTTGGGGCTTCCAATAAGCTCATGAGCCACCATGATATTGTCGACAATGCGACACCCATGTATAAACGCCGAATTCTCGGATTCAAAAACCCTAGACAACACCTCCTTAACCCTATCACTAGTACACGAGTAACGTACTAGTTGACCAAGTTGATGATCAAAGTTTGCCACCGTTGAATCGTTGTGGTTTTCCTCCGACGATATTTGAGAAGGGTTGTTCAATACGTAATATGGCCATGAAGCTTTCTTTCACTGATAGTGATTTTGAAGAACAAATTGATATTAATGTCGAAGAAAATATAAGTGAAGATGTTAATGAAGACAACGGGGATGATGAAGATAGTGATAATGAGTTTTTAATGTGTATGTGTTTAGTTCTTTTAATATATTTTTATTTTCATTAGGACTAGAAGAATGCTCAAGCTGACAATGACGTGATTAAACAAGCTAAAAGATCGTACGAAGATAATCAAAATGAAGTATTGCAATTTTCTTCCCTAAAAGGCCTCTCTATTATTTCAGATTATTTAAATGTATTATTTAACGCATATAATTGGGTTGAGCTTGAATTAGGCTAGATATGGACTAGGCCACAATTATAAAACCCAATATATAAATCTTGAATTCATATAATCTCAGTGCCTATATATATATTATACCGATTGATATAAGAAATAGTTTTGGACTGAATGACATTATTTCGACATTAATAAAATTTTAATGTTTACATCTACCAAAAGGACCCAATTTGAAAAATCGAGAATATAACTATGTCAATGAAGGTAGGCATGTCAAAAAAACAACATATGTTCATAAGGACAACTGAGTCAGTCATGCCATTACACTCCCATCGAATTCCGAGAGAGCTGCTTCGGTGGATCCGTCAGTTGTGGCAAAGGTGGAGAAGGAGGAGCCACAGGTTTCATAAACTCTCTCGCAAACTGTGTTTGGTACGGACTCGGTCTCAAATTAGTTTGTTTCGAATTGTCCCGGCCCAATGGGCTTGACCGGATCCATTAACGTATCGGGGGCCCATGCAATAAATGCTGAACAAATGGCCCGCCATGTCTAGCTGTTGCTAATAATTAATTTACATACATAATGC
Source organism: Melastoma candidum (assembly GCA_023653495.1). Lineage (NCBI taxonomy): Eukaryota > Viridiplantae > Streptophyta > Magnoliopsida > Myrtales > Melastomataceae > Melastoma > Melastoma candidum. The sequence goes on along the minus strand of CM042884.1, from coordinate 19,792,855 downwards.
AATTCACATCTACATTTTGTCCGCTTTGGCAATGTGTCCAAAGCCCAAGGAGGAGAAATTTTGTACTATTACTATTATTGTTTCCTATTTATGAGTATTATATAATCAAATGAAGTCACTCACATAGAGAAGAGAAATTGATAACCCCAAGGAGGAGAAACCGAGAAAGGACTTCATTTTCATTACATTATGTGATGAACATACCCCATCCTTGGAGTTACGTGAGGGGGGAGGAATCATTAAGAAAAAAAGTCAAGCAAATATTAAATATAGGGTGGGGACGAAATTAGGTGAATGTTGGTGACCTTCCCGGTGGGGTAGGAGAGGGCCAAATCCATCACACTCGATAGTCATTAGTCATCACAACACTTGTGTTTTTATAATAATATTATCATTTGGAGTGGCCAAAGGGATGGGATGGAGATCAAATGGCGGCTGATGATCAGATGGGGATGGGGGGGAATCTTTTTGGGTCCAAAAAGGAGCCTTCCACTGAAACACCTCCCCTGTCCAGATCGATTGTACTTCCTATTCATCGATGCATCTCGAGAGAAAAGGTAGCAATGCCGAGTCACTCACCTTTCCCAAATCCCAACCCACATGAAGATCCCCCTCCCAAGCTTCTTCCCTCTGTATACAAACCTACATCATCAAGAACACCACTCCCAAGATGAGTTCCATGGCATCATTGCCTGTACAATTCATGTCCTTACCATTCTTCATACTCACGACTCGACAAACCCCAAGATTTATGTAGAATAATATGACATGACATGACCAAAGTATCTACATCAATCTCTCCCCGCCCATGTCTTTATTTGATACCATTTGGTGTATTTACCCTACTTCTAGCAATGCATCTACTTAGTTACTACTCAGACGATGAGTCCTCCCATTGGGGACCTGCGTGGAATCCCTTTACGCCTCTTATGCGTCCTCATCGGAGGTGGCGTCGATGGGGTAAAGCTTTGTTGGACCTTGTTGCTGTTGTTGGTGGTGGTGGTGGTGGCGGAGTTGGTGCTTTTGTGGAGCCCGCCATGGACAATGCTACTGTTGCTGTGGCTGCTGTAGGAGTCGTCCGAGTCAGAAGCCATTGATGAATGCCGCCTTTTCTTCATCGACAAGTCCTTGGACGTCCCCACTATCTGTACCCATCCAAAGAAAGTTGATTTCACAATTGCCGACTGGAAAGATTCGTGAAAAGTAATGCGGAAACATGAGTTCACAACTGAGGTCGGTTGCGGGTGGGGAAAGTCCAATGCTGACTCACTTTGCATCCCAGGGAGCAGAATCTGAAGGTGTCGAGGAGGCTGCGCTCGCAGACCTCACACATGTTGGTCATGCCCTTACTGGGCCTCGGCTGTGGCCGCTCGTTCAGGAAGACGACGCGGGCGCTGTTTATGATGTATGTCTGGACCCCAGTTATGTCCAGTACCTTCTGAATCTCGGACACCCTAATCACGTCGTGGTACGACGACCTCCTTATCTGTTGGATAGACACCAACAATGAAGTCAAAATCTGATTTCTCGACGGACAAAACAAACCGGTCGAGGCAATATCGCCGGAAAACTGACGGAAACAGAGGGAATATTGGGGGGGTTGTCTGCACCTGAATCGAATGGTGATCCTTGTGTTGAGACACCAGGCAGAGAGAGCAGAGCGGCCCATTCATACAATCCAAGCAGTACATGTTGCATTCCCTCTTGTGCGAAACCGAATGCGCCTTACATTGCACGAAGAATCTCTCCCTCAGGAGAGGCTTCAGCCATGTCGGCCACCGGCCATTGTCTGGGCCTTCCGCACCCTGCCACAAGGACCCAAGCACTCTCTCATAAGTCTCCGGCATTGGGCGGGCATCCCCCGAGCAAAACCGAAATAGGGAAAAATGGAGAAACAACACCAGAATGGAAAATATGGGAAGTGTAGTCACCATTATTCTCCTGTCCTTGCGGGGCGTGAATCCACGGAAGGGCGGGTCCCTGGTCGAAGGATCGCGAGGCTTGGGAAGGAGGGGAGGACAGGGGTGGCTCTGTCTTTCTTATTGGGAATTCGCTCTGTTCCTGGGAGCAGCAAAGAGCAGGTTGATCTCTGAGTCGGGTTCGTTGTTTGAACAGAACAAGAAGAAACAAGGGAGGAGAGGATGTCTCCTCCTTTATCTAAGTCCTCAAATTAAAAAAGAGTTCTTACTTCCAATCATGGAGGCCCCACCCAAATGAACCAGAGGACAAATTAATGTTCATTTTAGTTACATTCCACACACACCCATTCATGATGAGTGGCAGTTGAGTTAGGGAAGGAGGATGATGCCCCCTCCATTTTCCACAAAAGTACCATACTTTCCCTTCCTATCTATAGGCCATATAAAAATATATAGTACCACCATGATTATTGTGTGTTTTTGTATCTCTATGAGCTGACCTCACAAACAGAGGCTTAGGCTTACAACAAAATGTTTTTTTTGGGGGGGGGGGGAGAGATATGGACTTTGACATGAAAACCCATGTCGCCTGATGACATGCCATGGACGTCATTGATGATGAACAATTCAAACAATCAATAGCAATCATCATCTACTACCCAAAAAGAAAAAAAACATCTTCCTGGGTCTGTTGTCCCCACTAAAAAAAAAAAAAGATGGAAATGTAAGAATCTAAATCTAAATCTAGTGGGTAAGCGCATCTCAATTAAAATGGGATTTGTTCAAAGGCAGACATCATTTGGTCTTGCATCCCCACCCCCAAGAGATTGCATCCGCCAACAAGAGAAAAGCTGGGCTTTCCTTCTTCGCTTTACAAGTACGACAGACCAAAATGGGTCAAGGCCTGAAATTTTGATCAGGCAATCGGCCCACGAAACTATGGATTAGTAAGAAGGCCGGCCGAGGTAATGACTTGGCCGTTTCTTTCTGACATTTCATTGACGTCCCAGTTTGCTGACTCTTGTTTAGGAGAACCGGTAAGAAGATCCTCAATTAGGCCAAATCTAGCGACAATCCTAACAACGCCTCCCCCGGCACACCTGTTTTGAACAAGGTGGACTTCTATGTTGGTCTCTACGTGTGCGTGTGCGGGTGTCTTCCTTTGCCTTTGGTGGAGTTGACCCCTCCCTACCTCCGTGGTCAGATTATGAAAAGAAAAGGAACCGAGTAGAAGAAGAACATTCCATTGTGGGAGCTGTTGGAAAAATCCCACCCATCTCCTTCTTATTATTCATCATCATCATCATCATCCTTTTTGACCATTCCCCACGTAACAAAGCTTGTGGGGAGGATGTGTCGGAACAGGGAAAATGAAGATGAAGCTTCCCTATTAGAATTTTTGGTTGGTTGTAGAGGATGGCATTGAGATCGACCCCACCATCATCACTATTATCATAATGATCCATGAATCCTTATGGACACTCCCCTTTTGAGTTTACTGTTTTTATATTTTGTATTAAATTTAATGCGCCGTCCCAACGGTAAGAGAATTAAAAGGATTAATTACATTTACAAGAGGAAAGAAAGAGGAAATGAAGAAAGGATTCGCTCAAAATACATTGAATGGGATTTTTATCAATTAAAATATTGGCTAATGAATTCCCCATTGGGAAAATGATAAATAGATAAAAATTGAAATTGAAATTGGAATTGGAATTGGGGGACCAAATTTAATGAGGATAGTATGAGTTAAGATCCAAAATCCAAGGATATAAACCCCCCCAAAAAAAAGCCATTCTTCCCCCCCTTATTTCCTCTCATTTCTTCTTTTCATCGAAACAAAGCAGACAAATCCCCCACACCCCCACGACACAAACATCACACGACCACCAACAAAAACCTACGACGGAAGAGTGTTCATACATGGCAGGGATGGCTTACTTGGACGAGGGGGAGGTCTGGAAGTGTCCCTCCCACCCCACCAGGCGTCGTCGCTACGGGGTCTGCCCTGCCTGCCTCCGTGAGAAGCTCTCCACCCTCTGCCCCGACTGCGCCGCCCTCCGCCCCTGTTCCTGCTCCTCATCCTCCTCCTCCTCCTCCTCGTCTGCCTCCTCCGCCTCCTCCTCTTCCTTCTCCCGGTTCTTCTCCTCCTCCTCCTCCCGTTCCTCCTCCGCCGTTCCTGACCCCTCTGTCACCGGGAAGGTGTCCCACCTCATCGACTCCGAGCCCTCCTTCCGCCGCTCGAGATCCGTCGCCACCCTCAATCTCCCGTCCTTCCTCCGCTCCCGCTCCAAGTTTGTAGGACGAGACGCGAACCCCGACGTGACTCCACCGCTCCCCGCAACGTCCACCACCAGGACCGTCACTGGCTCGGGATCTTCCTTCTGGGGGAAGTTCAGGAGAGATAGTAGCAAGCGTGCCGATGGCGGCCTCGGTGCGGACGAGGAGCGGAGGATGATGATGACGAAATCAAGGTCCGTCGCAGTCACATCTTCCTCGGCCTGTACCACCGACATGATCTACGGGGAGCACAACGGTAACTCCACGGAGAGCCGAAAGGGACGGAGCTGGTCGAGGTACTTCCCGAGGCCGATGAAGGTGTTAGGAAGCCACAGGCACTCAATCTCGGGATCGCCTCTGTATCGAGGTTAACTCAAAGGAACTCTTTAAACGCCGGCTCTCACACCTTTTCCCCTTTCCTCTTCCACATCATCATTAGCTTAATCACATGAAAATGAATTAGTTCATATACCAAATTATGACGATGGTTCTGCTTCTTATCATCAAGCTTCCTAATCTGATATATTATTACTTGGGTCTGTAAATTTTCTTATGTAATAAAGAGAAAATCTGTGGGTGCCTTATTATATATTTCCCTTTAACAGCACACAAGGCAGACAACATCATCCTTTACATTTCCTTAGACGATGTCTTAACTTTCTTTCCTTTTGAAAATTGGGATATGATCATCATGATATTTGCTTCTCCCCCATTGGAGGAGAAGCAACAACCCAAAATTATTAGGCCATAATGATTGACCAGAAAAGATCTGTTGGCTTGCTCCATCTGATAATTGTGACATTTATTACATCCCATCAATAGGAAAATTTGATAATTGAGAGATTAACCCAATACTTGGTTTGTGGAGGACAAGAAGAAAAGTGGAGGGATGTGATGAGGACTACTCGTTTTGTCCCAACTCCTGCGCCAGTCTCTCTCTATCTCTCTCGGATGTGCAAATATCACCCATCTTCATCTTCTTCTTCTTCTTCCTCTTCCTGACAATTTTGCAGCCTCTTTGTCACGTCCCTTTTTTTCGATCTGTTAGATTCGAAACCATCACGAATTCAGCCCATGTCACAACCCTGTCGGCACGAAGATATCTTCGTCGTCATCCTTGATCGATTGCGAAAAATAATAGAGGGTGTCGACCCCACCTAGATCACATAGACTACTTATATACACTCTGCGGAAGTATATTTGGATCTGAAGTTGGCGTAAATGTGTAGTCTACAAGTGGAGTGGAGGTAGGTTCCAAAATGAAGTTTTTAGTTCGGTGTTCTCCGATTTTTCTAACACCGAGTTTACCTAAAATAAATTAGGATATTATGTGTTAACACCGAATTAAGGATATATTTTAGTGAATTTTAAAAGTTTTGTTCGCATATGTTAGTCTAATAATGTGAAGGCATTGACAAAGATGATACAAAACCAGCGTCAGTCACGCGTGTAATACCAAGGGAAACGAAATGTCCTTGTAGAAAAAGTGATATCATGGACGGCGGGGAGGACTTGGCTGACCACGTTTTGGTCTCTGACAGTTGTTTTGTTGGGTGGGGGGGCAGAGAACACAAAGTACACGAACTGAAGACGGTGGTTGGATGTCAAATATAGGGGTTTTGGACATAAACATAAATTTATCATTTCTTGTTCACTTTTAGAACCTAATCACATGATAATAACAAAAGCAACCGCGTTTTCTTACTTAATCAGATCACCCCTCCCCCCTACTTCTTCGACCACAAACTATATATTAAAAAAGAAGACTATATGCTTTGATAATGATCTGGATCTCATCATTAGATCGGCGCTGACTGTCCATTAATTTATACGACGTGGGCGCCCGCTGACGACCCTGCCACGTGCCGAGGACCGTGGTGTCGTGCGAACTCATCTGCCCAAGAGACTTTATCCCTCCGGCACGAATTCGGGGATGAGATTCGGGAAGATCGGAAGATGGGACCCAAGGTGGGAAAGGGGCCCTTCCCTCTCTCGTCCCTTCGAAAGGAAACAAGCCATGTGATGAGAATGCCCCCACCCTCCTCCTTTATCCTACCATTGCCCTCCCATGATGGATGGCTTCACAACAACAATATCTCCAATCGCTCCCATACGTGCAAAAGAGCTTATTATACCCATCATGCGATTTGTCTCACCCGATTCAAAAAGACTACTTATATTTGTCATGGCGGGGGTAATTTGGATGTTTGTGGGTCGTCTTCGGGCTTCAAAGTGAATCTTGCGCGCATGTGCAGTGTGTAACAAAGGGGACAACTCTCTGATTTCTCTCTTTTTTTTTTTTTTTTGCTCTCACTGGAGTTTAGATAGATAGGACAGACGACATGGAGAACGAGACAGTCATACTCCCCACGAGCGTCGTGTCTTTTGCTTTGTTTTCATCTTCTTCTTTGCTTTTGAGATTTCTAGTCTCGAGAGGAATGATCGTAAGAGAAACCCCCCTGTGAGGGTGAGGACTGTGGACAGAGATTGTAGCCACAGGGTTTGTTTGTGCTTTGGGATCTTTCTAGTGCCCACACATCATTAGCCGAGCTAAAGAAGCCAAGCTGGAATGTGTCGTGACGGCCCACGAGATTGATCTTCGTAGGCCCTGGCATGAAATGGGCTTTAAAACTCATGATCCTGCGAAAGCATATTATTATTCCGTGTGTGCGTCAAAGGTACGTACCAAGAACGGACACTAGTGTGCATCTCGTAAGGGAAGTACACGAGGTCTCGTCGAGACATGCGACGATATGAGAACGGAGCTAACTTAACGTCTTCTTATGGCTGAGCGATTTGCAGGCGACCCTCAGCTAAATATTGCGGATAGCATGCATGTCCCATAACCCTTACAACTAATAATGTCGTAAAGGGTCATAAGCGTCTTATATGATTGAGTTCGAGAAATAAAGCCGGTGTCTTCCCTGGAATCTTCGATGTCCTTGGTATTCCTTATGGACGGTATTCCTTGGCAAGCGTTCTTAGAGTATGATCACAAAAGATACACGAGCGTAGTAGGTGAGTAAACACAATCAACCTATATGGGCGGAATTTTCGGAAATTCAACATTGATGGTTTGGTGGTGCTTCTTGGGGAACAACGATGCCACAATCTTCGATAACATTTCTCGGTTATATCCCTTATCAGACAACGACCCGCTCACCATTCGAATAACTCCCATGAAATTTTAGTTACTAAAATACGAGGACGACACTCTGGGATTATGATATTTTTGCTGTTATGGTTAGTTTAGATTTTATGCTTACAATAATATCTTCGAAGATATTTAGGAGATTTTGGTTTTTTCATATTTTTAAGTTATAAATAGATCTCTCTGGAGGGGGAGAATGTAAGCCATTTTTTAGAAATAAAATTAGAGAGAGAAAAAAACAACCATGCATTTTGATTTCTTTCAATAAAATTAGAGAGGGAGCACGAGTTCACTAGTAGATGATAGGTTCTCAGAGAGTTTCGTGTGTTCTTTGGTTCCTACACTAGGAACACCTATATACATATTTTTGCTTCTCCATATCATATCCATATCCTAAAAATATATCCCAACAAGTGTTATGGCTTCCAACGGTTCGTCATCTCCTATGCTTCCGATCTTCGACGGTGAAAACTATCAGTTGTGGGCCGTGAAGATGAAAACACACCTCAGAGGTCTTGGCTTGTGGCAGTGGGTTGAAGCTGACAAAAATCTAACCCCTCTAGGTAATAATCCAACCTTGAATCAAATCCGACTCCATGAGGAGGAGTCAACAAAGGCTCCAAAGGCCTTGTCCTATATATTTTCGGCGGTCTCGGATGTGATTTTCACAAGAATTATGGCTTGTGAGACTCCTAAGAAAGCGTGAGACAAGTTGCAGGAGGAGTTTATGGGCAGCACCAGAACGCGTCGTATGCAGATTCTGAATTTGAAGAGAGACTTCGAGTGTCAGCGGATGAAAGAAAGTGCGACCGTCAAAGAGTATGCTGATAGACTTTTGGTGATCATCAATAAAATTCGGCTTCTTGGAGAGGAATTATCAGATAGCAGAATTGTGGAGAAGGTGCTGGTGAGTTTGCCAGAAAGATTTGAGTCAAAGATATCATCTCTTGAAGACTCCAAAGATTTGTCAAAGGTCTCGTTGACTGAGCTCATCCATGCATTTCAAGCTCAAGAAAAGAGAAGGTTGATACGACAAGAAGATGATGCAATCATAAACATGAAAAAGGAGAAAAGAGTATTGAAGGTGCTTATGTTGCTAGGCAATCTAGATCTCGGGGAGAGAAAAGACAAGAAGATAAGCCAAGGAGAAGAAAATTTTCTCCATGTCCTCACTATAAGAAAGATAATCATCCTGAAAATCGTTGTTTCTGGAGACCAAATGTACGATGTAGATCATGCCAACAACTTGGCCATATGGAGAAAGTATGCCCAAACAATGAAGCTTCTCAAGATGAACATGCACAAACGATAGAAGAAGAAGATGATCAATTGTTTGTTGCTACGTGTTTCTCGGCAAAGGTACGAGATCATACTTGGTTGATAGATTGTTGCTACGTGTTTCTCGGCAAAGGTACGAGATCATACTTGGTTGATAGACAATGGTTCTTCAAATCACATGACGCCAGATTTGAGCAGTTTTGTGAGGCTGGACAAAGCTAGCAAATCGAAAGTGAAGATTGGGAATGGAGAATTCCTAGAGGTCAAAGGCAGAGGTATGGTTGCCGTAAAAACAATGAGAGGTACCAAATATTTATCAAATGTTTTATTGGTCCCTGGAATCAGTCAGAGTTTGTTGAGTGTGGGTCAAATGTTAGAGAAAAATTATGCTTCGCATTTTAAGGATATGACTTGTACCATTGTGAATCCTAATGATCGCGAGTTTATGTCCGTGAAAATGAAAAAGAAAAGCTTTCCTATTGTGTGGAAAGAAGAAAGCACACTTATGTCGGAAGATGTCAAAGAGGAAAAACAAGTAAGATTTCAAGAAAATATTGAAATAATCAAATATTTGAGGAGGAGCTCTAAAGATTAATATTCAGAAGATCATATTGAAGATTTGTTAAAGAAAAGTTTGAATAAATCGAGATTTAAGAATATAAGAGAAAATCTTGATATTGACAGCAAAATATTAAGGAGGAAATTGTTGGGATTATGATATTTTTGCTGTTATGGTTAGTTTATATTTTATGGTTAGAAAAATATCTTAGAAGATATTTAGGAGATTTTGGTTTTTTTATATTTTTAGGTTATAAATAGATCTCTCCTAAGGGGGAATGTAAGCCATTTTTCAGAAATAAAATTTGAACGTATTTTTGCTTCTGCATATCCATACCCGTACCAAAACACATAATATATCCAACACACACACCATATATTATAATCTGAATGAATATATATAGATTGTGTTCTAGTTTGTAAACTTTCGTGAAGACACGATATTGTAACGATAAGTGAATCCGAACCTGATGCTATAACCGGAATCGCCACCCTTAGGCGTTAGGTAGCCTTTGGTTGTTGGTGAAAACGACTGAAAACAAAGGGAGCATTGTAAAATTGATTTATAGTTCATCCTTGTAGAATGAGTTTCATTTGGCCATGGACAGACAGACAAGTACCTCCTCACACTAGCAAGGTAGTAGTCGATGATCCTGCCCTGGATGAATCCCCCGTTGCATTTTGCGCACGCAACTCATTTTCGAGAAATTCTGCTTGTGACATAAGCAGCCATGGGACAACTGGACCATATTCGATAAGACATAGAGTTTAGTCTACTGGTTTGGGCCCCTGCGAGTATATCCTCATCGGTAAGGCGTCCTCGGCTTGCCTCGTCATAAAAGAAAAACACCAGCAACTGTAAGTGAAACGACCTGCATTTCTCATGTAATTCGCTTAAAAGACCCTTCTGAGTTGACCAGTCAAAACAGCGGAAACGACAAAACTTTGATCCTTCACCGTGGCGCTTTCATCCGACAAGTTCCACATTCCTACGCCATGTGTCTTTTTTCTCTTCTTTCTCTTCCTCTGCAAGACTAAAAAAAATATCCCCATTTGGGGTCAGCGATAAACGCTGAGTACATCCCACCCATGCACACACGAAAACGGTGAAACCTCTAAACATTCCTAACGTGCATCCTTAAAAACCGTTAATGCACACCCGTTTCAGAACATCAAATTATACGAATACATATAGTTTAACACTCATCTATAATAGTACGCATAGAACAATTGGTCAGGCCAACAGAAAAGAAAGAACTGACGGTAACAATTGCGACTCCCCCGTCTCTTTATCGCTCATATGACAACACTTCATACGGTCCCAGGACCACCACAATGCGTCCCATCCCACTCCTCCCGGAGCACCCGGGAAATCGGAGCAGGTAACAACCGCGAGTGGTGTTACCTCCCCGCACTCCTCCGACATCCCAGTCGGGTTCGTAACTCAATGCCAGTAAGACCGACCCCCACACACACGGAAACAATCGGCTCGTTTCGCAACAGACACAACTCAACCGCCGTGGGGAGTTCGGACAATCTCAGCTAAGACCGAGACTAAGGAGATCGTTCGCCAACAACCCATTTTCCCAAATTCCAAATCTGCGGCCGAACAACCCCCTTTCCTCCTACTGCGAATGCCATCCAAACTCGGATTCCAGGCAAGGGGCGGCCACCAATTCAGCCGGAGCTAGGCCACCACACCTCGCATATATACGTGATATTGACGGAAGCATGATCATCACCGTTTGCCAACCAAGGCCACCGAGCGATCGCTTGTTCCACTGCGCGTTATGGAGGCGGGGAGCTGTACATTCGGCGCACAGGACCAGAGCGCGCCGTCGCTCACTCCGATGGAAGGAGGACAGAGGGCCGCCTCGAAGTTCGGCTATCAACCAGTGAACCTTCCCGCAGCAACAGCAAGAGTCGCGGCCACTCCTTCCAGCCCGGAGCAAGACGCGGACAGCGCCTCCGGCCCTGTAAGCGGCCAGACAGACAGCTCGCGATCGGACAGTGGCTATGCTGTAGGAGCGAAGCCAAGCTCGCCCTGTTAGTCTGAGCTCCGTCACACCCTTTCCCCGCCGTTCACCCCTCTGCCGGCAAACTTCGACATCCACAACAACAATCTATCGGCATCAGTCCACAAAGGTCGGAGCTGACCCAAACCACGCGGCCGAAGAACAGACCCACGGACAACCAGCTCGCGACCGGACAGCGGCTACGCTCCAGGAGGGAAGCCAAGCTCGCTCAGCCTCGGATCGTCGAAGTCGAAGCTGACCCAGACCAACGCGGCCAGGGAACAGACCCACGGACAACCAGCCCGCATTCAGGGACGACGCCGACGGACTACCCGACCTACCCGCCTCCCCGTTTATTCCTAACCGCACGAAACACACCAGCAAGCAAGGAGAAGAAGAAGGCGAGGGGAGGGGGTGAGAACGTACTCGATTCTGCATCCTTGAGTCGAGGTTCTCCTCTTTTGGCGCCTACCGTTCTGTCCAAGCTTCTTCTCCGAGCGATTTTGCTGTCCTTCCTTGCCGTGGAGACGGCCACCAGTGCGGTTGCCGGCCAAGTGCGGCGAAAGGCAGCCGGGAACGCACGACCCCACGACAGCCACGAGCTCCCTGAGCCGAGGGGCCGCCTCCCTGACGCCCTCTCCGAACGGTGTTAGCTCCCTAACCGCGCTATCGCCCGACCTCTTCTCGGCGGCCACCGCTCCCGGGTTTAGTACCCACTTCCCAGGTGAGGGTTGGAGGGAGGTTCTCCCTTTCAAAGACACAATCGGTTCCCCCCTATACCTTATCCTTTCGGTGATAAGCATCCAACAGTGGAAACAGAATTGTAATTTGCCCCACTTACATCGACCGCTTGAGGGTGCGGGCAAGGGATTTCCCGTCGCTCGTCGTCCCAACTCTGGCTAAATTCCTTATCACTTATCTTACCGACAGGAGGCAGGGGACGTGAATTTGTCTAGTTTAATATAATGTGGTTTTAATAATTTCACCAATAATCCCAATACTACTAAGTCGTTTCAATTAAAGTTATCCGTCCAAATACTCAACGTAAATACATGTAATATCGCTATTCGAATCCGAATACGTTCAAGTCAGGGCGTCCCCTTTCTCGTATGACGTAGTCACACGTATTCGAATTCAAAGTATCGATAATGCCGTTTAAATGTCAGTCGACTACGAGAATCTTTAACTCTCGTGTCCATGTCGGATTTGACCCAGTCAACCCGTTCGACCCGCTTATACATATAATTAAATTAACTCATATGTATCATAATTCTTATACAGATTTTGGTTCATTACAATCCACCCTCCTTAAATAAAATTTCGTCCCCGAAATTTACTTAGTATGTCATCCTACTACTCAAATAAATACGGGTACATCTCTCTCATCCGAGACCCCGTCTCCCATGTCAGCTCCTCAAGTTGACCATGTTTCCAACGTACTTGTACCAGGTGAACCACCTTTCTACGAAGCTGTTTCTCCATTCTGTCTACTATCTCAATTAGTTCAGTGATAACCTGAAGGTTCTGGGCCACATCTATCTGTTCGTCATGGAGTACGTGTCGAGGATCTGCCACGTATTTCCTGAGCATGGATACGTGAAACACGTTGTGGACATCAGACAAACTGGGTGGTAAAGTCAGTCTGTATGCCACGGTTCCGATCCTCTCCAATATCTCATATGGCCCAATGTACCTTGGTCTCAGCTTTCCTTTTAGCCCGAATCTCAGGTTCGTTTTCGTAGGAGAGACTTTCAAGAATACAAAGTCTCCCACCTCAAACTCAAGAGGTCTTCGCCGCCTGTCTGCATAACATTTATGTCTGCTCTGAGTGGCGCGAAGACGATTCTGGATGAGTCTAATCGCCTCCGTGGTCTCTCGAACCATATCGGGGCCGAGTTCAGCACATTCTCCACCCTCATTCCAGCATAAAAAAGTCCTACACGGACGACCATACAAAGCCTCAAACGGTGCCATCTGAATGCTTTGCTGGTAACTGTTATTGTACAAGAACTCCACCAAAGGTAACTGCTCAACCCACGAGCCCTCCATGTCCAGGGCACAGGCTCTCAACATGTCTTCTAGTATCTAGGTGACTCGCTCTGTCTGACCATCAGTTTGAGGATGAAAGGCTGTGCTCAAACTCAATCTCGTACCCATCGACCGCTGTATTGTACTCCAGGAACGTGAAGTGAATCTTGCATCTCTATCCGATATTATCACGTTGGGTATTCTGTGAAGGCGTATGATTTCTTTCACGTACAGCTTGGCCAGCTTGGTGACTGAGTAAGTCAGACAAATCGGAATAAAGTGAGCAGACTTAGTCAACTTGTCCACTATCACCCAAACCGAGTCAAAACCATGGGAATCCCTGGGTAGGTTCGTCACAAAATCCATGGCAATCTCGTCCCATTTCCACCGAGGAATCGGTAGCGACTGTAATTCTCCCCCCGGTTGTCTGTGCTCAATCTTGACTCTCTGACAAGTCAAGCAGCGACTCACATACCGTGCCACATCTCTTTTCATTGCCGACCACCAATATTGTTTTCGTAAATTTTGATACATCTTCGTGACTCCGGGGTGGATACTATAAGCACATTGGTGCGCCTCATCCATGATTAGGGTACGAAGATCCTCCTGAGCAGGGACGCATATACGACCTTGGAAACGCAGCAAGTCATCATCAGACACGCTGAACTCATCATCCGTCTGATAACGCAACCTGGATCGTATTTCTGGCAAGTATTGATCCTGATTCTGAGCCTCACGAATCTGGCCAATCAGTTTAGACCCGATAGTCATAGTCGCGAGCATGGCCTCATCACTTCAGAAGCCCACCCTGACTCCCATCTCATTAACCTGCTTGCGCAAATCGCCATTCCTTTACCTCAATGCTCGCCAGCGAGGCAGTTTTGCGACTCAGGGCATCAGCCACCACGTTGGCCCTACTTGGGTGGTAAGAAATTGTGCAATCGTAATCCTTTAACAGTTCCATCCACCGCATCTGCCTCATATTTAGTTCATCTTGAGAGAACATAAACTTCAGGCCGAAAGTCTCACCATACAAGTAGAGACGCCATAACTTCAGAGCAAAGACTACTGCGGCCAATTCCAAGTCATGAGTGGGGTAGTTCTGCTCATACACTTTCAACTGTCTGGAGCCATAAGCCACCACTCTCCCATGCTGCATCAGCACTGCTCCTCATCCGTGACAGGAGGTGTCGCAATAGACAGCAAATCCTCCACTGCCACTGGGCAGAACCAATACGGGCGCTGTCGTAAGCCTATTCTTTAATTCTGTAAAGCTCTCCTCGCACTTGTGGGTCCACTCAAGGGCGATACCCTTTTTCAATAACTGGGTCAGAGGTCGAGTGATCCTGGAAAACCCCTCGATGAAACGTCTATAATACTCAGCCAATCCGAGGAAGCTTCGCATTTCTATTACTATCGTAGGACGAGGCCAGTTCACAACGGCTTCAACTTTAGCCGGGTCTACTGCAACGCCCTCTGTAGAAACGACATGACCCAAAAAGCTAACACTGCTCATCCAGAACTCACACTTACTCAGCTTGGCATACAACTGATTTTGCCGTAATACCTCCAAAACTAATCTCAGATGCTCAGCATGCTCTTTCATGCTCTTGGAATACACCAGGATATCATCTATGAACACCACCACAAACTGATCCAAGTAAGGTCTGAAGATGCGGTTCATTAACTCCATGAAAGCTGTTGGGGTATTAGTTAGACCGAACGACATTACCAGAACTTCATAGTGCCCGTAACGAGTGCGGAAAGCTGTTTTCATAATGTCCGAGTCTCGCACTCTAATATGATGATACCCTGATCTCAGATCAACCTTGGAGTACATCCCGGACCCCTGAAGTTGATCGAAAAGGTCCTCAATACGCGGTATGGGATACTTTTCTTAATCGTTGCTTTGTTCAGCAACCGGTAGTCAATACACATCCGCATCGTACCATCATTCTTCTTAACGAACAACGCTGGTGCACCCCACGGAGACACACTGGGGCTGATGAACCCCTTATCTAATAAATCATGGAGCTGCACTTTTAATTCCTTAAGTTCTGCGAATCCCATACGATACGGAGCCTTAGAAATTGGTACACACTAGGGCTGATGAACCCCTTATCTAATAAATCCTGGTGCTGCACTTTTAATTCCTTAAGTTCTGCGAATCCCATACGATACGGAGCCGTAGAAATTGGTTCTGTTCTCGGTACAACATCAATTACAAAATTGACATCTCTAGATGGTGGTAACCCAGGGAACTCCTCCGGAAACACGTCCTCATAATCCTGCACAACTGGAATGTCCTGCAAGCTGGGAAGTTCTTCCTTCAGGTTAAGCATCACCGCTAGAAAAGCTTCTCCCCCATCCCGTAGAATCCTCTGCGCTTCAACTACTGCAACAAGTGGAATCCCGTCACCCTGGTAGCTCTCTCCGACATACGTGTAGGCTGGCTGTCCTGATACTCCAAGCAGAATCTCCTTCCTGACGCAGTCCACCATGGCATGGCACGTCATCAGCCAGTCCATACCCAGTATGATGTCATAGTCATCTGGAAGACAATTAAATCAACCCATGATTGCAGCAAGTTTACAGTTACCTCACAATTCCTGCACCCATAGTTCATCGACATACTTTCCCCATTGCGTAACCACACCCTCAGGGGGCCACCTCCCATATCAACCATGAAACCATTTTCCTCCACAAAACTTTGAGAGATGAAGGAATGGTTGGCGCCTGTATCAAAGAGAGCAATAGCATCCCACCCATTTACGAGAATCATACCTGACAAGGCTTTGTTGGAGGGGCCTGCCCGTCCTCGGCCTATAGTGTTCGCACAGCCAGAACCCGATGGCTGATTGACCGAGTCCCTAGATCCGCTCCTGCCAGACATGTTCACACTAAAAGCACGTGATGCCTTCAGCTGGGCACGACGACCCTCTATGGGCTCGTCCGAAACGAGAGCAAGTAGGCGAGTGAGAGGGTCGCGCACCTCAACCGTACCCACTAGGCTTCGAAACCCCACCAGAGCTGGGCTTCTTGTTCCCTCCAAAGAAACGACTCACGCCTCTGAAGAATCCTCCCGACCACCTCGAGGGTCCAGCTTCCGCTTTCCCCTTGCGCGAGTTATACTCGTCATTTTCCCACATCGACTTTTCTATGATTTGGGCTCGATGGTACAGCTCTTCATAAGTCTGCAGCATCAACGGTGCCAACTTCGCTCGAATTCTAGGATTCAGGCTCATTAAATACCTATGCGCCCTCTGTTTCGGCGTCGCCACCTGACCTGAAGCATACCTCGGAAGTTCCGCGAACTTACGCTCATGTTCATTTACCGACATATCCCCTTGTTCCAGCATCTCGAACTCCCTGATCTTGTCCAACCTCAAGGTAGACGGAAAGTACTTATCCAGGAATGCTTGACGGAATTGTTCCCACACCGTCCCCTAGTAGTGTGCACGGACGGCAGCCTGAGAAGAGGTCCACCACAGGTCGACGCCCTTTCGAAGGTGATACTCCACCACTGCAAGCTTCTCCGCATCCGTGTACTCCAGATACTTGAAAATTCTGTCCCGTTTTGAAGGAAGGATTGGACCTTCTCTGGCCCTTCAGTGCCCTCGTACGTAGGAGGGTTCATTTTCCCCACTTCTTTGATTATCCTCAATCGCCGGCGGTTGGTCGGTGCCGCTCCCGGTAACCGTGAACTCCCAGCAGAATTGCTTCCTGCGTCGTCTGCCATCTGAAGAAATCAGGACAAATTTTTGAGTTGGGGTATTCGACACAGGCGTGGTTCAACTAGTGAGTCCCGAGTGTTCGAAGTTGGCGTAGTTCAATCTGATGAATCCACGACCATATTTATACTACCAAGGTTCAAAGATTATTAATTCGAACTTTATTGAAAAATAGTACAATCACATGCGGGTTCACTATTCGCCTGCGTCCTGTCGGCCACAAGTTACACAGTACACACCATAACGTCACCTTTTCCAAACTGACAAGATTCTCTTCCACAAACGACTATTATGCGCTGTGCACGGACAAACTTGAAATCAATCCTGAAGACCTAGCATGTTACGCTCGAAGTCGTCTATGGCTTGTTCAAGCTCCATTTGAGTGGCCACTACGATCGACCAATGGAAGTCCTGTACGTATTGGTCCATTCCAGGAATGTCATTCACAAGATCCCGAAATTCCTGGCATTTACCAAGGTGGTCGACGGGATCGTCCTCGTCCTCTATCGCAGCAAGACTAGCCATAACACGTCTCAACAGTGTATTGGTAAGGGCTAGTGGAGACGGCCACCAGTGCGGTTGCCGACCAAGTGCGGCGAAAGGCAGCCGGGAACGCACGACCCCACGACAACCAAGAGCTCCGCTGAGCCGAGGGGCCGCCTCCCCGACGCCCTCTCCGAACGGCGTTAGCTCCCCCCCCCCCCCCCCCAATTACCTTATCCTTTCGGTGATAAGCATCCAACGGTGGAAACAGAATTGTAATTTCCCCCACTTACATCGAACGCTTGAGGGTGTGGGCAAGGGATTTCCCGTCGCTCGCCGTCCCAACTCTGCCTAAATTCCTTATCATTTATCTTTCCGACAGGAGGCAGGGGACATGAATTTATCTAGTTTAATATGAATGTGGTTTTAATAATTTCACCAATAATCCCAGTACTACTAAGTCGTTTCAATTAAAGTTATCCGTCCAAATACTCGACGTAAATACAAGTAATATCGCTACTCAAACTCGAATACGTTCAAGTCAGGGCGTCCTCTTTCTCGCGTGACGTAGTCACACGTATTCGAATTCAAAGTATTAATAATGTCCGTTAAAACGTCAATCGACTACGAGAATCTTAAACTCTCGTGTCCACGTCGAATTTGACCCAGTCAATCCGTTCGACCCGCCTATACGTATAATTAATTAACTTTATATCATAATTCTTATACAGAATTTAGGGTCATTACGGTAGGTCATTCAATACGGAGATAAAAAGTTCTGGGCATCTAAGAATCTCTTTTGATGTCAAGGGAGTGGAGTTGTTGCAAAGCGTGTGGGGCTAAGAATTTACGAAAAAGGGGGAGATCCACCAACTGCACTTTTTCCTTAGGTGCAGCGGTCATTTCAGTGCGAGGGATCTCCAATATGCCATGTGATGTCCCACTAGAGGCTGACTAATTGCATCGTCCCTAACAAGATAGTGTGTAATTGCTTATGTGAGACAGTGTGTAATCATTTGCATTTGCTCGAACAGGAGAAGGTAAGAAGGGGTGCTTGGTTGGAGAGCACCATTGTTAGAGCTGGGGATATGCTAATCATGGGATTAAACGATCAAGTGAGAGCGGTGTTCTGTTGACTTTCGACGAGCAGATGTCTCTTGAGTTTCCTAACTATGATCCGATGCCTCAAGGGTAGTTCGTCTGTGAGTCATCTGTTTGGGTTGTAGCTGCAAAATATGTACCAGAAGAGTAATATCCATCTGATAATTCCATCCCCAGAAAGATAAAAGGAAAAAAGACAAAAAGAATGGTCGATGGTTCTCTCGTTAGGCATCAGTCCGATCTCTCGTCCAGTCACTCGATGGCTACTAGCTTGTCTGGTAAGAAAGTCTTTATATCATTCTTTTTTAAGCGCGTGTATGGATAAAACAACAGGATTCAGAAAAATTGATATGGTTGGTATACAGCAGAAACACACTACCACAACATTCTTTACCTCTATATACTAATAAAGTTTGAAATGTGGCTAAGGGTCCATGTTCTGAATCACCATCCAGAGTGGGGCAACCCCATGAAATCCCTTTTTCTATGTGCATCATTAGCCCATTTCCTCTTGTCCTTTAAGGCAAGGCTGCTGAGGGATTCCAGGATTCCTATAAATAGCCTGCCGTTCCTTGCCCTTAAGCACACCCTAAACCAAGTAATATACTCGCAATGGCTAAGCACGAGAGCAACTGGGGAATTCACTTGTTTGTGTTGTTAGCTGCACTGGGGATATGTTCTGCTAGCAGGGTCCTCCTCACCCTCCCAAGTGGTGGATATGGGGCTGTTGATGGATATGGGAGTGGGGGCGATGGATATGGAGGGGTTGCTGCAGGGCATGGAGGTGGAGGCGGAGGTGGCGGCGGTAGTGGAGGCGGAGGTGGCGCCACTTATACCCCTGGTGGAGGGCATGCTGGCGGCTACGGTGGAGGGTCAGGGGAAGGTGCTGGAGGTGGATATGCTGGTGGAGGAGGAGGTGGTGGCGGTAAGGGAGGTGGTGGAGGTGGAGGGGGTGTCTCTTATGTACCTGGCGGGGGACATGCCGGTGGTTATGGTGGAGGGTCAGGGGAAGGTGCTGGAGGGGGATATGCTGGTGGTGGCGGAGGCGGTGGCGGGAAAGGAGGTGGTGGAGGCGGAGGCGGTGCCTCCGGTGCTGGAGGGGCAGGTTACGGGGGCGGCGGCGGAGGGGGATCTGGCGGAGGGTATGGAGCTGGTGGAGGAGGCTACGGAGGTGGTGGAGGAAGCGGAGGAGGTGGAGGGAGTGCCGGAGGAGCATCTGGTGGGGGTTATGGTGGAGGCGAAGGAGCTGGGGGAGGTGCAGGTAGTGCTGCTGGTGGACATGCAGGAGGGGGAGGAGGAGGCTCTGGTGGGGGAGCTGGAGGAGCATACAGTGGAGGTGGAGCGTCTGGTTATGGTGGCGGAGCCGGGGGCGGAGAAGGTGGCGGGTCAGGCGGCGGCTATGCTCCTTAAAAAGGAGGTTATGGTACAATATGATATATCCTCTACCTACAAAGAGCCGAAAAGCATGCATGCAGAACTCCTTTACAAGAAGAGGCCCTTTTTCTTACCAACCATCAATAAGTCGCAAGTCACAGGCTAAGGAAAAGAGCAACTTAAGTTTTTATGACGTGCTTTTGTTAAGCAAATGTGGTAAAAAGACATATTTTCTGTACCTTTAAGGTTTGTAATGTAATGTAATGCTGAATTATTGCTCAATTAAGAAATGTAATTGAAGTTTTTAAAGCAATATGTATGACAAACAAGAACTGTCATAATAAACAGTTCAGGGAATCTCTGATGTACTGATGGTGATGACCATGGCTATACTCTGCAGTTTTCTGATCTGCTTAGAAACTCTGTCTTCCAATGGTGAGGGGTTGAAAGGAAGACAAATGGTTCTTATTTTGGTATTTCCTAAAAGAATTTCTTTCCAGGTAAGCTTCACAAACATCATTACATGACACAACAAAAGATAATCTCCGAATGCTTAACCGAAGGCTGTGGCGGCCTTTTGCCTTCACAGAACTCTGTCCTGGAGATCGTTTATTAAGGCAGATGCCAAGGAAGTGAGCTTCTTCCCGGTCTCTCCCGCCATGTTCTTGAGTGAGGATATGTCCTGCTGAGCCTGTATGTCGGGAGAAAAATAGACTACACTGAGCAACACTAATTTATGGAAACACCATTGCCACAAAATCAGAAATCCCCTCCCAGTCCCACATCTACACAATACAGTGCCCATCAAAACACCATAGTTAAAAATGCCAACACAGGCTTTCGGAGTGTACCTGGAATGAAAGTCGGTTGATGAGGTCACCGGCAGAAATATCAAGAGCAGCATCTGAACTGTTCCCAAAAAGATCGGCACTCGAAATAGATGTTGAACCCTATAAAAGAGTAAAGATAGTTAATACTCGTCCCTCGAGGCTGACTACTTATCACTGTTCTGCTGTATGGGGACTAGTTACATCAAGTTATCGTTCCCAACTAAATACAATTTGCTCGCAATTGAAAGAGTACAATTCATGAGGACCAAAACTCCTCAGTGTGCATGCTACGTGCAACCAAATGAAGCAGGACTTACTGTAAATTTCTGCAAAGAGACTTGAGCTTCCATCTCAGCAGCTTTACTTTGATCCCCAAAGAATTGGGCTGATGAGATCGACTTAGCATTTGAAAACTTCTTCCTAGCTACATCAGTTTCCTCGACCTATGTAGTAAGAAGCCCATTAAATCTTCTAGAGAGAAGAAGATTAGGCATCAACCATAATTGTAAGAACACATAATCCACCATCTCCATATGGAACAGCTAGCTCTAGTAGCTTAAATTCAAGAAAATATAACGCCCGAATTCCAGTTACGTATGGAACAGCTAGGTCTAGACCAGGAAAATCATACTTTGGACCAAGCCATGGACTACATTCCCATTAAGCCACATATGGCGTGAAGACGTCAGTTTGTTAATAATTTGCAAAAAGTGACTTATCACCATCCTGACAATATCTCCATCTTTGACAAACAAGTTAAGCTTCAATACAACAGTAGTAAATAAAACAGTTAATCTCACTTACCTGCACTTTTGTGGAAGTCGAGCTGCCCTTGTTTGATAAGCCGCTGTCCATGCCAAATTCTGCAAAGAAATTTGAAGACTTTGGTGGGGCCACATGATTCAGCACATGGGTTCCACCAGGGCCTGTATCTTGTAACTGATCATTTTCTACATAGTCAAAACGGGATCCAAAAGATGGAGTAGCCATGGCAGTGCTGCTGGCTGGAGTAGCAACTGGGATGACCGGCTCCTCAGGCTTTTGATCGTAAAGATTTTCACTTGGCTGCAGATATGAAGGGACAACAAATTACTTCCTTCGTAGAGCCGTGTATGAACGGTGTTTAATTTTTTGAATTTTTATTCCTTTTATTATTTACTAACTCATAATCCGATCATGTCCAATTGAACTATGAGCTAGAGGTTTTATGTCAATTACACCAATAAATAATCCATTGACAGAAACATGGAGATGAATAAATTGGTAACCTTTGTAGTAAGCTTCCGAGCACCTAAACCTCCAGTCTTTCCTGTTTTCTTTGCACCTAACGGCTTCTTGATAGAGGTTATAGTAGTGTGAGTCGCCTTGGGCGATGCAGGGATATCTGGTGCTTCTTGGCTAGCAACAGTGTTTCCTTTAGGGGCTTCACTAGTCTTAATATCAGGAAGTTCATTAGAAGCTTTTGAAAACTGTGAAGCAACAGGTGATGAGGGCAAGCCGGCATCTTCTGCCATACTTTTGGCAACTTCTTTTGCAAGTAACTGCCTGTACAAGTCAGCAGCTCTGGAAGTGTACTTTGCTTCTATTTTACCTCCATCGGTCCACCCGTGTTGCTTAAAGAACACGTGCGCACGATTATTTCCTCCGAAGCTCATCATTTTCAACTGCTCAGTGCTCCACGAATCTAAATTTGTAGACCTAAAAAGTTACTCGCATGTCAGCTTAGATACCCTTATCTGCAGGATGAGGGCATATTGCAAAGAGAACAAAAGGAATGGAAGGATGATAATGACAGATCAACAAGAGAAACATGGCTAATCTATGAAAGCTTATGCATGGATGTGAGATCTTCAGCAAGATATAAGAGAAGCATGCCAGTAACAAATTTTTGCAGAAGGTGAATATCATATGGTCACTCTTATCACCGAGGAGTAACAAGTCAGAAACATCATAAACCATAGATGACAACAGATCAGAAACACCCAATAATTACAAGTCTACTCATTGCCAATGCTTTCGACCGACAAAAACCCCACATCACAAAACAAGCTTTTCCAGGACGAAGAGACCCATCTTCGGCTGGTCAAATTCCCAAATAAAATACCACACAAGGATCTAGCTACAATGATCAATTTGTTCCGAATTCATGAAAACCCCTCTCTACCGCAGTGACCTCCTGCGGGAACTAATCCAGTCTTCGGCTGTCTCACACACTACCGTGTACAAAATTCCTCAGCCATGTCCCACACACCAAACAAATAGAACACCCCACCAAAAAACAATGACTAGATCCGGCTTCCGCTAGCCCACATCAAAACACCACCAACGATTCTTATCAAAGCGACCAAAATGAAACCAACCCAAGAGAAGATAAATCCCCAGACCTGACGAAGCTGACGTGAACGCCGAGGCTGCGGTGAGCAGCGGAACAGTCAATGCAGAGGAAGATCCCGTACGTCACGGACGCCCAAGTCGGGTTCTTGGCATTGCAATCAAAACACATCTGGGTAGAACGCAAACCAAGTCCCGATCACTCCAACCATTACCCACCAAACAAAGAGGGAAACAACCTAAGATCTAAAATAAAAATCAACCGGATCTGAAAAAATCGGGAACCGCAAGCGAAGGAACAAGAGAAAACACACCTTGTTCTCGGATTTCGCCTTGAGTTTCCTGAAAACGGCGTTCTTGTCGACAAAATTATCGGCCGCCATGGGGAATCGAATAGCTCTTCCCCTAGAGGGGTACAACCGCAAATGCAAAACCCAAAAAATTAAACTGAAGGAAAGGAGAGAGCAGAAGAAGAAGAAGAAGAAGAAGAAAGAAGGGGACGGAGGGACACAATCTACTCCTCTCGGAAAGTAGTTGGGGGAGAAGAGTGAAGATGGGAAAAGGGCGGGCCCATGCCTTCAGGCCCAAAAAACATGGGCCCAACCAATGAATGCGCTTTCGGAATAACAACATTTGCTCAAAAAGCCCATGTAAGAAATGGGCCTGACTCCGCGTTACTACAACCGACGAGAGATCGAGATTCGACCGAAGGAAGAGAGTGATGGTGAGAGGATGTGTTGTTGGATACAGTTAGTTCCTCCTTTGGGATAAAGATAATCTTCAATATTACGTGTGATTGTGAATAGCCTGAGGGGTTATGAATCGTCAATGGGCTTTCCACACTTTTCGGAAGAGAATTAATCGCTAACTTAATTAGCTAACTAGCCAACCAACCTTCTTCCTTGTTTTCTTTTTCTTTTGCATCCGCCTCTCCTTTGGACAATCCTTCAACGTATCCTTCCTGCATCCCTTCCCCGTTCCTTTCCTCCTATTCGAAGCATTGGGATATCCCCGCGATGAGTCTCAGCTGCCTCTCCTGCCCGTCCGCTCAGAGGACGAACTCGGACACCGACTACCGGCACGACCCCTGTCAAAACAAGTTGCACCGGATAGACGAGGAGAGGAACTGGTCTGGCCCCCTTCGGTCTCCACCCCTCGACTGTACCGGTAGGAGTGGGCCCATTGGGGGCTTGCCGATGAATAGGACAAAGAGCAGCAGGGGGCCGCCCCACAGGCTGATGTGCACGTCAGGGGAACTGGGGTTCGTGCGAGGGGAGATAGAGACAGGAGCGGACGTCGTTGGGGAGCCGAGGCTGATACGGAGTAGCGGGATAAGGAGGGATTGGAGTTTCGAGGATCTGAGGCAGAGAAGGGATGGGCAACGGAGGGATAAGGGGATGTAACACCTTAACATAGCCCATGATCGAAAGCTGATGCTAGTTACATGTTGGTTGTATCAACAAATGTTCCCTCATTCTTCAAGGTGCCTCCGTCGTTGTTGTGTGGTTCATCGTTTCATGTCTCGTGTCTTCGTATTTGTACAGGAAACACATGTACATGCGCATAAAATTCTGAAATGGCAAATCTGGATGTACATTTGGTCCATGTTCAAGATGAAGAAGTATGCTTCGTGTACAGGCAGCATATGCTTATGACATTGGGTGGTTCCCAAAACTTGTCAAATATCCAGTCCCAGTGTTTTGGCTAATGAATTCGATATTGGGTCTAAGGTGAAAGGTGGTTTAACCCTTCAGCAATATTGAAAAAATGGCACGAGGGGAGTTGGGACTTTCGTCATCCTAAACTTTACATTTGGGCTGATTTGCAACTCGATTTATAAATATTAAATTTACAGTGTCATCAGAGGGGTGGTGGCGCAGTTGGCTAGCGCGTAGGTCTCATAGCTTTGACTGGAGTTATCCTGAGGTCGAGAGTTCGAGCCTCTCTCACCCCAATTCCCATTTTCCTTTCTCTTTGAAATCTTCTTTTCCCTCAAAAAACCGCGTTGGAACACTTTTAGTCAAACTATAGCGAATGGGAAGAAATGGTCCAACGTCTTCCCATTAACGTATTGTATGATTTACCTTTACCTCCTATCCTATCCCCCCCCAAAGGAAAGGGAAATATTTATCATGCTTTCCTTCAAAAAACGAATATATTAAAGACAATTAAAAGACAAGTTTGGAAATGAAATCAATTTGTTTATTGTTATTACATAATTGCATCGTTGACTACCATGCCACCCGACCAAGCTTTTTGTCTTTTTTATGTTCTTCTTCTCCCTCCCCCCCTCTTTCTCTCTTTCCCATTCCAAATTCTCCCCCCATTCAGACTTCAAGAGTCACGGATCCCAAATCCGTTGTAGGGTTTTAATCCCCGACTGTTCTTCTTCCCAACCCAGATCGCCTTCCCTCTTTCGACGCGGAACGAGGCGGAAGTTTCTTGCTTTTTACCCCCCGCCCTTCTTCCTTCAAGGTTCAGACTTTCCCGAGCTAATTTTGCTGCTGTTGACTCGGTCGTTGAGTATAACGTCAGGAAATTCCCCGAGCTTTGATCGGTTTGCGTTTCTGGGCTTTGGGGTTTTTTTTTCGAATTATTTTATGGAACTGGGATTTGGGAATTTGATAGATTTTGTTCTGAAGCTTCTTTGAGTGGCCAAGGCATCGGACTGTGGCCTTTGTCTGAGTTCTGTCCTCTGGCTCCTTATTGTGGTGTTGGGGCTGAGGTTTCGAGATGACTGCCTGTCGGGAGGGGAGTTTTGAGTTTCGGGAGTCGAGGGAAGGTCTCGAGTAGATGAAACGTGGCGCCTACCCTCGCAGTTGATTCGGAGATTGTGGATGGGGAGTTTGACTGTCTGTGGCTGAAATTCGGCCGATGTGTGAGCCTGAGGAATTGTTTAGGCTTGAGTTTTGATCCAGGAAATCACCGGTGTCTTCGAGTAGTTCTGGTTGGTTGGGATCCTTGATGGACAATTCTAGGATCAGGCAGAATGATCACTTGGGGGTGAACAAGCTAGGCAAGAACATAAGGAGGAAGAGTCCGTTACACCAGCCTAATTTCGCCAATAACAATGGCAATGGCCCCAACGGGAGTAACAATGATGGAAATGCTTCCCGGCAGCCTCAGCCTCAAGTTTACAACATCAACAAGAATGATTTCCGCAGCATAGTTCAACAACTGACGGGTTCTCCTGCACGTGATTGGGTACCTCTACCCAGATCGCCAAACAATCCACCAAAGCCTCAGAGTATGCGGTTGCAGAAGATTCGGCCGCCGCCCCTGAGCCCCATGAGTAGGCCACGGTTTCCACCCCTGGCCGCTGTCCCTGTTGCCCCGCCTCCTGTTAATTATGACAACAATAGTTTTTCTAGAGCTGCACCGTATGGTCAACTGTCGCCCAGGAAATTTCAGACTGCTGCACCATATGGCCAACCCTCACCCAGGAATTTTCAAACCGTTCCGCCTGGGGTGCCGCCTTTTGTGAGGAATATGAACGAGTCTCCAATATCTGCATATATGAGGTACTTGCAGGCTCCTCTTGTGGATCCTGCTTATGGTGGGGATCAACCTCCCTATCAGCCATCACCACATCAAAGCATTCCACCTTCTGCAGGTTTGCATCCCAATCCCCATCTGCCCATGCTTCCTTCTCCAAGAATGAATGGCCCTATGCCATACCCGCCTTTTCATAGCGTTCCTTCTCCACGAATGAATGGGGTCCCCATGCCTGCACTGCTCCCCTCACCAACTTCTCGGTTCCTACTGCCATCCCCAAGCAGTTACCTGAATCTGCAGTCTCCAAGGTCTCATCCGTTGCTGTCACAAGGGTTTCAGTTCCCTTCGCCGTTTTCGTCCAGTTTCCCCTTTTCTCCCATGACTCAGCCGGGTATCCTTGGCCCAGGTCCTCAACTACCTCCATCTCCTGGGATGTTCCCACTATCTCCTGGTCTCTTTGCGTTGCCAAGTCCTAGATGGAGAGATCAATGACGGTTATTCTGACCAGCGGCATAGTTGCATCTGGCCATGTAAGAAGAGATAACGAGATCTGGTTGTTGGAAACATTGTTAGAGAAAGTCTTAGTTAGGAAACTGCCCTTTGTATCGGCATGCTCGGCTAGCTAGTCGTTTCCTCTCCCCACCTTCTATTGCCTTTTTGCTAGATTTCGAATAACAATGGCAACTATAAGTCTGAATAATCAATTCACATGTTCAAAATGGGATCAATCGACCGAAGGCGGGGATGAGTGCTTTGTTGTTCTTGCACAAGAAACATGTCAAAGACAGCGGTGGAATCAGAGTACTTGGGTGATTGTTTTATAAGGTAAATAATTGAAATTAACCTGTGGGTTCAAAACCGTGCTCTCCAAAGTCTAGTCAAAAGCCATCGCCATCAAGAAAACAGAGATAATTATTTAACTCGATCGTTCTTACATCGTAAGAAACACATAAGATATGGAGAAGTCAGTTCCTCGGCCAGCAATTTGGCATGTTATTCTTGGGAGAACTATCAATTTTGTCATCCCATTGATGGAAGGAACTAAGCAACCAAGCTATCCAGTGTCCCTATTAGGGGACAATCTCAAAGCTTCTATTGACGTCGTTATGTCATCAGGCTGTCGACCTACCGACTGGCGGAATGCATTATATTCGATGATATCGACGGAGATGTTGGATTATGTGACCACCCATCATCGAAACCAGTTTGCTGAGTTTTATTGGTGCATGGCACTCGTCCATGATATTGGCAGATTTATTTTTCTCTTCTTACTAAGGTAAACAAATTATGCGACCACCAAAACTATCTTACCACATTATATTTTACACTAAATTCCTGACTGCGAAATGTGGACATTCATTTGGCTTGACGGTTGCTCTGCCAGGGTGGTGCCTGGAAGGGGAGTGACGGTCGCTCGACTGGCCGGACAAAGTGATCACAAGAACAAAGTCAACTTTTGACCACTTCTCCTTGATTTTGTCGCAGCCATCTACAAGAGACTTGGAAGACAGCTTGTGATATGGTTTAGAGTCATCGTGATCTCAGACAAAACCAACACACCTGATGAAATCCTTTTACACCTACGATGTGCGTAAAATAACAATATCTTCTCGTGTACAGTCGTGAGGTATGGTTAAGTCGGAACTCCGAACAGAAGTTACGGGGTTAATTTCGTTAGCGGTGGGTCGAGTGATTCTTACAGCCACCCCTCAGAAGACTTTTGGGAGCTACCACTTTGTTCCATCATAGTAGTTCTTTTGTTTGTTTTGACATACATAATTCTTTCCCTACCAAGTATCAAGAAAGACCAAAATTTTGCGGTTAATCTACGGTAAAGCGCTGATAGCATCATGAAGTTATACTAAACGTCACGAAGGCGTGACGGACAAATCCCGGATGACTGTCTCGTTGCCGTTAGCTCATTACTAAGTCAGAGAATTGCAAATATTCATCGCAAAGTGGCTAGCTATCGCTGTTAAAGAGCTTTGATCTCTACTCCCCTTATTGTTTTTTTGTTTAAATTCTAGGGTTTCATGTTGTCTCTTCCTTGCCTAATGTTTTGGTTATACCCCCTCACCCTATTTAATCATCTCTTCTATCTTTACTTCAACCCCATCCACACCTTCCCCATTGTCTCCTCCAAGCTCACTCCGGGCGAAAATCTTACTACCTTAGCCAGAGCCGGTTCTAGTCCTAAAACATGGTTGATGATCTGCCGCATCACTCTCTATTGAGCAAGGATGAAGCTGATTGGAGCCAAACCAACACCGACTCCACGGAGGGTTCGTGGACGTGGAACCCTAACAGTGCCCAGGACGACGATTCGTGGGAAGTCAAGGCTTTCGCCGAGGACACGAACAGCATTATGGGCGCGACCTGGCCGCCGAGGTCGTACACCTGCACTTTCTGCCGGAGGGAGTTTAGGTCTGCTCAGGCGCTTGGCGGCCACATGAATGTCCACCGGAAGGACCGCGCTAGGCTCAACCAATCCCAGTTCCTGCATCCATACCACAACCTGATGTCGGCCTCCTCCTCATCCCAGACGATTCCGACCACCCAAGAGATTGCACCCAGCAGCGGACTATGCGTCCTGTACCAATTGCCTCACGCGAAGGGCATCTTCACCCCGATTAGAATGAGAGCCCCATGTCTCGACCCTTCCTCCTCCTCTTCATCCCAAACATTTGCTTCAGTCCCACCCTACTCCAATCCAGAGCCTCATCCTCCAAACACCAACTTCCACAGGCAACCATATCCACATGACATCATCGACTTCTCTACTCAGAGGACCTCACATGGCGTCATTGCGCGCAAGGGAAAAGAAGATCAAGTTGACCTCAAGGAGGAAGAGATCGACCTCGAGCTCCGTCTCGGGAAGTAAGCGAAGGTCGAAATGTTAATATCCAATGCTCTCTCTTATGGGGCGATGAAAAGGAGAAGCTCCGGGGAAGCATAAAGACGGGGAGACTTAGCTCCTCCCCCTTTTTTCTCTTATGATTTGCTTCAAGTGTTTTTGCGTTGACATTTGGATTATTTCATTATTCAAAGATAAAAATCGGGAAAATCCATGAAACAAGGTGCAGATTTTTTTTTTTTATCATTAAGGGTGAATTAAAGGAGGAGGTTGGATTAAGGAGAGGGGGAAGTTCCCTTTGGATGGAGCACAAGTGTTGTGCAGTGGGACGTCATTTTCACATACAGATTTCTCATTAAAGCCTGGGCATAAATTTCTGTGAAGAGATTGACATCCATGTTTTTCTTTATCTTTTTTCAATAGCCATGAAAGTGCCAATTCTGTGGTGGCGTATTTAGGGTCTCAACCCACCCATGTCGAACTTTCCCTGTCATCCTCATCCCAACTCTCCATCCTATCATCCACCCATCACCGGCAAGATTCTTAGTAAAATGACACGAAAACCTACCCCTCTCCATTCTTCATCATCTTCCAAGAGTTCCTTCCGTTCTCCATATTCATCTCCCCCGTCAAGTTCTTGCAAATGACAAGTCCCTGTAATGGCCGACACGGCTGTTCATGATACGATGTTGTCCTTGACGAGATCGATCCGCCCATGTAAGAGAGAACATAGGAACTCCTTGATCTAAGGGGCGTGAGTGTAAAATCCCTGTGAAGGGGACAAGTTGCAAACCAGCTTTGTGGGAAATTTGAGGGTGGGGTGTTGGTCACAGTCTCAGCCTGGCAGCCAGTGTCGTTTCCTTTGGACATTATTTCCTTCACCTCACTCCCTCCCTTCTCCCTTTGCACATGGCAGTTCCTTTTTCTCCCCCACCCCCTACAATCATACTTCTTTTCCCTCTTGCATTCATAACAATGATTCTTTCTCTTTCGCTTTTTTTTTTCCTCCCACTCCACGTAAAGAGAAGCAGAAAACAGACATTCTCCCCTCCCCCCCCCCCCCCCCTTCACCCGTCAGAATCACGAAAACATTTAATGCAGAAGAACGCGAGCAGCACAGAGATTATCATCATGATTCCAGAATTGAATATTATAAGAAAGCAGGAAGGAAGGGAAGGGGGCCATTACTGATAACGGGAGAGGTTGGATGTTTTTCGATGGATCCGGATTAGATCCGGAAAGACCGTTAAGATATAAAAATATAAACCAAGCATCACCTCACAGCTTAAGCTTTTAGATCGAACGGGAAGGTTTCTATATGGTATCAGAGCGGTCCTGAGTTCAAACCTCCGCACGCACAAAAATCCCAAAACATAAGGCGAGTGGCCAAAAAGAGCCCGCCTAGCATTGAACCAATGGCCCAGAGCCAACGATTTCAGACAATCAAATCTACGATGATAGCCGGGGGAGAGGACGAGCATGATTATACTCGGGAGATTTTTTGAATTCAGTCGACATAACAGGACAAGAGAATTGGTCCCCTCTTTCATCCTTGGCTTCCTCATCTCTCTGATAACACATCATGATCTATCTGTGTTTGCGTACATGCAAAGGCCCCTACCTTGTCGACCCACCCAACCCCATAAATTCAATTCAGTATATCTTACACCAGTCCCCCTCTCTGCCCCCATCCTCACTTTCCACTATTACCCCCATCAAAAAAATAATTACATGGCCTTTTTTCTTTTTGTGTGGGTGCAGAAGAAAGTAAAATAATCATCCCCTAGTGGATGACCGCATCTCCTGATCGATCCTACCGTGTTAATGTCTGATCGATCCTACCGTGTAAAAGAAAATCGACAAAGATTCGGGCTGTTGTAAAGTTTTTAATCATGAAACACTTTTAAGTGCATTTTTGGAATCGAAAATATGATCGAGTTAACTCTGTCGTCGTTCAGTTTGACTCATCCACTCGAATGTCAAAGAGCTGCAAAGAACAGCTGAGCTGATCCCTCTGTTCTTTTTCGTTGGGCCTACTCGGGTTCTCATTCGTCGTCTTCAATTTCTGAGGGGACTCGAATGCGATCCATGAGAAGCGACGAACGAGCTCAAAGGAAGAAGCCCCGTGACCCCCGCCGGATTGGCATACCATTGGCGGATTCCGTCAATTGGGGCCACTCTAATGTGTACTTTCACCGCGATCCATCTCACGTCATCTTGTCTTGCGCACGGCCTTCAGGGACTAACTTCCACAAACGATTCTCATGCAACTAACACCCAAACGTGGTCAGAAATTAATCGAATGAAGGGAACGATACTTACGGAAGTCGTTTGTCTAATGTAGTTGATCCTCAGAAAAGGTAAGACGCAAGCTAACGATGGGAGACTCAAACGCACCATGTACCTCCCGAATTTGTGCGTCCGCGACGCGGGACTCGTGCACGCTCGAGAGAGACCTCCTGGTTGTGTGCTCGCGATGAAAACCAGACATAGAATTCGGGGTTGTGCTACTCACAAGTCCTCCGCTTGTGCATGTCAACGTATCAAATAAGGGTTACCCAACTCGTCGTCGGCATCCAAATATGTCCATATATCATCTCAGTTGTGTTATTCATGCAAAACAAACAAACGAGCAAATGGAATTGTCTCGAGTTGAGACTGGGAAATCAAATTTGAGAGTCATACAGGGAAAAAATTCTTTTTTCCTGTTCTGGAGAAGTCGATTTCTAGGAAGAGTGGGGGGAGGCGAAATGTCGCGGTCATTGCCATCTGCTAAATCTCCTCCGCATGCATTGGCTTGGCTTGTCTCGTCCCACCCCCAACCTCTCTCCCATTGTCCCACTCCCTGCAGTCATTTGTCTCCTCCCCAATCTTTTTCTTCTTTTATCCTCCCAAAATATCACACCCCCTCCTCACCCTCTCGCAGGTGCGACTCGTAGCTATCTAAATGGGCCTGTAAAAGCCCAACGGGCTATTGCAATGGGCCTACAAAGCCCATAATGCGATTCTCCAACGGCCCAACGCTGCCAAAAATGGCAGGGCTGCCGGGTCGCCTCGGAGACCAAATAAGCCGGCGGGTATTCTTCATCTCGCTAATTGTTCCCGATGCTGGTATCACTAAGGACCGTTTACACAAAAATCGCACTGGCAGTGTCGTCAAAGCAATGAAAAAAGTGGACCGAGAAGGTCAAATTTCCAGATGGGCGGGGGGGGTGTACTTTCTTTGTCACCATCATGATATATCACTGTCCGGTGGTTCGGGCCCATGTCATGTCCACGAGACAAGGGACGACTCCAATCTGGGCATTCATTCAAAAACCTTTCAAAATTTGTGCCCTCTGTTGCCCCCCTGACCTACCACCTGCCCTCACATCATCACTAAGCAAACTTTCTTGAGTCCCCAGCCTGATCTTTAGGGTAAAATATCAACCTCGCTTGCAATCGTATTAATAACTTTGGAATATTACACAATGCTTCCCTCTTCTCGACTGGATTTCTTCACTTTTGTGAAGTTCTGGTGGTGTCAATGACTGTCCTGTCCATCGAGTCCTTCCATTATTTCGAGGCAGCCGCACCCTTCAAAGGTCGAACAGACAGTCGGCACGCTGACGATGTTGCCAGTGCTCGAGTGAATGCCGCGAGTTTGTTTTGGGGCCCTGTATGATCATCGATCGACCATCTCTCCTCAATTATTATCTATATTCAAATCGCATCCCTTTTGAATCCATTTCTTAATGGGTAGTTTTTTTTCTTTCTTGGTTAGGTGGATAATGAAACGCATAAACACAAGACGACGAAACTGGAATTATTGGCAAGTGATGATGGGATTGGAAGGTGTGATGAGCCCAGAAACACGAGTTCAATGTTTTCTACCAAAAGAAAAATCCTCTAAATTCTTACTCCCATCGAATTTTATTTTATTTTTTAACTAAAAGAAACAAAGAGGGAAAACATTTTTGTCCCCAAAAGAGGGTGACATCGTTCGATTCATTTCTGCACATGCTAACCCAGATTCATCCATTCCTCTTATCATTTGAATCATGACAAGTTAAGCATCCCAGTTTTTAATGTTTTGCTATTAATGAAACTCGTAGTTAATGGGTAGGGGAATCCTAATGAGATCAAGTGGGGGATTAAAGTAATGTTTTTGATTCCTAATAGTTGTTGGGGCCTCCCCATATTATAAATATGTGTGTAGTGGTGATTGATTAGATGGGGTTGGTCCTCACAAGTTGCCCTCAAATGGGAATATTATATAACAGAAAGATTGATGAGTTCAAAGCTTTGCGGGAATCAAGAAAGCGATTCCTTTTCCCTCCCCTTTTCTTTGCATATATGACGGTGTCGACACCACTAAATTAATACCTAATTGGCAACTTTATTCTAACCGAGTATTTTTGCTATTTAATAAAAGTCCGAACCCTTTTATAAAATAATTTATTATTGGATAGGGGAAGCCGAGGCTTTTTATATATTAAACAACAAACACCAATCTCCTCATTATACAATGATTATTTGCGGCATAAATTATCCTATGTTTTTTAATAAAATTATTATAGACAATCCGTTAAAATAATATGATCAACATTAAAAAAAAATATTATTGTTTCAATAAAATAAGCAGTTGTTTATAAAACAATATTTGCTGAAACAGTAAATGATATGCAGCCAACTAACTACCATTAGTTTAATTAAAAAAATATGGCATTAGTTAATTAACTGTCCTTAGCTTTTTTTCGAGATATTAAATGTGGATCCTTATTATTTATGTTAAATATTTTAATCTCATCGTGATTAGTGGACATATGGTTATGGTAGCCTCGGGCATATTATCTCTAAATGAAAGATAATTTGAGGAGAGGGTTAGAGATTCGTGCCCGAAGTGAGAGAAGCCCAGTAAGGAGATAGCTATGGAAACAAACCAGACGAAGACTTGCTGGCGAAGCGGTTACCAAGTGACGGGGCTATCAGGCGATGAAGGTCAACGAGATATTCAAGCGACAATCAATTGGACGAGCGGGGAAACTCTGCGACGAAAGCTAGTGGGCGATTCGGTCGATCGGTGACTGTTATAGGAAGATTTCAAACGATCTCAAGATATGAAAGTGAATTGTTGCCAAGGTTGCTCAAATGGAAATGAGATATTCCATGAAGACTGACAACAAGGACACATTATATATGTATAATATTTCATTACCATACATACATAGGCCTAGCCTAATATAAATAGTTGTTCTTAGATATTGTACACTTCCCCTCTCTTTCTTCGTTTATCCGGCGACCACGCAAGTTCTGGCACCCGGAAGAATCGGTGCTTACTGCCATTGGATAGTTGGTTAAATAAATAAATATTGTGGACCTTAACACCAGAACAGAGATGATAATAATGTCAGTCAACTGTTGGAATTGGAAAACAAAAAGGAAACATAAACTCGCCTTCTCCATGTCTCTGTTCACACAGTCTCCATCGCCCTTCGCGCAAAAACTAAAGCCATGAAAACTTGGACCGAGTGGTTTTTAGTTCTCGACAGTAAAACTGAAGCGTTCCCTTGGCAGATGAAGTAATAAAAGGGACACATCACAGGCCAATAATTGCCATTTTACTTTTTTTTTTTTCCTATTTCTAGGCTAAATTTTGTTAGTACTCTGTGTTCGGGACAACCAATAGGTTTAAAAGCAATATTTCCACCCGAGTAGTCAATGTTGAATATAAAATTAAAATGCCAACCGTGTAATTTTCTTATGAAGGTAGGGAAAGCTCTAAAATGACAATGGAAAAATAGTGTTTGTTTTAAAATAAACGTTCCGGCGGGAAAATATTTCTCAAGAATTTTAAAAATTTACTATTATTAGTAGGTGTTAGTAATATCAAATTTAGCCCAATTCTTTATTAATCAAATTCGATAATTCAAACACAAAATTATTATTACCCTTTTTTTAAAATATATTTTCGCCTAACGTTTGTTTTGGAACAAAGCTATGAAAAAATGAGAGTATTTATGGTCAAGCTTGCACGAAATATACTGGAATTTCAGTTAAAAACCAGAAATGAAAAATGGAAATGGGATAACTCGGGGTTACTCGGAATGTTCGCAAAGGCAGGAAGCAAAGATAGAGTGCGGGGAGAGGTAGAACGAAACAAACAAAAGAAGAGCACGAAATTTAAGGGTGAGGGGGGAAAAGGATGGCACCTCGCCACCACCACCACCATCACCAAAGACATGGACTCATTGAGATTGAGAGCTTGGAGCAAAGTATTAACCAAACCCCGGTTATGTTAGCTGCGGTGAATGACGGCATGCAAGTAGAAAAGAGGAGGCATTCATTCATCCTAAGCAGAATTCTCAGAGAAGGGGGAAGAGGAGCTAGCAAATGCTCCTAGGGTTTCACAATCGGAAGCTCAACCTTGTTCATTTTCTAAAACACTAATCGTCACGACTACATTACATTACATGGTGCTCGTTTCTCTCTCAATGGAGGTGGCCGACCGCGGTGAGACCGTGTCGCAAACAAAATTCTCCGATCCTTTCTGCGACCCAGCACGTGCTCTCTTCCATCATCCGGATCTAACTTTTGCAACAAAAATAATAGCCCGACGTTTCATTTAATGCAAAGGCTAATCACGAATTTATTCTCCCCCGGTTAAAATGTAATGTTGAAGCTTAATTACTTGCATCACTTTATGCCCCCCACGGATCAAAAGAAGAACCACGCCACCCCCCTCCCCCAACCAACCAACCAACCAAACAATGTAAATCATACATCACATTTATATACTTGTAATAATAATCATTAGATTCTCTCTTTTTTTCTTCTCTCGTTTGGTGATTGATGCTTCCCCCCTCCCTCCCTCCCTCCCTTTTCGGCTTTTCTATTTTTTTATTTCTCTCAAATACTTTTTATTCTTCCCTTAACCCCAGCCACACAATCCGAAATCATTACGTTATTTTATTGATTATGATTTATTATCCCAAATAAGGTAGGCGCGACCACCCTCGATTCGATTATTATTATCATTATTATACGGTCACGATGTTTTCTAGTGGTTAAATCAATAAAAAATATTTAGTAACCACTCGCCATGTACTACGTGTACCACAAATCCATCCTGATTGTTGGCGAGGAATATATCCCGCAACACGTGTCAAATTTTATAGTGATCTATGGTAGTCGTAAAATAAAAGAACGCAAGTTGAAACAAAAGCAACACATGAATTGAGATTGAACAATACTTAATTACAAGGTTTTGATTGTTACAACACTTACAGACATAACGGAATGGACCGAACAATAAAAGAACGAAACTAGGTCTTCACGTTGGTCGGTGAACGAACGGCGGCTACGGCATATCCCTTTAATGGAATCTACCTTGGTGGATCGGTCGGATATAATGGGGATGGAGGATGGTTTCAGGACGCTTGGAAAGAAAGCAATGGCAAAAGACTTAGACGAAATCTGGGTTTGTGTGATTGGTTGTGTCGCTTTATGTGTTCTTTCTGTTTTTTATGTTATTAGAATCTTGCGGATACGATTATTCAGCTAATCGATGATCCTCCCAGTACTTAGACGAAATATGGGTTTGTGTAATTGGTTGTGTCGCTTTATGTGTTCTTTCTGTCTTTTATGTTCTCAGAATCTTGCGGATACGATTATTCCGCTAATCGATGATTCTCCCAGTATTTTTGTCGGCCTCTCTAGGTTGCCACGTGTCCCGTAGCCGAACGTGGTTTAACTGGAATTCCCTCGAGATATTACGGGCTCTCGAGTCGTAAGAAGCTGTTCGAGTCTCGAGCTGTATGGATTTATCTGTAACATACTCGAGAAGTTCTTCTCGAGTGGCACTAATTTTGGGCTCCTATTCGGGAGGCACTCCTCGAGTAGTACCCCTACGAAATCCTCGAGCGACATTGGGCTCTTGTTCGGAAAGCACTTTTCGAGTAGTACTCATACAGAGTTTTACTTCTTCGACTCATTAAGGACGAAGCCAAGAATTTATGCTTCAACACTGATTCATAAATGAAGAGCTATTTTTAACAAGGTGACATATGTGCACATTATAACTCGACCCCCCTCCACCACCTTCGAATCTAAAAGGTAAAACTAAGACAAATGTGATCCGGGGGTTAGGCATCGCATTTTTTTCTAAATATTTAAATTTCGCGGACTTGTCCGACACGTCAACTTGTACGCCTCGCCTCGCCCGCCTCTAAGTTGTCCCTGTCAACGTAAAACGACACCCGTATTCTTCCGCAACACCCAGAAGAAAAATCTACAGATAATATTTCCCAACCAAAAGGTTGACATCATGTTTTCTTTTTCTTCCTTTTAATGTTTCGTATTAGTTTAAACTATGTTTTGATTACCATATTACAACGTCGAGGTAGTAAGGATAACGACTTAGAAGAGGACGAGACAAAGGGAAAGGGTAGTTTTAATCCTTTAATTCAACATAAAAAGCGATTCTTTATTGTAATGCTTGGGGTTAATTCAAAAAAGGAAAAGGCTTTCGCTAATCTCGGGGAGTCGCCCCCCCCGAACAGATTAAAAATATAAATACAAGTGTTTATATAATATAGTCACATAACTTGATATATGTCAATTATGCACGCTTGGAAATGTGAATTTGAGCAGGTCATATTAAAAAAAAGGTCAGCAAAATGAAGGAGGCGGCCAGCCGTCCAGGGTGGGATACAGGAAAAACAAATTGTTTTTGGACTCATCCAACTTTTATCTTCTTTCGCCTCTAATTAGGGACTAATTATATTATAACATTTTTAAATTATTATTTTATGTAGGATATTTAATAAAATTCGTCATTGAATTAAAATATGTTTTAACTCAGTATAATTTATCTTGAATGGTTATTACGTCCCTCGTCTTCGGACAACGGTTGTGTCCACTTGTCTCGATCGGGTTTGTCGGAAACCGCAAAGAAAGCTTTTAATTCCCTATTAAATTTATTAATCCTACTTATTATATAAAATAAAATTCGACTTTTTCTCCGCCCTCAAATTATAAAATTAGAGATATTTCATATGACATCCTATAGCTGTTGAGGAATAGATTATAAAGCAGTAGAGTGAAAAGAAATAATTTGATTATACTATTTTTCAACACAATTTTTTTTTTAAATATTTAGTATTCTTGAAACCTCGTGGATTTGTATTGGTCACACCTCAATTGATTATATGTATATATATATATATATAATACGGCAAAATTCAACGAGGCCGAAACGCACAAGCTACATCCTCAACCCCACTTGTCTCAACTTTTTCTCTCATCGCCATCTTCTTTCTTCTTGTTCTTGCCTTCTCCACACCCTTACCATCCCCTCCTCCTCCTCCTCCTCCCCCGTTCTTCCTACCAGAAACCTCGTTTTATCCGTTTGCAAGAAAACCAAAAACACCAAGTTCCATATTTCCCAAACTTTCAGTCCAAAATTTATTTCCCTTTAATCTTCACATATTATCATTATCTCACTTCCCAAAACATTAAACAAAACCACAACCTCCGCCTCCTCCTCTCGTTTTTAATTTTATAGTTTGTTGATTTTGATCTGTAAACTTCGTTCGATTTTGTCCTCCCCTCGAATTTTTACATTTTTTTTTAGCCTTCCTTTCGTCCTTTCTCTTTGTGCGTGAACTTTCATGGCGGGGCTGGATTTAGGCACTGCATCCCGATACCTCCACCAACTCCACGGAGGCAGCCTTCGCGCTGATTTGCACCTCCAGAGCCACCCGGACCCTGACCATGGGGATGACGATGACGATGACAACTCCGGCAACAACCTTGACCAGGTCGGGGGGCTAGAACTAGGCGGCACCCTCAATAACGGAGGAGGCGGAGTTGGGGAGGCGGTCACACGGAGGCCCCGCGGACGTCCTCCTGGCTCCAAGAATAAGCCCAAGCCCCCGGTTATTGTTACCAGGGAGAGCGCGAACAGCCTGAGGGCCCATATACTCGAGGTCGGGAACGGCTGTGACGTTTTCGACTGCGTGGCTACCTACGCGAGGAGGCGACAGCGGGGGATCTGTGTGCTCAGCGGGAGTGGCACAGTCACTAACGTGAGCCTCCGGCAGCCAGCTGCAGCTGGGGCAGTGATCACGCTCCATGGGAGGTTCGAGATCCTGTCTCTTTCAGGGTCGTTCCTCCCGCCTCCTGCCCCGCCTGGCGCCACCAGCCTTACCATATTCCTGGCGGGCGGGCAGGGACAGGTTGTTGGCGGGAGCGTCATCGGGGAGCTCATAGCCGCAGGGCCAGTCATAGTCATCGCGGCATCGTTCACAAATGTCGCCTACGAGAGGTTGCCATTGGATCATGAAGAAGACCAGCTTCCAGTTCAGGGTGGAGGAGGGCCATTCCCAGATCCCTCCTCGGGTCTCCCCTTCTTTAATTTACCTGTAGGGGGCATGGCTAGAGGCGGAGGAAGTGGGACGGGAAACGTCCAATTGCCCGTTGACGGATGGCCACGGAATTCGGGGGTGAGGCCACCTTTTTGACATGAAGGAACAAACATGAGCCGACCGATTGGGGGGGGGGGGGGGGGGGGGGGGGGGGGAACCAACGAGTCGATCAGGATGATGCCAACTCCCGGACCGGTGCCGGGGGGACCTGGCTTCCTTGTAAACATTCAAAACTGATACGAGGTGAGGAAGGTCGTGAGACATGGTCAAATCGATGTTTCGCTTGTGAGTTGGATTGGGATTGGATGGGGGTGGAGTGGATGATCTTCTTCTTCTTCTACTTCTTCTTCTTCTTCTTCTTCATAACTTTACGGTCTTTGCTTCTTTCCTTTTTCCTCCTCCTTATGTTGTCCTGAAAATAGTTTCCCCTCTTCTCTGTATGTTCATCGACCTCTCATGGAAATGTCAAACTCTCCTCTTTCTCTTCTCATCTTTTTCCCTCTAAACTTTCCTCATTTGGGCCATGTCCAAACTACAGATTCAAACTCTCCATAGTTGTATGAATGAATAATATCTTATGGGAGCTTAGGTTGAACTGATCAAGACCGACAGGCAGCCATGGCTTTTTTTGTGACTTTGGAACTGGTTAATAATTGTCAAGTTTCTCCTTCCTTTGTAGTTGAGAAATTTCGGTCACTGTTTTATAATTTCGGCGGCATCCAATTGAATAACTTGCTGAGCAAAATTTTCTTAGTTGTCTTGCATTATGTTTTTAGTCAAACTTTTTATCAAATGTCCCCCCCCCCCCAATTTCATTTATTTATTTTTATGTTTACGTCTTGGGTGCTATTTCTGACGTCATCTTTTCTAAGTACTCTTTTCCGGGTTTATTACATCCTTATTATTATGTTATACAAAGACCTGGAAAAGTCCTATGAAGTTCAATTGCAACCCGCTGAATGAATCCTGAAAAAAATCTTTCCCACGGGCTAGTTAAACATCTTAGGAGCACCCATGGTCTAGCTAGTTTGCTATTTTAGTAAGAGAACACTATTTTTGAGTTTGCTATATCTTAATTCGGTGCTTGTTACGACTCGGATTCTTTGCTTCTTACATCCAGCTTTCTCTTCCCTTTAGCTTATTTTTAACTTCCTAACGTGGAATGGGAAGGTCATATGCTATGTTGGTCGAGACTTCGGGGGTTATCTGATGACTCCGTAGAGTTTCCGATGGGTAACGACATCTCGTAGGGAAATTAAACGTGACTGGCCGCGTATTAATTAGTATTTGATTGTAGCCTGCATCTTATGGGAGGACACAGAGAGATAGGTTAATAACATTTGCTGGGCAGTACTATTGTTGTTTATGTAAGGTTCGGAACGGAGGATCGAGGGTCTTTGCTTGCAGTATTCACTTTTGATCGTCTGCATGACGAAGACGACATTGATTGTTTTCAGGAAGACGTAGTTTCATGTTTCGATCACGCGGTACATCCTGTAGCCTACTGAAAGCCTTCTACCGTTGTTGTGCAGCCTTTATATCGATTGAGAGAAGTATGATTCTCCCACTACAGGACTGACAAACAAGTAACAAAGGATTTTGTTAGTTTAAATCGGAATGCCCTTTTGTTTAATCAACTAAGCTGGAGGGTTTGATTCATTGAATTCCATTTGACTCCGCAATGGATTATATAAAGGGCATATGGTTGGAACAACTGCCTCAACGAAGAGATTTCACAGATACTAAAGATGTTGGAATGCTACCAAAAAACTAGTGTTCCTAAACAAGGATTTGATTAGGAGAACTTGAAAAACTATGAAAGTGAATGATGTTTGAAAATTAGGCCAAACTATCAAATATATCCCGGGCACTTTTTTCCAATTTAGTCTAACATTTAAAAAATATTCTCTTATATCTCAACGTTGAACCGTTATCTCTATTATATCATCCGTTAGCCGTCCCCGCTAACGGAGTCTTACGTGACGCTAACGCCGAAATTAACGTCGTCAATGCCACGTTTTATCTATTTTTTCATCAGGCTAAATTATCAAATATATCCTAAACTTTGTCTCTTTTTCTAATTTAGCCTAACATTTGAAAAATATCATCTTGCATTCCAACGTTGGACTGTTATCTCTATCATATAATCCGTAGTCGTCCCAATACGAACAAATATTGTAATAGCTTTTTTAGCTATTATGAAAAAATTATAGTTGTTCTAATTAGAGTCAAAGTTAAATGTTTTAAACATATCCAATATTACTAAAATTTCAGGACATGCCCATGCAAACACATTGTCATACATTTTCTAGGCAAACACATGGTCATTATCCAAGTAAATAACATTGTATAAGTATGTCAACATTGTTGTACAAACGCACAACTCCAAATCAACATTATTGATATGTTAACTTTTGGGGGTTGGGAGTAGAGGGTTA
This sequence comes from Melastoma candidum, assembly GCA_023653495.1. Lineage (NCBI taxonomy): Eukaryota > Viridiplantae > Streptophyta > Magnoliopsida > Myrtales > Melastomataceae > Melastoma > Melastoma candidum. The sequence goes on along the minus strand of CM042884.1, from coordinate 19,750,583 downwards.
AGGTGGGATAGTGGCTGGGATTAAGGGTCGGGGTGAAATTGTGGTCGGGTGCCGATGTAGGACTGGTCGGAAGTATCATTAAAATATTCGTTCAGAGTGAGATTAAAATATATTCGGAGCTTTATTAGGGGTTTATGGTTTAATTTGAGAAAAAATAAATTAAACGTCGTGCCGACAACATTAATTGTCGTATCAACGTCACGCAGGAATCCGTTAGCGTCGACCGCTAACATAGAATATAATGAAGATAACGGCTCAACGTTGGATGTAAGATAATGTTTTTCAAATGTTAGGCTAAATTGGAAAATCATGTCAAAGTTTATAATATATTTGATAATTTATTATGGAGACAAATAGATAAAACGTGGAGTTGACGGCGTTAACTGCCATGTCAGCGCCACATACGACTCTGTTAGTAGGGACGGCTAACAGAGGATATAATTGAGATCACGGTCCAAAGTTGGGATGTAAGAAGATATTTTTCAAATGTTAGGCTAAATCGAAAAAATGCGTCAAAGTTTAGAATATATTTGAGTATTTGTCCCGAAAATTATATGAAAATGGTCCAAAAAAACCCGAAGTTTCAGGGTGAATTTTGAAAGCCGCAACTTTGCGAGTACCGCGTAAACCGAAGAAGTGAAAACAGGTCCAATGGGTGCTTTGCATGCCGCATAACCAGCTCTGGAGCATACTCCTTGATCATTTAGTTAATTTACTCTCTCTTGGATGAAGTCGTGGTCTATGTCTATATCCGAACAGTTGCATCTTGCATAAGCAAAAGCCACTTCAGAAAGCTGTAACATATAGGCCGCCTGTCGCACAACGATATTGTCCCGATCCCGCACCCCCACGCATGGAGGACCTACGATAAGGTTTTGTTCTTCAACCCCGGGCTTAGGGCGAAAACGCGTCGTTGATTGGAGGCTAACCTCCCGACTTTATATGTACACCATAGCCCAGTCTCTCTTCCGATGTAGGACTCTCCTCGACTTATCCCTTGGCCCGGGATGTTACAAAAGCAGCCACAAATAATATTCCCCGTAGGTCTTTCCATCGTTCGATACACACACGATGATATTAACTAAGAATATTTGGAAAACATTGTAAAGAACATCACACGAGAACCAAAAATAGGAAAAACATCGTGATCGAATCCATGTGCATGGATCTCTGACATGAACTGATATGTGCTTAAAAAATGGATCGATCGAACTCGATGGTTTACGAAACAATCCTTACGAATCTGCAAATTGGTTTACCTCGAAGATCCTTACGTGTTTGCAGATGGTTTGAAGATTAATGGTAATCTCAGAGGGTTTAATTCAGAGTTTGCAGAGGCAAAATGGTTTACCTGGAAGCCATTAATCTTCCCTCGGCAAACTCCTTGCCACTTTCTAGACCCTGGTGAGGGCTTTGTGCTTAAGACACTGTTAATGTGAGTTCGTGGGTTTAGGCCGATGATAGAGCCCATTCCAATGTGTCAAAGGACGAATGTGTGCTACATGTGAGGGATAAACCAGGATACAACACATCATTTGGCAGCTGAAACTCAACTTGGGTACATCACCTTTTGCGTTTCGTACAAGTAATATTTTTGCATAATGAATCGCACCTCTTTAAACCCACCTCCCCAAGAATAAACAGGAAAAGGGAAACGAAAATCAGACAGCTCTCGTTTTTGCATGTGTTAAAGGTAACAATTTATTCTTGAGCATAAAAGTCTATGACCTCCCTCAGGTTCAGCTCAGACAACGAGTGGGAATCATTGTACATCAACCACAGCATGTGCTCGAACAAGATAGAGTCTACGTCGACGTACACGACGCCCCTCTTCCTCCTCTTCTCGTGCTTTGCCAGCCCATCTTTCTCCAGCAGGTCGATGAGGTCCCGAAACGGGTGTTCTTCCAGGACGATGCCTTCCACCAGGAACTCCCTCCGCTCCTTCCCGACAACGACTGTGACCAACCCATTGTCCGGATCGCCGAATCCCTCCTCCGATACCATGGGGCGGTAACCTACCCTAGATCCCCAATGGCGACTCCTCACCAACGCAGAAACGGGCAACACCAGGCAATCCATAGGAGAGAGATCAGCTCAAGCGAGCGGGGGAGTAACGCGAGAGGAGTACAAGCCTATTTGTAAACGATGATAACTGGGGTTTCGATGTACACCCGCGTGGGGATGATGATATGGTGGGTGGGGAGCTTCCGGGAATTGAAGAGGAAGATGGGAGCCAAATGGGACCAGAAACCTTTGACAGGGAAAGGGTCGGGACAAAACAAACGTTTGTATTGAGTTTGAGGTTGTCATTGCATATCGTTTTCAATGGATAATAATGAAAGTAAAACAACAATAAATGAATTGGGAAGATAAGGAGTTGGCCTAACACTTAAAAAAATGTTTGTTCAAGGGTCGCTTTCGAGAGCAGCGTAGCCGTTGGCTGTGATCGAGAGACAGAACGCGTCAAATGAGGCGCGTTTTAATGGGCCGAGCCCATTATTTTTGGGCCTCGGACCAACTACGGCCCGGCCCTTTTAAGACCCCCGGTTTCTCGCTTTGTTTTTGGAAACACATCGAAGACAGGCATTTTGAAACGCTGTCTTACTATCAGTCAGGAAGATGGCCATGTGATGGGTGTATTAAGGGTGCGACGGGGATTCCAAATACCGCCTGCGGGCACTGACTACTGTTGCCTGTGGAGAAGTGATGTAAATATAATATCATCCCTAAGGCGGAGATAATGATGCTTAGCGAACGATTTGGTCATCCTTGCGAGGGATAAGGTTTCACAGATCATCATGTCGTTTTATTGGAAAGATTAGGCGTGAATTCAACGTCCCTTTGTCCCTTGTTCTGTTTTGTTTTGTTTCGAAAACGCACATTCGAGGACTGTTTCGAGGTTGGAATTTTGCTTAGTGCGGGCGGTGACGGGCTAATTCCCACGGTTGATGTCGACTTACACTCACCCTGTTGTTAATCCATCAAATCAACAACTGATGGGCGCTCAAGAAGATACAGAGAACACGTTTGAGTTAATCTAAAGACAAAAGAGATAAGGCAGGCAGGCTTGAAGACATTGCACGCTTCATTACAAAGTCAAGAGGAGAAGTTGGAACGGTAATGATACCAGTTCATCTTTATCCGAGAAGGATGCTGAAGATGACGAGCCACCCTACCCGGACTGAACACTTACCGTGGTACTCACTTATTTGCGCACGACGGTCGTGCCAAAAAGAAAGGAAGAGAGAGGATCTCTATACGTACAAGTGATGGCTGGCCGAACAATCGTTATAAGCCTTGATATGGAAACTGTAGTCCTTAACTCAGCCGTTGAACTTCTGTTCAGTGGTACTCGTTGAGGCCTGCATCTACAAACAAAGCGTAATGGTTTTAAGAATGAAGCATTTTCTTTTATTAATTTGTGCCTCGACTGAGATTACCGTTAATTGCTACTTACCCCAACTGAGTTGACGAAGTTGCAGACAGCGCATTTGACGGTGCGTGCTCCGTACTGATACATAAGCAGCATCCGGCAGTTTCCGCAGTTGACGTGTGCAACTTGATTGGCTGCCAAAATCAGACAGTTTGAAGTTCAGAAGAAGCTTCCTTCCCTGCAGGGGATCGGATTTTACCTTCTAGTGCCAGGTTGACAGTGTGACAACAAGAGCATTGGACGCTCGAGGCTCCGCGTATGTACATGAGCAAGGTGTGGCACCCTCCACATACTAACTGTGCCATTTCCGTGCCTGTAAGGACATCCTCAGAGCAGAATCTCAGTTTTTCCGACTAAAAATATTGATTTAAATAAAAGCCGAAAGTTGGACAAGTAACGAAACGGACGATTGGGTGGCCAAGGAAATTACCGGGAGGGGGGACGGGAGTGACGGCATTGCAGACTGCACAGCAGACAGAGGTCGCTCCGGCAGGATAGAGCAGCAGGTTTCTACATCCAGAGCAAACCAGCTGGCTCTGAGTCCCTGACGAGAAACACGTCGCAGTTTCACACATTCAGCAACCAATTCTTAGGCTGAATCAGGTCCGACGACCCGGAAACTGAGACCTCACGGGTAAATACTAATCCGGAGAACAAAGAAAAACAAGGCGTTCTCCAGGCAAAATCTAACGGTGAAACAGAGGAATATGGACACGAATCTCGACCGGCATTGCGAGCCGCCTGGACGATCTATCCGAAGCGAGTGGGGATTACCGTTAGCGGGGGGAGAATAAGTGGCAGGAGCCGGAGGACTCGGGTACGGAGCAAGAGGAACCGGCATGTGCAACCCGACAACAGAGTATAACCTCCCCTGCTTGTTCTTTCCGATCAGAAGCACGCAAATCTATCGGCCATGACGGGAGAAGTTGCTTCTAGCAAACACCAACATTGTTTAAGTCTTTCACCGAAGAAGACGAGGGAGGGAGGGGGCGGGCGGACAGCCGGAGACAGAGGACGTAAGAAGAAGTACTAAAATGACTATAATTTTATGCAACGGTGGAGGGAGGAGTGAGAAGAGAATTAGCTTATTACAAGATTTCCTCACAACACTCTTACCTGATTTGTTCCAGGCTGAGTGAGGTCCTCCTCCTCAAACGTACATTGACTTGTTTGGCGCCATTGCCATGTGACTGTTCCCTGCCCTCCCCTCCATTCCGGAGGGAAACCATTTTTCATGGTCGTTTAGCGAGCCACGTCATCTGACAACCCCAAAAATATGGGCAGCCGAATACCATCGTCTCTGTCTGTCTCATCCTCCCTTTCGTTTGGTGCATTTTGACCTTTGGCATTACTTTTTTCTTATTACTTCTTTTTTTGGTGATTACCTTCTTGTCGGCCTCGTTGTCCATCATTTTTCATTCACTTCGTTTCCCCGAGTGAGTGAGTGATGGGAGTCAATTTGTCCATCATTTAAACCTCTTATTTAAAACTTAATTCAGTATATAATGTAGATTCGATGATTTAAACACGAGTTCTACTTTTGAAGTGATAATTAGAGAATTTAATAAAAAATTATTTTACGTGATAGTGAATGGAAAAAGGTACCCCCCCCCCCCCCCCCCGAATAAGAAAGCTTGTATCTTACTTTTTCTTTTCAATTGGTAAGGGGGAGGCCATCAATGTATCAAACTTGTTAACTTGAGTCTTGTATGCATATAAGCCGCCTTCAGAAAGTTATGTATATGTTTCAGATGTGCAATCCCTCCTTCGTACGCATGCCTTCTATGCCATTGATAAGAAGGCCTGAACTATTTGTGCCGACACATCAAAGTTTAATAATCTTGAAAGGTGGGGTGGAAGAAGAGCCAAGGCCAGGAGGGAAGCTGGGGATGGAAATGGACAAGTATGAGGAGCCTTAGCTAATTATAATATTAATAATAATAATGTAAATAAGAAAAAGAAAAATACAAGGTCCCCCTTAGTTTTAGTGATGGGCATTCTATTCTTCTGTTCATGTTGGGCAATTAGTAAGTTCGAGAACAATCCCAAAAAGGCTTCTTCAATCGAAACTATCACAAAGGTCAAATTATGCGATTACTTACTTCCAATCTATCATCCTTGAGCCGTCCTGCAAACGGAATTTGACATAGCACTTCCATAGCACTAACGCCATCAGTCGCCCGCCGAAAACCTAAACCCCCAAATCGAAAATCTTAAATCCCCAAATCGGATACCCATCAACCCCGACACACCCTCCCCACCTTCTCGACCTTCCTTACCCACGACCAGTCTGAAACCCAGCTCAGTTTTGACCTCTCCAGTACCCCAGCTCGGGAAGGGCTGCTCAAGGAAGGGTTTGAGTACGGAGGTCAGAATGGCTGGGGAAGGTCTTGGGGTGGGGCGGTCGAAAACAGCTAGGAAAGGACTAGGGGTTGTGTATCATAGAAGGTCGGGGATGACCGGTCGTGGGTCGGGCGGTTGTGAACGCCAGGTTGAGGATGGTGAGCCGATGGGTTTCTGGCCGGTTGTGGATGGTGGGGATTGATTTGGGAATTTTGGGTTCGTGTCCGATTTGGGGGTTCAGAGTTGGGTGACCGATTTGGACTTAACTGGAAAGATTTTATTTATTTGGGGACTATTCATTACATTCCGTCAAATAGTGATCTTCTGACGGCGGGGCGACTGACGGCATTAGTGCCATGTAAGTGCTACATCAACTTCCGTATAGATTGAAAATAACATAGTAAGTTTGGGATATATGGAGATATTATGTAAACGATAGGCTAAATCGAAAAAACCAGTATAATTTAGGATAAATCGAATAATTTGACCATGAGAATAGTAACGATGTCCTCCTTCTTAGGAGCACAGATAAGGATATGCAAGAAGAAGAAGGGACCACCCCCCAATCCTGTTCCTTTTTCCCTTGGATTTTCTCCAGCATACTTTTTTTCAGTTCCGACATCACCAGAACTGGATATTCCCATCCCATTTAGCATCCCATTCTATCTTATAATTCTCTCTTCAGAAAAAAGAAAGAAGGAATGAAAAGTCATTTGAACAGATAAGTCATGGTTGGGCATGTTATATATCTGTCCATTACTTAACAGCTAGCTTTCAATCACAACTTCCATCCACTTGACATCCATCCCCAAGTGCACTTTTTCATAGCTCCCCCACCCATCCATCATCCACTTGCTTTAATAACCATAACCCTAGTTGATTTGCAATCGTAAATCCCATGAAAATGGACAAAAGATCGGACCTCTTAATACCAACACAAGTGGTAGTGGAAGACCCCAGCAGCAGCTAAAGGATGATGAATCAATCACTTAACACCACCCACCACCACCACCCAAGCGTGGCCAAAGTATTCACATTGAAGATCTCTTCAAGATCTCACCCCTCCCCCCTCATGTCCATTTCTTGCTTTTCCCATTTTTGTAATTCCCATCTGATGATGACTTCTCCTCCCTTAGTTTCTTTTTTTGTTCCTTTTAGTAGGCATTAATGTTTCTTAAAAGATCCCGAATGTTGTGTTGGGCAAATTCTTTTTTTTTATACATGAAACTCAAGCTCTCACAATATTTTATACTTATTTAAACTCATTTGTTTACCATTTATCATTTATTATTCAATTACCCACGTAATCAATCCACTTTACTTTTAAACGATTTTATCTCTTTCTCCCTTGAAACTCCCCCAAACAAACACTCCCTCAAATCTCTGCCCCCATTTTAGCAGAATGTTCTTCTTCTTTTTTTCAATAAGACAAAACAGATAAATTGAAAAAAAGTCATAAAGTTTTTATTGGTTCTTGAAAAATCTAAATTAGAGGCCCAGCCCAATTCTCTTTGGGAAGGGCTTCTTTAATTGGGCCTAGCCCACTTCTTCATTCTACGGCGACATCAATTAACGACGAAATCAACGGATGACAACCACCGCCACCCCCTGCGTCGTCGTGGCCGTCGCGGGTCACAGAAGGATCAGGTCATTGCTACCCTGACCAATCAGCTGAAGGATCTTGAGAGGTAAAGTGCAGGAAAGAAAGGAATTGGGCACAGGAAAGGGCGATTCAGGCTGCGAGAAGGGTAAGCAATGATTTAAATGAGCTGAAACTGTTGGGGATGGAGATGGGGGATACTCAAAAGAAGGGAAGACGGGGCTCTTGAAGAGACGACTATGAAGAGACTGTCTGAAATTGAGAATGCGCCTAGGAAGGCAAATTGCCTCGTGGACAGTGCAAATGCCGCTGTGAGGCAGCTTGAGATGGAAAATTCCGAAATCAGGGCAGAGATGGAGGCTGCCAAGATGAGTGCGCCTGAATCGGGGTCGTCCTTATTTGAGTCTGCAAAGAGAGACAAGAAGAAGCTCTTGGCCGCAGAGAAACAGAGAGCCAAACTGCTGGAGGAGATTGCAGAAGAGAAAAAAGGATGATTAGTGAGGCGCGGCAAGAGGCAAGAACTTGCCAATGCCAAGAGAGCTGCAACGGAAGCTGGGAGATGTGTACATTAGGGAAATGTTGTATGATCATGGTCTGCACGATGCTAGTTTGCCTCAATGGACTTTTATCAGAAGCAAGGTCTGCCTTCTATGCTCTTTCTGTAGTTATAGCCTAATGTTAATTTTTTTTTTTTACTGCAAGGATCATTTACACTCGTCTTTTAGCGTGAGATGTCAGGGTTGGACGAGTTCTAGTCCACTCTAGTAGGTTTCTTGATTCAGGTAGTGAGGCAGATGAGAAGACTGATTATAGTTGTTTAGCTGACACCTATATATTGGGTTGCCACATATAGATAGCACTGAAGTTGGCGAAAAGGATGGACGGTTGTTTCCTGGTTACAAATGCTATCACGGTTGTTTCCTGATTACAAATGCCATCAAGATAGTTGCGGTTTCCCGCTTTTTATGCCCTTCTCTCTGTTAGTACAACTTTTTTTTATTTATTGCTGCTGGGATGAATCTGATACTGCTGTACAATCAATGATCACAGGCAAAGTGCAGGCAGTTGGTGATCAGCTGCCGTTGCTCTGGTTGAGGAGCAGAGGCGGTCAAAGGAAGCCGTGGAGGCAAGCAGCAAAAGGGCACTAGAGGTTTTGCGCCTGCTGGCAGAGATAGATCTACAACGCTACAAGGATGACCACAGAAGGCCCGCTTGAAGCTCTCAGCACAGAATCCATCCAAGGCCTCGCCGAATTCAAAGTCCGATGGAGTAAGACATGGAAGGAGACAGTGGTTAGGCAGCTCACTGACTCAGACGTCCAGCAAAGCTTAGGTGGACAGATATAGTTGGTGCCTCCTGTGTCACAAGGATGAAGTCTGTAGTTTTCCTGCCGTTGGCCTTCCAAGTTGTATGCACTACGTGCAGCGAAGGCTATGGAAAGAAGGGCAAAGCCCCATGTCCGTGTTGTCACATGCCCATCGAGGAGAGGATCCGAGTGTTTGTAGCTAGTTGTTAGTTTTGATAAGAAGTGTCTGAATCCGACAGATTTTTAAGGTATTAAAGGTTGAATGCCAATACACATGTAATGCTGAGTTTGTTGTCTCATCGGCATGAAACCAACGTAATTCACGAAATGCAAATCCTCAGTGTAACTATGGCTTATGCTAGAAATAAAGGTGTCATTTGCCCTCTGCATTGTATGGCTGACAAACTAACTAGGGAGAACTGAAGTCTGGGTGGCATCACCCACTTACAGCCACGTGTTTATTCTGATCTGGGCAAAGTGGATAAGTCTGTCGGGTTTGTTTATGGTGCATAAGATAATATATGTATGTCTTGGTGTTGCAGGAGATGGCTTCATGCTCCTTCACATTACCAATCCCATGTCATTGGAAATGCTTCCAGCAAGGAGGAATCAAGGCAAGAACTTGCAGCAGCTTCTTCGATTGGAACATCGGCAAGAAGAACGAAAGGCCTCAGCCTAAATACCACGACGCTGATCTTCCCTTTCCCACCTCCCTGCTGAAGACAACATTCTTGGCTGGAAAGGAACTCAGATGTTGTTACAAGGCGACCATCGACGGGTTCAGCGCGACAGACTTTCACGAATGTTGTGACTTCAAGGGTCCCTGTGTCGTGATCGGGTACACCGACGGTTCCTTCAAGTTTGGCGCGTTCAACCCGGAAGGCTACCGGAGCACCGACGACTACTACGACACCTTTGACGCCTTCCTCTTCTACTGGAAGGACGCGGGGATAGACGGAGACCCCGTCACTTTGCCAAAAGTCGGGGGCAGTGGTGCGGCTCTCTTTGACTATGCACGAGGTGGCCCCCAGTTCGGGGCCGATGGTCTACTGATAGGCCCGCCATTGGCACCTGTCATGGGGGGCTTTGCCGGGCCGGATACTAACTCCGGGGTCGGAGATTTGAGACAGGCAAAGTCGAGGCTGGGGTTGTCTTATGCTAAGAGGGAAGATGGTAAGGAGTCAATCTTTGGGGATGAGTCCAGGGCTACACTGCAGGAGGTTTTGGTGTTCTGCAATCCACGGATTGCAAGCTTGTACTGAGTTGCAAGGTTCAGATGGAGATCCTCCAAATCCACCCATGTAATAACATCTTCCAGTCAGACAGTGAAAACATCAAGAAGTAAACCTTTTACAAACCGAGGAAAAAGGACGATGTAAATTTCTCTGGTGTTAACTCATAAAAGTGCTCTGATAAAAACTCGCTCGCACCCAGTAGTCCGCAGATCCCCCCCATCAAGGCGTATCATATAGTCATACATGTTGATAAAGGCACTTAGGATCTTATTCCAAGGCGGCACGTTCAAAGAAGCCTTCTTGGATGTTGGGATCGTCATACTGTCATGGAGTTACAAACAGAAATGACTACATGACAATCCTCAGTTTGTCTTCCTGCATCCACAGATTGCCAACTTCTCCCTGATTACAATCTCCACTCGCTTGCCTACAGAGCGGAGCCTGATCCCAGATTCCATTTCCTGGGAAGTATTGATTTTGGGCTAGATTTATTTTGTTTGACGTGAAATTGACTCGACGTGGGTGTCTCCTAACTTTCATGTGCGAGATCTTCGTTTCCACAGAACTTTATGTAGCTCTCAGTGATATGCAGCCAGTTCCGCTGAGATCATCAAGTTCCCCGATAAACCTTTGGGTCAGAGGTTCCACTGATGCAAATGATCCATAAGAGGTCTCGCTAGCTCATGTTGCGGATCATATTGGGATGGCACCTGTGAGTAATCCTGCCGGCAATGAATTTTTACGTCTGCTTTATCCATTGTAATGAAATGTTGCTTTTCATCTTAGTTGTTTTGGTACCTTTGAAGAATCGAGAATCGTGGCAGTTGGAGGTTCGACCTTGAGAACCTTTTGATCCTTGCAGAATCTCATCGCATAGGCGATATTCGTGCATGACCCAATGGGTTATATTCCCTAACAGGGCCTGTGATACAAGGATTCCGGGATCACCACCCCAAAAGCCGGCCTGAAGGGTGGGAGGGCCCTTCCTCCTTATATACCACACCAATTGGGCTTCCCCAACCGGTGTGGGACTTTGGGCGTCACCACTAATATCTTGCATCATACCACCACGCTTCCGCGGCCCGGCGACCACGCGGGCCAGGCTGGGCGCTAGGCCTGCCTAGCCCCGGTACTCCGCCGGCGTCACCTGCCCGCGCCGCCCTTTGTACAACCCGAAAGGGTGGTGACTAGCTCTGATACCAGCTGATACAAGGATTCCGGGATCACCACCCCAAAAGCCGGCCTGAAGGGTGGGAGGGCCCTTCCTCCTTATATACCACACCAATTGGGCTTCCCCAACCGGTGTGGGACTTTGGGCGTCACCACTAATATCTTGCATCAGCCTGTCCACAGTAGAAGACCAACGTCTTCCGATACCCTGTGACAGATGATCTTACAGCCCTTCCCGGTGGCCTTCCAGTATCTGGAACTGGTAGCTCTGTTCGGCCAATGGCCGTTCGGGTTCTTCCTATCTCTTGGACTAAAAAAGAACCACTCCATTTCTCTGTCGGGGAGAAACGACTTACCTGTACAAGGAAACATCGCACTCAAACCACCCCATCCGGTTATATTCCTCAGAGAGTTTAGGTTTAGGAAGTACCAGGGAGCTCCCATGTATCGAACTGGTAGAGATATACCGGAGGGATGACCTCGAGCTCGAAACCGAGTCCATCGACCTGTCTCTTCAGGTACTATCCAGCCAGTTCCTCATCTGTTGGGTGAAACCTGAACCAAGGTGGCAGAGAATCATCACCCCCCAAATCCCAAAACCAAGTTCACGCACGAAAAGGGGGGAAACGAGGAATCCAACTATTTTCGCTCTAGAACCAATTGACAATAAATAGAGTGGTACGTTGGCCTTATATACTAGTTCGACGGCTTCGGTTTATAAACCCTTCAACATTTTCTCATTATCAACATCATGATCTTAACTCAACTAAACAGTAAGATTGGATTTGTTGGTCTAAAAGATAAGGCTGAGTGTAAGTAAACATACATTACATTACATAAACGTGGGGAAGAAGTACCTTAAAACTTTTGTTCTTCCTCAAATTCTCTTGCAAGATCGTTTCTTCCTGGTGCAAAATTCACCAAAAGAAAAAGATAAAGATAGGAAGAATTTTTACATCCCTAGTCTTAAACCTCAATTGGGTTTTTGTAAGAAGAAAATAAAATATAAAAAACTATACCCACAACCCAAAACAAAATGTTTATCTCCTCAATTACAACTTTCTTTCTGAAAGGAGAAGAGGGAGTGAAGGCCCATGTTGAAAATTGGAAGGAGGAATAACGCAGCCTTCACTCAAAAGAATAATAACCTACCAACTCTTTCCTACAGCAACAGCCATGAAGAAAGGAATCCAATCCAAATCCAAATCCCTAGTCTCTGCCCTACTTTCTACACCCTCTCGCCTTCCTTTCCCATGCTGTCATAAAACTGGCTGGTTTTACCGAGCCGGGGAAGCCTGCAGTGTCGAGCCTACCGATAATTGTGTTGCGAGGAGCTCATATGTACTTCCCTGATGACTTCCAAATCCTTCCTTCCAAGGATATGACCATAAGAGTCACGTCGTCATGGTACTTCCTGCGATCGCCTTGGGGAATGTCTAATAGCTCATGGAACCCCATGCCTGCGAAACGATAAAGATGAGTCCACTAGAGAGGCCGAACCAGGCCAACAAGCTGCTCTAAAGGCACCAGAGAAGATTCGACGAAATAGATCCGTTAAAGAGCGAAAACCACAGTGAGAACTTCTACCATGGCTATTCATCCACTCCTTGTGGAACATCTCCTGGCAATGATAGTATAGGACAGAAAAAGGTACCTGCTTTCCTCGCCGCACGAGAAAGAAGCTCCTCAATCAAATGCTGAGCTGGATCTCCCTCTGGGAACTTCTCCATGAAGCTCTCCACATGAGCAACAACTTCTTGATTGCTCAGGTATTGATACAGCCCATCAGACGAGAGTATCAAGAACTGATCTCTCGGACAGAGTTTGTGATGGCAAAGAGCTGGGGTGCAGGATATGTAGGGCGATATCCCGATATAGTCGTTGCGAAACATCTCCAGAACTGCTGTGTTAAGCTTGGGCTGCACGAAAACCAGTCATCAGGTTATTGTTAAACTTCTCCGCAGAAACAAGCAACAAGTAGCCAACACATTCCTACTAAATATGATTACTAGGGAAAGATTATGACATTTTTCCCGACAAAAGAGTTCAAATCCACGTAAGCAACAAAAGAAATTCCAATCGTGTTACACAACATTCTGTTCTTATATAACCATCAAGCCAGAATTCAAAGAACAGCCAGAGATTCCAGAAACATGTTCCTCATTACAAGATTAGAGAAATTGAAGCCTGTTTCGCAGAAAAGGATCTGAAATTTGTTTACCTGTTTCAGGAATCCTGCACCAAATGCTCTTGTAACCTTCAGCCTGCCTTTTACACGACCATTGACAATGCACTGGTTGTCATCGGGATGTTCATTTTTAATTCTAGTAACTTCCTGGATATAAGAAACACAGCAACCAAGATATTGAAACAGGAAGGGACGAAAGAAGCGGCCACAGACGAGGCCTGAGGTTCTTAGACACCAAACAAGTTGATATCCGCTCCAAAATGATGTAACAGAAGATTCGTACTGCAATATGATTCAGAATTACTGCGACAAACCGTCGGCAGAAAGAGCCACCCCTTTATATCCAAGACATCATTACAATAGCACCACACACACTCTTGGTCTCCGCAAGGTAGACATATTAGTGATCTTTGAAGCTAGCACCAATGAGCCAGGCAAAAAATAGCCTCTCTCATTTGATGAGAATAAAACCGACTACTGCAACACACACTGTAACAATAAAGTTCCCCGACGTAACACCAATACCACTTAAAAAATCCCATCATTCTTTCTGATGGAAAAGCAGTCGCTGTTCCAAGGGACCAATTAATCTGAAACAATTCCACTTTCGTGATGTGACCTGTCGTATGCAACAGCAGCAAGATCTAACAGTCCTGTCCACTATCAGAAAGTCCTTCATTCAGTCATGAAAGTCTCTCCATACATGCATCTTAAGAAGATAAAACAACTCAAGCTTACGCAAGGCTATATTATCTAGCAAGAATTAGTGAGTGCTAGGATTAAGGCCTATACTGTATGATGTCAGAGTTAACACCGCAAAGGTGATGACCATTCTGCATGACATCAGAGTTAAGCTACATAATGTAAATGACAATTCAAGATGGCCTAGATCAATTCCACGAGGAAGCTTTTGCAGAATGGAAATTTGCCATGATTTTGACATATTTCATCAAGAAAATATTTCACTTCACAAAGCACGGCAATTTGAATTAGAGAAAACATCCATCCTAAACTCACAACACGCAGTTCATTTACTAGCTATTCTACTATCCTAAGATCACCCGAATACAAAATATTCCTGTCACAGTGAGACTGTATGACTACAGAGGAGCAACATAGATATTCAAGGAATGATGAGAGAAGAAAATCAAGGAAAATGTGAAATCAAAGTTTGAGAACTCACTTCCTCTATGCTGGTACTATGATCGGTGGACAGCTGCAATGCCTTTAGTCTCATTGCATGGGCAACAACTTCGCTTTCCCCTTCCTTATATCTTCGACTGCTAGCCACAGAGCATCTTGACTCAACGATTGCCTCAACACTTGACTCTTTATTACTTCCTCCACTCAGCCCTACAAAATTGCTGACCGCCCTTTCCTCCAACTGTGCTACAATAGCCCGGCTATCACCCACATTCATGATGTATATGTCTTCATCCCTCATTAATGCCACTAATAAACACGACCCCATCAGCGCTAGCTCAGGGTGCGTATCTATTAATTTATCCGACATCTCCAAGTAAGCGGCCTCAGTAGCTTCAAGAGCCCTCGACATGGCCCTCAACACCAATTCATGATCTACAGGACCTTCCTTCCTTCTTCTCCCACTTTTACCATCTTTCTCCTCCACTGCATTGCAGGCTACCTCTTCCACCTTATCCTTCAAGCCAAACCTCCAAGGAAACAACCTCTTCACCTGTCCATCTTTAAAACCGTGCTTCAACTTAGACAACAACAATAACCGCCTCCGACTGAACCCCAATCCCTTGACATTGCTTACTTTAATTGCATCATCCACCGAGAAAGCAAACCTCTGGGAACCTGACAAATCTAACCCTTCTTCTGCATCTTCTTCGCCCAAAAATTCCCATAACCGCCGCCTATGTTGCTTAATCTCGCCGACTTCTGATACAAACTTCACCCTTTTCTCCAATGGTCCACCAAACCCATCCTTAACCGCATCCGGGTGCACCTCCTCAATGCCGTCATTCATTCTCAAGCCATATTCTCCAACAACTGCCACACTTTCTTTGACTAGATTTTCCTGAGTGCCATCATTGTTATTCTCGCCAATTCCATCTTTACTGCATTCACTTACTTCTTCCCAAAACAATCCTTGGAGCTCAAGATAGACAGCTCGGTACAGCCGGTCCATCAAGAACTCAGGCGCATCCGGCCCATTGAAACCATCGTAAATCCCAACGAATAACCAGCCTTGCCCCTCCGACACAACCACGTGCACCCGGTCCTCCCCGGCCTTTCCCAATGCCCACTCCACATTCTCTGCCTCCCAGCCACCCCAACCGAAACTATTACTCCCGGTAACATTGACCGCCCTAACAAAGTCCCTGTTCTTCACTTCCTTGTTTCCAGAGAAATTTCGCACAGGAACGACCCACTTCTTCTCCCCGAAATTATTAGCCAGCGAGTTGCGAATCCCCGAAATACCTCCTCTCTTCTTCCTCCTCTTCTTTCTCCCCGAAATGCCACCATTATTACCACCACCGCCCCCTAGCGGGGCAGAGAAGTGGTTGTGGGGGCCTCCATGACAATCAGGTCCCCCATCGACCAGAGGCCCGGACATGGCGCCCCTCTCAATGGGTCCAGAGAGGAAGAATCCATCCTCCCCCCTAGGGACTGGTTGGAGCTCCACGGCACAGAATGAGGACGTGCTCTCGAACGCACTCTCCCGCACAATGCCACCGCCACCCCAGCAAAAACCTCCCGCAGCATCAACCGGCATGGAATTATCGGCAGCATAATCAGAGTCATTCTCGAGACGGAAGGCAACGACAGAGCTGGGGACGGAGGCGTTGGCGCCGACGGAAGCACCGGAGATGGATTTGAAGAACGCGGGATCCCCGGAAGTGGAGGGAGCGGCGGGGGGAGGGTCGAAGCGGAGGGAGTCGGAAGGGGAATGGAGGAGGAAGCGGTTGGAGGATCGGACGTAGCAGAAGGAGTGGCCGAGGGTTTCGTCGAGGTGGGAGAAGGAAGCAGCGTTGGGGTCGACTAAGGGGAGTTGGCCTTCGAAGTAAGAGGAGGGAGATTCGTCTTCAAAGCCGCCTTGCTGGTCCTGAGGAGGTGGAGGAAGGCGGAAGCAGGTGGAGAGGGAAGCTCCCATTGTGGGGAGAGAATCAGTTTCCCATTGTAGTCCCCCCCAACCTTTTTAGAGAAAGAGAGAGATGATCTCTTATTTATATCTTCCAAATTAAAGGAAGAAATTTGGTTTGAAAATGAAAATAAATAAAAAAAAGGGAGATAAAAGTCAATAACTAATTTTGAAAATTTTGATCGTTCAGAAATTTTTTTAGAAAATAAAATAAAAAATTAAATTAAAGTTTTTCTGTTGCGGAAGTCCACGTAGGATGAAACGACGCTTCAGACATGGAAAAAATTCCCCTGGTTTGGTCTCTTAAATTTTTACAGGGTCGATTTTGTCTTTTCGCGTGCGCTGACTCCATTTCCTTCTTACATGTGGCACGATGTTCCCGTGCCAGGGGCAAAATAGTCAATGAACGTCTTGTCCTGTCCGGGATTCTTGTCGGGAGATCATTCACTTATGATGACGATGCATTTGCCTTAAAAAGAAAAAAAAAGGATTTTTTTTATTTAGAAGTAGCCACGTCATCGATATCCTTGACCGTTGGATGGACCGTAGAATTGAGCGGCCTGGATTCGTTGTAGCTGGGAAGGTGGGGCAGGTGGCGTGTTTGCATGACTCTTTAGGCAAGTTGTATTTGTTTGGAATTGCTTTTTCTTGGTTCCTTCCTACAATATATTATTATAAATTAATAGGGGGGTGGGGGGGGGGGGGGAGCAAAAATCAAACTTCTATATGATTATAATTTTGAATTGTATATTTCATATTTCATAAAGGAAGAAGGAAAGAAAATGGAAATTAACTAATGAATGAAGGTACTAGATGGGTTTGTTCTTTTCTCTTTTTCACTGCAAAGTCAAAGAAGCCGCAGGATATGAGTTGTTTGGTTATAATAGAACAGACACACAGAGCCAGGAAACTTGGATTCTGGAGGAATCCCCATACCAGAAATCTTATGCTCGTGTATGCATTTGGACATACATTTTTCGTTTGATATGTTGGAATGGTTTCACTTCCCAAATTATGGATCGGTTTGGTCAACGACCTCGGATGGCGTTAGGAGGAAAGAAGAGAAGAGAAAGAGGAGGAGGAGGGGTTGAGCTTCGGCTTTTGATGGGCCCACCAGTTTGGACACTTCCATTAGGGTTGTTGGATTCTTCTCCTGTTTGTCCCAATGACTTAATCTGAACCAAAGAACCCAACTCCAACCCACTCTCTGTGCGCATGGTTGCTGACTCATGTGATTGCAGTTTGTACTCTTAATTCTCCACTTGACATCAGAAATGTCCACCCAATTCCACAGCATTCGATTCAAAAGTCATCGTCACACACATGAGCAAACGTCATTTCACGGGGGAGTGTTTTGTTTTTAAGGGCACCGGCCAGACCAGACGATAATGAAGAAGAAGAAGAAGAGGGACATTTTTTCTTTGAGAAGGAACATGAGAACAGTGACACAGTATGTCTGTTTCTTTCTTCTTCTGTCCAGGCAACAAGCTGACAAGTAATGCACAGACAATTGAAAGCTGGAGGAGTACCCTGTAGCAGCAGGTAATGAGATGCTGTCTCGGTTTCAGCCCTCTCCCACTGTTTGACCAGACAGTAACATTTTCTCTTTTAGCCCTCCCCTTGAGGGCACAGACCACACACCCCACGTTCCTGGTTGTTGTAGTTACAGACAAAGCTTAAGGACGAGCATCTTCCTCAACTAACAAACTCATCAGCAGCATCTTAAGGCCTGACCAGCACAACTGACTCCACCCCCAGTTAGTCAGTCAAAGGTCCAACTGATTCATGAAGCTTTTTGAAATACCAGAGATGACTCTCTAGACTGAATACAGTCTCTATGAGGTTAGGCGTCATGACACAGGAACTAAATGACATTTCTGCACATAAGCAAGATAATGGCTAATTGAATCCTCCGAGGCACACCATATCCCCTCCCATTCCAAGCTCAATGCAGGATGGTTGATTTGTGTTAGTCATTTACTCTACAACAAAGTGAACCAGCTACAGTAACACATTGTTGAGGTATCTCGAAAAAAAGTGTTGGCTTCGGCAAATGCAGCAATGCAACATTGCCCCGTTTTGCGGATTTCTACATGGAAAAAACTGCCTCAAATCTGGCCTGTGCGCATATCTCTGTCCAGCCTATCAGCATTGAGAGTCCCCGGAAGCTCTCTGAAGCCCTCGTTGAAGATGGAATATGCACTGCAAGCATCAGA
Organism: Melastoma candidum; assembly: GCA_023653495.1. Taxonomy (NCBI): domain Eukaryota; kingdom Viridiplantae; phylum Streptophyta; class Magnoliopsida; order Myrtales; family Melastomataceae; genus Melastoma; species Melastoma candidum. Next base: position 19,731,983 of record CM042884.1, on the reverse strand, counting down.
GGGCAATATGCTTAATCGTAGATAATCAACAAAAAAGTGCTTATATAAAATAATCTGTATCAATCCAGAATAAGCCACAGGCAATAGAAAAATGGTGTTGTGATCAATGAATTAAGAATTTAAAGGATTCTTTGTTTAGCGCAGAGGGCAGCTGAATCAGTTGACATCCTTTCAGAAACAATGATGTTCAACTCTGAGCCTAAAAGTTTTAAATAGTGCATTATCATTCAGTTTTACACATAGGGGGCTCAAAGGCAATTTGCAGAAATGTAAGTATCCTTTCCACGTGCTCGATTTCTTTGCAAATGGAGAAAAATTATTCAGTGGGATGCAGTAACACTGTTTCGTAATACCTGAGGTCACCGGGTTGTCGCCTTCCAAGATTAAGCAGGATTATACAGAATCCCGTCGCTAGAATCTGAATACACAAAACAAACCAAATAAAAGGGAGGAAGCCAATAACACAGAGGTTGGAGAGGATTGGGGGTGAAACATAATGAATCTAAAATTATATCAGATCAGCCAATGCCATGGCTTCAAGAAACTCACACCAGAGGAAGGCGGTGAGTGAATGAAATAAAATAAAGTCATCAGCTCTTAAGAGTACAAGATTTTAAAAAGCCTAGCTAACCTGCCTCATGTGCACAACAAAAATTAAAATACAAGTCAGAAAGCAACATCTAAAAGTGAGGAGGGGCACAGTTTTCACTGGAGAAAGCATGTTATTTTGGGTCAATGTAGTTAAATTGATAGATGGAACTAAAGGGTCGAAGCAAACACAAACTTTACGATACATGGATGCATCTGGACATGCTGAAAAATTTATTCAGAGATTCTAAAGTCGACTTACATATAAAGGTCCAACATCCCATTTATGGGCAACGGGTGCCATGACAAACCACAAGATGATAAGGCCCCATGTCTTCAGACTGAGTGAAAAAACTGCCATTAGAAGAATGTCTGACAATGACACACAAAATGATAGCTAATCAGCACAGTTCTTAATGTATTTCCAGATATCGCAGTTCGCACCAACAACATTATGTGCTCACCAGGAAGTTTCAATTTGTCATGCAACAGCTGAAAAAGTTTCCTCTTCCACCAACTTGCTGTTTGTGGGAGTTGAAACTCCTGAATATTGAAATCCAAAAATGCAAAGTTATGAGCGACATTTTAGTAGGGCCAAGAGGTCCATCAGGAAGCTAATCAATGCCCAACAACTTCATCCTTACCAAATCATCTTCATCGTCGCTGTCCAACCCATCACGATGTTGTCTAACCGGCGCCTTCGGTTTCACAGCTACAATTAAGGAATCTAAAAGGACGGAAAAATATTTATTTGTTTCTAATACAAAAAGACACATGAAGTTAAAATAGTTACACTTTGACAACCAAAGAATTTTCTTTTCCCAAAGACACGGGAAGCAGTTCAACAGGGTTACAATGAACATAACAATAGCAATGAGTTGAGAAGGATACCCCCGTCGGTGAAATCAACATGTGAATCATCCCCACCCTTCTTGTCATGCAACACGTTGCCCCGGTAGACAAGCTTCAAGTTCTGGACTGACAAGCGACTCTTCTCAGCGACAATCTCTCTCAGATAGCTCACCTACAAAACATGCCTCATCAAATGTGTCCACCATAATCCAATTACACTCCTACACATATTCCAAATATCGTAGGGTACACAAGATCCGGCGATCGAAGAGACCAAAGCGATCACTACATCATCCAATCACCAACCATCCTAATCAAATGCGGTTCAGCCAACACAACCGAGACCAAATCCAAACATTCAATCAACCGCCCCCGACCAAAAAAAAAAAGGAACCCAGAAAGAAACAATCAACTCCATCAAAAGGAACGCACTTTGAGAGGGGAAGGGATGAGAAGCCGCGTGGGGCGAGCGGGGCCGATGGTCCTGAGGACGATCTCGACCTTCTTCCCTTCTTCTTCATCACCAGAGTTGGATTCACGGGTCCTGGGATTCCCGATTCCTTCTCCTCTTTCTTCTTCCATTTCTAGTTCCACAATTTCTCTCCCCATTTTCGATCATCGCCGCAATCACTCCCCCCCGGGGTCCAATTCAATTAAAAATCGAAGCTTTTCTGACGGGGTCGTTTCAAATACCGAGAAAAGCCCTCTTCGACATGTCCGAGGAATAGTTGGGAATATGGGCCGTTGGTTGATCAGGCCTGTCCACAAGCCCGAGTAATGGCATGGAAAAGGGTGGAATTCACATAAAGCAAAGGATTTAGGGGATGTTGGAGTTTTGAGTTGGTTGAAATACAGGATCTCAGTTGTTTAAGGACTGACACAGTTGACTCTTCAAGAATTCACGTACACTTTTTTGAGCCAAGTGTAGTTCCTTAGGACGACAAAAAGTAACCCAAGAGAGACAGAGGCCTATCCGAGCAGTAGCCCTTCCCCCTCCATCCTGCTCAGGAACTTATGGATGAGGCAGCCCTCGCCTACCATTCATCCAAGATTAGATAGTTAGAAAAACCAAGTGGGTGGGTGGGGGTTGGGGGGGGCTCATCTCTTGTTCATTCCCACGTCTGCTTTGCTTCTTTCTCCTGCATTTCTTAGGAGTCTCAGCCCCCAGATCCCGATAGACCCTTCTTTGAAACAGAAGAACAGAACAGTGTAGATAAGGCATGGCACTGAGGATGTGGGCATCTTCCACTGCGAATGCGCTGAGGATTTCTTGTTCGGCAGCCAAGTCATCTGGCATCTCCCCTTCATTCTCTATCGCCAGATGCTTCTCCTCTGGTATAGGCCCATTATGCTTTTTGACTTGTCGTACTGTGCCACTGCCTTTATGTATAATTGTCCGCGAGTTGGTCATTTGTGTGATGTTCATGGACTTGAACTGGGGTCTGCGTTGCTGAAGAAGAGGGTATATTTCCTTTGTTTTTGTTTTCTTTTTTTTTTTTGGTTGGGTGGGTTGTAGTTTTGGATGGGTTGAAGTATGCACCTTCACATGAGTGGGTGAAACATGATGGTGGAGTTGCTGTTGTTGGCATCACCGACCATGCCCAGGTCAGTCCCTTTGATCTCGCAATGTTTGTTTCGCATCAGTTTTCGGGAATATTTTTGCCTGTTTCTCCTGGAAATTTAGTTGTGTACCGCAGTTGGTTGTTGTCGAAAGGACAGAAAATGATACAGTCTAAGCTTCCAGTTTCTCCATACACATTCTGTGGATGGATCGAGCACGATTTCAGTCGCCGTGTCTGTGCTCACATTGGTCACTGGAAATTGAGTCTTCTCGTTTTAGGATCACCTTGGTGAAGTTGTGTTTGTGGACCTTCCTGAAGCCGGTGGTTCAGTTTCTCAAGGTAGCAGCTTCGGAGCAGTAGAAAGCGTAAAAGCAACCAGTGACATAAACTCCCCCGTTTCTGGTGAAATTATCGAAGTCAACACCAAGCTAACTGAAACACCTGGCTTGGTATGTTCCCTCCCAGATATGAAGCACTTTCAATGTTTATCTTGTAGCATTTATTGATCAAGACTGGACTATCTCACTCGAAATGTTCCGCCTAACAATGAAGGTCAATTCGAGCCCTTATGACAATGGATGGATGATCAAAGTGAAACCAAGTAATCCATCCGAACTAGATTCGTTGATGGGCTCAAAGGAATACACGAAGTTCTGCGAGGAAGAGGATGCGGCACATTAACATTAGCATGTCAGCATAAAGTATTTCCCCAGTTTAGATGCAATCGGCAGGTTCGTAAAGCTTCATGCTCATCTGTAATGGATTGGATGTTTACACCCATATGTAACTCCGCCACACGAGCCACGCCTCTTCCTTCCCCGTTTTGCTTGTTCCTTACTGTACTATGCATACTGGATGAAATCAAAGGGAAGTTCTCTTGATGTTTGGTATTATTAGCTACAGCACGAGTACGTCCCGTCCTCAATCTCTCCCGGGCATGTGTAGATCATTCGTCGAGCTTCTTAATCTTCACCAGGAAGTTTATCGGAGGGCTTTGGCACATGAAAATAGTTAATGGGGCAGAAACAAAAGTGTTTTGAAGTCCTCAAAACTTGAAATATGAGTGTGTTGCACGGTTCTAGTATGTCGCAATCGGTGGAAGGTGAGGATCACTAGTATTCCAGGAGATCTCAAGCTTTGCCAGATCACTTCCTGGGCAAATCCTACTCCCTTCTCCAAATGGGATGATTCTCCTCCTTTTCTCTTGAAGGCAGTTACATTCGAAAAGTACGTAGAAATTACAAAATAACGAGGTACGGTTTACTTAACGTGTTTTACTATTAGATTTATACGTATCTCGTTATTCCGAGATAGTTTTCGAATAGATATTTCCCGGAACAACAGGTGGAAAAACCTTTGACCCCTCAGCCACAATCTTAAAGCAACATCCTCGCCTGCATTCTTGTTCCTCTGTTACATATACATATATATATGTATGCGTATGTAAGCTTGGCGATCGGTTGGCGCCACTTGGGCGAGTTAGGCCTTTTTGAATCTAACCAGGAACTTGTCGGCGGGTAATGGTCCGGGCGTGTAGATGATTGGAGATCCTGGATTGATGCGCTCGAGCCTTCACGGGAGAACACAATAAAAAAGCACGGGAGTGATTAGGAAGCGAAAGTAAGCCTAGGAGGAGGGAAAGGGACTCTCTACTTGTAATTCAGGAGGAAATGGTGCAAGAAGATGCAGATCTCGAGCTTGGCTAAGTCGCTCCCAGGACAAAACCGGCTCCCGGCTCCGAAGGGAATGAAAGTTCCTCCCTTCCTTTTGGGATTCTGCGCTCAAGAGGTTTCAATGAATCGCTGTAAGAAACATGGAATGTGATGGAATCTACGCCTATTCATTGTGAGGCGAACAAGTTGGACGTACTTCCCATCTCGAGGGATTGAATTCTTTTGGTTCCTCGTAATTATCCGGATTCATGTGCACGGCTCTGAGCCATACCAAGACTTTCCATCCTTTTGGCACCAGGTATCCTGCAACGAGAAAAATAAGCCACTCAATCCGTCTTAGGATGTCTTGAGTCAACTTCGCGCTGAAAGTCCATCTGTGACGAAGAGAAGTTACAAATACCATTGATGGTAACATCTGATTTGGCCTCTCGAAACAAATAACCTCCCATAAAGCGCAGCATCTCATCTATCACCTATGATGGTCGATTAGTGAACATATTGCCTCCATTTTCCGAGGACACACTACAATTAGATGCAGCTGAGGAGAAAACTTACCTTCGACAGATACTCCATCTGCTTGATTTCATGGAAACCAAATCCAGTCTGTGTCGAGTCCCTCTTCTTCAGGATCTGAACTTGCTCTTCCTGAAGAACCGACCGCTTAGGTTTGACAAAATATCTCCGAGGAAATTCGAGAGAGGTCAATTATACTACCTTTGCTTTCTCCAACATGTCAGGATTCTCGTGGAGAAAGAACAGCGTCAACATTGTGGCAGTTGTTGTGCTCTCAAAACCGGCAGATAGGTACATGTATACTAAATCATGGATTGCGTAGTCGCTTAGCGGCAGTCCGTCCTCATCTTTCGAGGTCAAGAGTATATCCATCAAGCTTCTTCCCACACCAGATGCGATGTTCCCTGCTGCCGATCTTAGTGAGCTCAAGGCCTCCATCAGTATTTCTGTCAACTCCTCTTTTGCCTGTCATGGCATAACAGACAAAGCTCGACTGGGTTCATCATGGTTAGCTACAGAGACGATGGAGAATAGTGTCAAGTACCTGGACCGATCTGTGGAACTTGAATCCAGGGAAGTTTATCCTAGGAAAGCGTAGACCCTTCTTGATCTCGTCGAACAGGTAGATTAGTCTCTCCACCATTGAATCTGCTTCGGAGCCGCAGAAGATTGGTAGGATGACCTTGAAGGCCGGCTTCTTCATTTTTGTCGCGAACTCAACCGGTTGATCTTCGCTACTCCATTCATCCAGCGATTCAATCATCACATCTTCGATATGCCTGATATACATGGACAGAGTGTCGCTGCCATTGATCACCGCTGCTGTTAAACGTCGGTAGTACTTGTGTTCTGAGTTTGACATGCTGTGGAATGTTTTTGAACCTCCTAGCCTTCGGATCATCACGGGATAGCTCATCTTGAAGTTCTCTTCATCTGCCAACACTCGCCGACACGTCTCAGACGAGCAAACTATGATGCTCGGCGCACCGTGCATGAAGGTCTTGTAAATCCCCACCGCACCATATCTGCAGATCAAACAACGAGATATGAAAAATCCAAGGAACTCGATGAACTTATGCAGCAAGAGAACGAATTCTCGAACGAACAGCAAAGACCTGGAAGCGAAGCTCGAGATGAACGAATCCGGGTCTCGGGATTTAAGGGATTTCGAAAACGAAAGCATCTTCCCGACGAAAGGCCACCCCATGTCGCCAGGTGGGAGATCATACTGCTTATTCCCCAACCTCTTCACGTAGAGAAGCTCATTTAATTTCCTCAGGAACCCGAACAGGAAAACGTAAGCTCCCACCAAGCCTGGGACGATCAACAACAACACGTTCGTCATCTCCATCTGAACTCGACCTCTCTAGTGCTACCTCATCATGCTCCCGGTTGTTCTTCACGGATATTTATATCCGAAGAAGGCCCCGATCATCACAATGCACATAGACGACTCTGAGGACAGAGTCTGCCTGGAAGGCTAGGAAGACGTAGTTTGCCATGGATTGAACTGAATGTACGACAAACTCGCACCATTCCATCGGCATCGTCGGTTATTGCAGAAATTATCAGAAACGGCTGTCGGGCGTTACAGATTTTTGGCGTTCTTGTCAAAACAATGCGTGACAGATTTGACTTGAACAAAAGGCGCATAAGCCGACCTTGGGATGATCCACCATCATCGAATTATCTGTTCGGCATGAGTAGGAGATGCGCTTCCTAGGAGATCGATCACAATGCGCGTTTTCCGATGAAATCAATTCGGCTGCCAAACGACATACTTAACCTCCGACCTTGTCCTGGAATGCATGTCTGCAGAAACAATGGCTCCCTGACTCTTGCTAGTAACGATGATTGGGGGAGTCGAGGATTTCGGAAACTACACCGCCTTCTCAACCCAAAGCAGCCACCCCCATGTTGTTGGGAGAGAGAGATATATACTGACTGCTTCTTCCCTTGCCCCCCCTTTAAGGATAACTGTTCGCGTAGGAAACGGATCACGTCAGAAATATTTGACAATAAGACTTACAGGGATTTTATAGATATGGTCGCCAGTAAGTAATTGAAGAATTTGATTGAATGCAAACAGTTTTTACAAGAAGTAAAGAACGCTTACAGCCATAAAAGTAAAACAAGGATGGTGGTAAAGACGTAGACTAGCTACAATGCTCCACAGACTTGGAGCGTTGTAGTAGACTTGACGGTGGAACGCTGCAGGCTTGCGCTTCCTCGGGTGGCAGAACTTAGCTACTGGGCTTGATGGACTGGGTACGATCGAGTGCTGAGACGGACGTGGGTGCCAAGGCTGTGGTGATCTGCCCTGGCAAAAGTGTCGAAGGCAGAGGGCTGTTACCACAGCTACGGTTGCTCACTCTGACGGTGGAAGTGAAGGCGGAGGGTTGTTATCAGAGCTATGGTTGCTTACTCTGATGGTGGAAGTGAAGGCGAAGAGTTGTTATCAGAGCTACGGTTGCTCACTCTGATGGTGGAGGTGAAGGCGGGAGGTTTGTTATCAGAGCTACGGTTGCTCACTCTGATGGTGGAGGTGAAGACCAATGAAACCTTAAGGGTCTCGCCCAGGTCGGGGAATCCTAACAACTACGCTAAGGGGTGACGAGCAAAATAAGCTTTTGTTGGCTGTTTTGATCGTGTTTTTCTCTGGGGAAGATCTCCTCCTTTTATACTCGGTCTGTTACGACCTTCTGAAAATCTTCCAGACTCAACTCACCCCAAGAATCTCGGAATTAACTAATTCTCACTTATTTGATCGTGGATCAGCTCCTCTGACTTCGGGTTTAATTGATTATCTTTAAGACGTGTGCTAGTGTTATGCGTGGGTAACAAGTCCCAATTATCTCAGGGCCGTGAAACCGTTTTCCTTTGACACGTGTCCCTTGCAGGCGCAGGCCTATAGTCTTAATATCCTCTATAGGCGCAAGCCTGTAGACTTTGTGTCGCAGGCGTAAGTCGGTAGACTTTGTGTCGCAGGCGCAAGTCTGTAGACTTCATGTCCCAGACGCAGGCCCTTGATTATAAGGTTACTATTCTGCCTTTGTGGATTTCCTCACGCAGACGCAAGCCTGATATGTTTGTCTCGGCTATGGGCTTTTGTGGGCTTTGTCAGAATTAAGCCCAAGATAGCTTGCACGTTAGTTGCATGTCAACATAAGCCCCCCCTTTTTGGCTGAGGGGACTTACGTCGCCTGAGCACTTCTGACGTTACGTGCTTCGGTAAATCAAATATTTGATTCTCTGTCAGAAAAGATATCATTTCTGCAAAATGATATTTCCGCAGGGGAAACTTTTCATCTTCTCGCCGTTACGTGCAGACCTCTTGCCATCTCTCCCTTCCCGAGAGGAAAGCTCTTCATCTTCTTCCATCGGGACTTCCAGACTCATTACTATTTCTCCTCAATCCGTTTTTTAAATTCTCTCGCGAACTTCCTGAAGAAACCACACTTTTCAACCCCAAGATTTCTAAGTCTTTAGTTTCCTTTCAATACTAGTTTTTCAGCCTAGCTTCCTGGAGAAATCTTCCTTTCTTTCTGTTGGGAGATCTCTATGGATCTTCCAATAAAAAGTGATTCTCTTTACCACTTTTCTAACGAGAGACGCATAACCCAAAGCCTGCTCTAGAGGTATGAGGGTGACGATCTTCAGCCACCTAAAGTCAAGCGGCTATTCATCCTTGCATCAAAATACCTTCGTCCTACTAGATCTTTGAAAGAAAACGCTGCGGCTGATTTCCTCTTTCCCTTGTTTGCCCTATTTTTTGGCGAAGAAGGATTATTTCGCAACATTATCCCCCCCATGAGATACGGCCTCCATGTGCAATCCAAAGCCTGGACATCCTCAGAAGACTGTTCTGCCAGTCATGTATTGTTGCAGATGGCCCAAATCTCTTTCTGGAGCAAACGAAGCTCCCGGGGTTCATCATTTTCATCGTCGGATATTACAGCAGACTGACCTCACCAGGCAGAAAACTGACAACATCCGGGCCTGTGAGTTTTCTCTTGGCCAAGTGAGATAGACCGTAGGTATTCACAAGCTTACTTGCCTCTGCCAAGCTCCAGAGAGGGTGAAGCAGGAGTTAAGTAAGACAGACCAGAGGTATTCACTAGTTGTTCTGCCTCTGTCAGCTTCTTAGGAATGCAGAGGCGATTGCCCAATATGCCAAACCATAGGCATTCCTGGGCTAACCTATTGCTACCTGACCCTCATAGCGAGCAGGCAGAAAGAAACAAGTGGAGGAAGAAGTGGAACCGGCTAAGTCTACGATGCGAGAATAACCGAAAGGCTAACCAAGTGCGGACAACAGCAGAAGTAGACTTTACTTGGAGCCACTTCTTTTTCTCTCTTTTGTTCCTCTGTTTTCTCTCTTTTTATTTGGACACATTACTGAGAACGTAGACTAATACTAAGGTTTTCCTGTCGTCGACTTAACTACTATATCATCAATGTATACTTCTACCGTTTTGCCAAGAGAGGCATCAAATATAGTGTTCATTGCTCGCTGATAAGTAGCGCCAGCATTCTTCAACCCGAATGGTATTACTACCCGCTCGAAAATCCCTAAGGGACATCTGAATGCCGTTTTGTGTATGTCTTCTTCTACGATGAAGATTTGGTTGTACCCAAAAAACCCATCCATAAATGACATAATCTGGTGCCCTGCTATCTTATCTACGAGATCATCTGCGATCGGCATAGGGTATTCATCTTTTGGGGTGGCGCGATTGAGGTCTCTAAAGTCTATACAGACTCTGATCTTACCATTTTTTTTAAGGACGGGCACTATACTAGAGATCCATTTTGTATAGCACGAGGTCCTGATATAACCTGTCTGAAAAAGTTTTTTAACTTCTTCAAAGACTAACTGTGTGACTTCGGTAGTCATGCGCCTAGGTGCTTGCTGCACTGGCTTAAAATCCTTTTTAATAGGAAGAGTGTGTTCTACAAGTCTACGGTCCAATCCTGGCATTTCAGTGTAATTCCAGGCGAAACAGTCTTTGAATTCCTCAAGTACTCCCCTAATCGCATTAAAAAGTTCTTGATTTATAGAAGAACTGATGAAAGGAAATCTAGGAGAGGACTCACTTCCTAAGTTAATGCTGACCAATGGGTCGTATGGTGTCATCAAAGACTCTCGTTCCTCTGAACCGCCTAAGTCAGTGGATACAGGCTTATTACAAACACTAGGCGCTCTAAGCACTTTTGAGTTTATTGAAAACCAAGAGACGGGTTGACTACAGTAGCGATTTCCTTGCTAGACTTGAAGTCGTTGAAGGACATCGGCGACTGCTTCGGTTACTCTCTCATTCTGGTCCATAAGTCCCTTCCTTGAGGAGTCTATCGGGCTCCAACTCCGTAGTACCATTGTGCTGGTCTCTAACCACTATTGGCTTGTCAGACGCCACAGGGTTTTCCCCCGAGTTAACTTCTTGGAGAACCTCTTCTATATCTTGAGTAGACAGCTCATCTCCCCAACCAGTTGGAACGATCGGCCCTATATCTGGCTTGGGGTGCGATGTCCCGTAGTCTACGATGTAATCGAACTTTCCAGACGGCTCGCCAAGGGGCCCTACCGTAGGGTCGCCAAGCTTATAGCGCTGGTCCAGCGTGAGGTCCTTGATAGTCTTGCTTGTTTTTGCATGCAAAATACCCTTGTCACAACAGGAATATTCATCAGCCTTGATAATTTCAATTTCAGAGTCAACCCAAAGCAACAACTCTCTATGCAACGTAGAAGGGATACCAGTAGCTTTATGGAGCCAGTCGCGGCCCAATAGTGCATTAAAAGTGGGAATTATGTCTATCACGAAGAAGGCAGTTTCCCTTTCCTGGCGACCTACTTCAAGGTGCACCGAGAATACCCCTAGGCATTCAGATTTCTTGCCAATAAACCCACTCATTTGAGGATCACTAGTATTCCAGGAGATCTCAAGCTTTGCCAGATCACTTCCTGGGAAAATCCTACTCCCTTCTCCAAATGGGATGATTCTCCTCCTTTTCTCTTGAAGGCAGTTACATTCGAAAAGTACGCAGAAATTACAAAATAACGAGGTACGGTTTATTTAACGTGTTTTACTATTAGATTTATACATACCACGTTGTTCCGAGATAGTTTTCGAATAGATATTTCCCGGAACAACAGCTGGAAAAACCTTCGACCCCTCAGCCACAATCCTAAAGCAACATCCTCGCCTGCATTCTTGTTCCTCTGTTACATATACATATATATATATGTATGCGTATGTAAGCTTGGTGATCGGTTGGCGCCACTTGGGCGAGTTAGGCCTTTTTGAATCTAACCAGGAACTTGTCGGCGGGTAATGGTCCGGGCGTGTAGATGATTGGAGATCCTGGATTGATGCGCTCGAGCCTTCACGGAAGAACACAATAAAAAAGCACGGGAGTGATTAGGAAGCGAAAGTAAGCCTAGGAGGAGGGAAAGGGACTCTCTACTTGTAATTCAGGAGGAAATGGTGCAAGAAGATGCAGATCTCGAGCTTGGCTAAGTCGCTCCCAGGACAAAACCGGCTCCCGGCTCCGAAGGGAATGAAAGTTCCTCCCTTCCTTTTGGGATTCTGCGCTCAAGAGGTTTCAATGAATCGCTGTAAGAAACATGGAATGTGATGGAATCTACGCCTATTCATTGTGAGGCGAACAAGTTGGACGTACTTCCCATCTCGAGGGATTGAATTCTTTTGGTTCCTCGTAATTATCCGGATTCATGTGCACGGCTCTGAGCCATACCAAGACTTTCCATCCTTTTGGCACCAGGTATCCTGCAACGAGAAAAATAAGCCACTCAATCCGTCTTAGGATGTCTTGAGTCAACTTCGCGCTGAAAGTCCATCTGTGACGAAGAGAAGTTACAAATACCATTGATGGTAACATCTGATTTGGCCTCTCGAAACAAATAACCTCCCATAAAGCGCAGCATCTCATCTATCACCTATGATGGTCGATTAGTGAACATATTGCCTCCATTTTCCGAGGACACACTACAATTAGATGCAGCTGAGGAGAAAACTTACCTTCGACAGATACTCCATCTGCTTGATTTCATGGAAACCAAATCCAGTCTGTGTCGAGTCCCTCTTCTTCAGGATCTGAACTTGCTCTTCCTGAAGAACCGACCGCTTAGGTTTGACAAAATATCTCCGAGGAAATTCGAGAGAGGTCAATTATACTACCTTTGCTTTCTCCAACATGTCAGGATTCTCGTGGAGAAAGAACAGCGTCAACATTGTGGCAGTTGTTGTGCTCTCAAAACCGGCAGATAGGTACATGTATACTAAATCATGGATTGCGTAGTCGCTTAGCGGCAGTCCGTCCTCATCTTTCGAGGTCAAGAGTATATCCATCAAGCTTCTTCCCACACCAGATGCGAAGTTCCCTGCTGCCGATCTTAGTGAGCTCAAGGCCTCCATCAGTATTTCTGTCAACTCCTCTTTTGCCTGTCATGGCATAACAGACAAAGCTCGACTGGGTTCATCATGGTTAGCTACAGAGACGATGGAGAATAGTGTCAAGTACCTGGACCGATCTGTGGAACTTGAATCCGGGGAAGTTTATCCTAGGAAAGCCTAGACCCTTCTTGATCTCGTCGAACAGGTAGATTAGTCTCTCGACCATTGAATCTGCTTCGGAGCCACAGAAGATTGGTAGGATGACCTTGAAGGCCGGCTTCTTCATTTCTGTCGCGAACTCAACTGGTTGATCTTCGCTACTCCATTTATCCAGCGATGCAATCATCACATCTTCGATATGCCTGATATACATGGACAGAGTGTCGCTGCCATTGATCACCGCTGCTGTTAAACGTCGGTAGTACTTGTGTTCCGAGTTTGACATGCTGTGGAATGTTTTTCCACCTCCTAGCCTTCGGGTCATCACGGGATAGCTCATCTTGAAGTTCTCTTCATCTGCCAACACTCGCCGACACGTCTCAGACGAGCAAACTATGATGCTCGGCGCACCGTGCATGAAGGTCTTGTAAATCCCCACTGCACCATATCTGCAGATCAAACAACGAGATATGAAAAATCCAAGGAACTTGATGAACTTATGCTGCAAGAGAACGAATTCTCGAACGAACAGCAAAGACCTGGAAGCAAAGCTCGAGATGAACGAATCCGGGTCTCGGGATTTAAGGGATTTCGAAAACGAAAGCATCTTCCCGACGAAAGGCCACCCCATGTCGCCAGGTGGGAGATCATACTGCTTATTCCCCAACCTCTTCACGTAGAGAAGCTCGTTTAATTTCCTCAGGAACCCGAACAGGAAAACGTAAGCTCCCACCAAGCCTGAGACGATCAACAACAACACGTTCGTCATCTCCATCTGAACTCGACCTCTCTAGTGCTACCTCATCATGCTCCCGGTCGTTCTTCACGGATATTTATTGAGAAGACCTACAAAATTTTTCATATTTTATCAGAGTAGTTCTCCGTCATTTGACGGTCAAACAGCGAAAACGACGAAACTATACCTACACCGTGACAATATCTACTGTCTTGTTTCTCGAATCTGTGCCACGTGTCCTCTTTATCATCTTAACCCTGCGTCACACTAAAAATAATTCCTCAATTGGGGTCAACGATAATTTGCTGAGTACGCCTCACCCATGGGCATGCGAAACATGAGACTACTAATTACACCCTAAGCGTGAATTTCTGAAAACCTTTTATGCATCATGCGGCTTAACAGTAAACAGCATAGTACTCGGTAAATGGATAATATTAATCCAAGACGGCTCATATAAATCATTCAACAAACATCACCATAAGCAGTAACTATATTGTAACTAAATATAAAAGCGACTCCCATGAATCAACGCCCTCATCACATATCAATCCTTCTCAAGGTGCTAGGACCACCGTAGTGCGTCATCACCTACTCCTCCGGGAGCACCCGGGTAACGGCCAGCAGGCACGACCGCGCGTGATCGTCAGCCCCCCGTACTCCTCCGACTCGCAGTCGGGTAACACCATCAACAGAGGTAGTTCTCTTTTTTTCCAACTCAAGGCATTCCGGTCTAATAATTGTTCATTCAATGGATAATTGTAGCATAGTCTCCCTGAATCATTTCACGGCAGCCAGAGCATGAGGACGGCGTACTCGGGTGACCAACAGTCCACCATCATATGCAGTGTAGCTGAACCCAACCGGACGATGGTCGGCTGCTATACAACGCGAGGTATACCGACAACCCCGAACCCCAACCACCGTAACTCGAAGTATACGTGGCTGATCCCGTTCGATGGTTCGTATCCTACTCTAGTCGACTCAGGCAGCACCATCGACATCGGTCCCCAGCCACCGCTTTCTCCTTTCCGCAACTAGTACAACCATCCTCGTGATCAGGCCGCACGGAACTTCCTTTGCCAATAATTCGATTATATAACAGGAGACAAGAACAACCTCAATCCTGATCATTCGTCAATCAGTCGTACACCAACATGATCAAATGAAGCTTACCCGACTGCATAGAGGAGGTCATTTCTAAAATTTCAATAAAATTAAATCTACACTTGCTGCAGGACACAAGCCACGCATCCCTCCTCCATTTACCAAGTAAAATAGCAATTGATCGGATCAATCTGACCCACACTTACCGTAAGCCAGCCAGCACACCATTTCAGCTTAGAAGACATAGGTCAATAGCAACAGTTGTATTTTTAACAATCTATTGACCAATCACAGCAGCCTCAATACCGAATAGCTCACAGCCAACACGGGCATACAAGAATCAGCTCTCAAGCTGTGGAATCGCAAGCCCGACCACAGAGAATCATAACCTCACCCGACCACTACGTGTCACGCCCCATACCATCCTCTAGACCTCAACGACGACACCAAGACAGATCCGACCTACCCCGCCTCCCCATCGCCTCTACCCGCACGAAGCACACATCCACACAGCAGAAACAGGACACAGACGAGGGGAGGGGGTGAGACGTACCCTCAAGCTCTACCACGATCGTCTCTCCCTCGTGCAGCGGTCTCACCTAGTCCGGGCTCCCCTTTGCCGGCACGGTCTCCCTATCCACGGTGGAGATGCACGCGTCTATCTCTCTCTGTAGCTCTCCGTTACCGTGGTGGGGAAGAATGAGGAATACAGTGGGAAGTTGCTTCCCCGTCCGCACTTCCTCACTCCTTTTAACTTAATTCCAGGTAAGAGATACGAGGCTCTTCTTTTTATTTTCTTTCTTTTCCCTTATTTTATAAGTTTTCCGTATGATTACTTATGGGCGTCCATGCCCTGCTCTCTTATCAAAATTCAGAGGTCGAAGATCATTTTCCTCATATTCATCACCTAAAATTTTATCCCATAATTGGCTTCGCCATCTTATCCTACCGTCTGTTTTCAGCCACTACTTTAGTATTATCGATTAATTGATCAATTAGGCCTAATCAAATCCGCGGCGTAACACAGAGTATTATCGCGACTCCCGTCCGATTCCGTTTCGGTCCAGGCGTTTCATTTCCCATGTGACGTAGTAACACGGAATCGAATCAAAAGTCTCGATAAGATTCTATATTACGTCAACTGACAACGAAAGTATTAAACTTCCGTGCTACGTCGGATTTGACTCGGTCATACGCTCTATTGCTGGTCAACATACTAGTTCAAATAACATATTTCCATTCACGAAATTCCGGATTGTTACATTTATATCCGAAGAAGGCCCCGATCATCACAATGCACACAGATGAATCTGAGGACAGTCTGCCTGGAAGGCTAGGAGGACGTAGTTTGCCATGGATTGAACTGAATGTACGACAAACTCGCACCATTCCATCGGCATCATCGGGTATAGCAGAAATTATCAGAAACGGTTGTCAGGTGTTACAGACTTTGGGCGTTCTTGTCAAAACAAAACGCGACAGATTTGACTTGAACAAAAAGACGCATCAGCCGACCTTGGGATGATCCACCATCATCGAATTATCCGTTCGGCATGAGCAGGAGATGCGCTTCCTAGGAGATCGATCACAATTAGCGTTTTCCGATGAAATCAATTCGGCAGCCAAATGCCGACCTTGTCCCGGAATGCATGTCTGCAGATACAATGGCTCCCTGACTCTTGCTAGTAACGATGATGGGGGGAGTCGAGGATTTCGGAAACTACAGCGCCTTCTCAACCAAAAGCAACCACCCCCATGTTGTTGGGAGAGAGAGATATATACTGACTGCTTCTTCCCTTGCCTCCCTTCAAGTATAACCTCCCATGTTCATCTGCGCTTACGGTGGCACTGCAAAGCCTATGGAAACCGGTCGTCTCCTAACGTTGTTTGTCGTGCTCCTTGTCAAACAACGAACGAAACCATGGATCTAACAAAAAAAATAAATAAATAAATACCACATTAGCCGACATCTCCCGAGATCGACCATGTCCGCCTTCCCCAAAACGTCCTCTCATCAAACGCCTCCTTCACTCTGGAGAAAGTGAAGTGATTGGCGGGGAACATAAAACTGGGGGAATTCGTCATATTCCATCAATTATCTCTGGAGAGATCCTCCCGTTGTTATATATATATATATTGTATTATTAAATAATGGTGGACCAGCACAAGACAAAATTTCCCTTGAAATCAAAATCTGGGCTTTTGTTGGATTTCTCATCTCTACTCTTCCACTCCTATTCATTGTAAGTGCCCCCCACCAGCTCCATTTCTTCCTTGCTCGTCCTAAACTCACTCCCCTCATCATCATACCTTCACCCACCCTTTGCTTATACACGAACCAGATGGTGAGAAAGATGGCGAGGGTGGATCACGAGGGCGAGGCGGAGTGCACTTACACCCTCGACGGCACAGTTGATTGGAAGGGACAGCCCGCCGTCAAGGCCAAGATGGGACAATGGTTTGCGGGAGAATCATCATCCTCTGTAAGAATATAAACAGACTTTCCCTGCCAACTTCGTTTTTCATTTGTCTGCGTTTGTGCATGGGACTGTTTCTTCTGATTCGGACGTGATAACCAGCTATCAATTTGGAAATGAACACAAACATAGGACTCTTCTTTTTGTCTGATGAAACATCATGAGACGAATAACGAACAAGACACTGACACACATGGATAACAAACGGGACACCCTTTTTCCTTGAAGGATATGCAACCCCAGATTTGCAGGAGTTGGGTATAGTGACACGTGTCCATATTGATAAAGCCCCAATATCCAATTCCCTGCATCATTCATTGATCCCTCCCATATACTACTAAAGGAGCGAACCCAAGTCCCAATGTTCGGTCGTGTCATATGTCATGCAAAGGAAACTCTCTGAAAGTGATTAAACAGAAACTTCTGGTTTTTTTGGTGAAGTGAACCAGGGCTGGCCACGTTGGCGTTCTTTGGGGTCGGGGTGAACCTCGTACTGTTCCTAACGAGGGTGATGATGGGTCAGGACAACGCGGATGCAGCCAACAGCGTCGGCAAATGGACAGGGACCGTCTACATCTTCTCCTTGGTCAGCGCTTTCCTGAGCGACTCCTACTGGGGCCGCCAGCGTCGTCTTCCAGGCCATCTTCGTCCTCGTAAGCATTCCATCGCTTCTGTTCTCCCTTAATCCCATCCGCCTGACATCATCCACACGGGGTTTTTGACTGGGCCTGGCGTCGCTCTCCCTTTCGACCTACCTCTTCCTAACGCGCCCAAAAGGATGCGGCGACCCGGAGACCCCGTGCGGGGTGCACAAGGGCTTTGAGATAGCATTGTTCTATCTGTCCATCTATCTGGTAGCGCTTGGGAACGGGGGTCACCAGCCAAACAACGTGACGTTCGGGGCGGACCAGTTCGACGGGGTGGATCCCGGGGAACCTGAACAGGGGTCACCTCGACCGATTCTACTTCCTGTTCGCGGGTCTTACGGCTGCCGATTTAGTCATTTACATAGCTTGTGCTAAGTGGTCCAAGTGCATCGAACTGGAAGGTAAGTACAGAGGGAACGATGACCAAGACAACTGCCACGTCTGAACGTACTTCGTCAGTGCGGCCGTCTCCCTCGTAGCGACTGTATGCATAACATGCTCGATCTCAAGTCTGATGAGGTAATAAATGGAGCAGATTCGTATTTGCTAGCAGCAAGAGTATTACAGAGATTCACAGGGACATCGTTTACTCGGGAAAAAAAATAACAGCTTAAAACTTGTTATTCCTTGTCACGTAAAGGCCATGTCTTATCTCTATCTTACGGGTAAAAAAAAAAGCATCTGAGGTTTGTAAAAAGAGTAATATAAGAATTGAAGATGGACTGTCAAACAATTCAACCAGTTGTACGGTAAAAAGATTACTGGAAAACTGGAGTTTATGCCGGGACCTTGCGGACCTGTATGTGGTGAGTGGATTCCTCGCGCCAGATCGATTGAGCACCACTTTGGACGATTGTCACGTGCTCGCCTTCCTTCAGCAGACCCTGACGCTGAGCCCCAATAAAGATATTAGTTTCGAATGGTTGCAGCTCTTCTGAACGAGGAAGGGGACTCACTGTCAATAGCTTGAGAGCTCGAGAGAAGGTCTCTTCGGCATCATCTGAAAATTGCATGAATATGGGGCAGACTCCATGGTAGAGTATCAATCTTTGCTTTATCCTCACACTGCCAAATGTAATTATTGTGAATCCAGCCATACCACAAACTTTAATTGACGTGGAAGTATTAATGAGAGATGATGCCTAACGACTCACTCGTTGGTAAAGGCAAAGATGGTCGATGAAGGCCGGTAATGACTCAGGAGGATAGCCATGGACCCAGTTCTTGTGAACACGATGATCGGTGTACTGAGGGTGTTCGCCATAGTAGTGGCATGGAAAGCAAACATTTCTCCCATGTGATTCTGTCAAATTACAACGTTCAAGACGAGGTTATGAATATGGTTCACGGGCATTACTCGACCACAAGTAAGAAAAACGAGAATAACACATTGACCTCAATCCAAATTACACATACCATATAGGTGGAAAACTGAACAGGAGGGGAAGTTGCAGACAGTTGGCTCGATTCAGTCCTCAACGCAACAGTATGCATCACCTTCACAGCTTTCAGAGGGTACCTTCAATTCATCATGAAACAGTTCAAACAATTACAAAACTAATAGGTTGGTAACGGGATAGCAGGAATGAAGTAAGGGCGAGGGTAACATCAACTTCATGTCAAGCCGGTGGCCTCTTACTTTCCATGAGCAGTTTCCCCAGACAGCATGACTGCATCAGCACCCTCCCTAACTGCAATGGCGATGTCGGACACCTCGGCCCTTGTTGGTGTGGGATGATCAATCATGCTCTCCAGCATGTTTGTCGCAACGATTACAGGTTTTTGCATGCTGCGACATCTTCTGATGATATCTTCCTGTCAAAGCATCCCAAGCTCTTCAGATTTAACTGATAATGCTAATAAATAAATCCCCAACGTATGGGTGTCTATTTTAGAGTGTCAAATATTACAGACACCATCATTTCTGATTTCAATAAGTAAAATGCAGAGGCTTTTAGCCCGCTAGATCATACAATTTGATGTCACCCATCATTCCAAATTCTTGGGAAGAGAGGAAATAGATATTTTGGAATCTACGCTTTTCAGGTGATGTACATTGGATAAACGCATCACTTCGGTCATTCCCACTTTCATGATAAAATCCAAACAACGGAAATGAGATAATTATGCCTTTCAACCAACTTACCTGTAATAGAGGAACCTCTTCAATGGGGAGTTCAGCTCCTAAGTCTCCACGAGCAACCATAGCCTAAAATTAAAAATATTAGCAAATTTATAACCTGCAATGTATGATAACTGCTCCTTTAAACGTAACTATGGTGTCATCAAATTTGATGGTGAGGAAGACCATTGACTTTCTAGTAATATTAATTCTGACTGATAATGTGGGGAAGCAAAAGCCAATAACGCATAGTAAGGTCTACATTCCCATGCAGAAATGAGGACATGAAAGAACTTACCCCATCAGATGCAGATAAGATTGAATGGAGATTTGGGATAGAGTCTGCGCTTTCGATTTTGACTATCACATGAATGTCGGCGTTAGATCCTGCAAATCACACGTCAGTCCTCAAGTACATCTCGGCTGAAAGAACGAACCGAAGAGCTAACAGTTGAGAGAGGACGTTACTTTTAAGATAATCTTTCAGCTCATGGACCACCTTTGCATCCTTCACAAATGAAACAGCATAAAAGTCCACAAGGTTATCTACCCCAAATTTGATGTCCTCCCAGTCTTTATCTGCAACATTTGAATGATGAGCATCCTCGCACAAAACAGAATACCCTGTTACTCCCAGTACGCAGAGTCATGGCAGGAGTGGTACCTGTTATTGAAGGAAGAGTTGCACTTTTTCCACGTACATTCAAATGGCGCCTGGACTTCAACTCTCCGCCATCGACAACTATGCACTTCACCACATCGGCCGTCTTTGACTTGACAGCCAATGACATCATCCCACCTATGACAGAGTTCACAAATAAATTCCAAAGGATACTGTGTATGGTCGTAAATAAAAGGTACACGAAATAGCGGCAGTATCCTCTTCAATCACTGCAGCCAGTAAACCGGAATAAATAAATTTTAGTACTACATACCATCAACCAAAAGAGTGTCCCCAACCTCCACGTCGTTGACAAAATCATCATAATTCACACTGACAGTGTCTTCTGTGCTGACCCCTCGCTTGATGGTGAAGTTGAACTCCTGTCCTTCCTCAAGCAGGATCGGCTTCGGTACATCTCCACTTCTCACTTCGGGACCCTGAGTTGAAATAAAGCAGAGACATACATACCTCATGTGCAACCGTTTGGAAAGAAGTATTGCTACGAAATCTTTCAACTTAAAACGAAAAAACAAAGTGAAAAAAGAATGACCGACGTACCTTTGTGTCCAGCATGATGGCCACCACCTTGTCACTGAACTGAGAATTGTACTCCTTAACCAAATCTATAGTCTTCTGGTGCGACGCATGGTCCCCATGAGACATGTTCAGACGTGCCACATTCATGCCACATTCGGCCAGCTTCCAGATCATTTCGCGGGAGCTCGTGGAAGGACCTATAGTGCAAACAATCTTAGTCTTCCTCAACCCGTTTGAATTCCCTCTAGCATTGCTCAATTCTCGGGAATAAGAATGAACCTCCAAAAGAGAGTTCAGGTTGTCCTGAAAAGAGGAGGTCGCGTCATATAAATGGCCACACAAACAGAACGTCACCGACTGTGTATCTAAGAAATCGCGAGGACGTTTCCACTACAATGCAGCCAGGGAATTCAAACCAGACCACTAGACTCTGGGATTTTACCACCATCCACGCCCAAACAACCAAAAAAAGATCAAACATCCAGAAAGTGAAAGTCATTCGTAAAGGTTTTTCTCGACCATCCGATCCTCCTCCTCCGCCATCCTCAGCACGTGCACAGACAACTCCACAGAAAACCTCACAAAATCGATACGATCGATGAATCAATCAATCAAACTCACAGCGGTCAGGGGGGCGTTGGAGACGGCGCTCTCCCTGTCGTTGCCGTGAGCGATCCCAGCCGACTTAACAGCCAGGGCACGGCCCCTGCGGAGGGGCGCCGTCCTCCGGGGGGACGGTAGGAGGTCGGCAACGCCGAGGCGAATGCTCCTGGTACTGAAAGAGGAGAGGCGATCGTGGAGGGGGATTCCCTCGGGCTTCGAGAGGGACGAAGAGGCGGTAACGGTCGACATCCCGGGAATCGTTTTCTTCCGGAAAGAATGGAATAGAGAGAGTGAGAGCTAGAAAGACGTAAAAGAAGTGGGTTGGGGGAGGGGGGGGGGGGGGTGCGGCGACAATCACGAGGTCGGAGAGACGTTGATGACGAGAGAGCGAGGGAGATTTTTTCGGTATTTTGGGGGGCGGCTGCTTGCATTATTACTCTACTTAATCCCTCCCCTTTATAACAATTAAAAAATTAAGCAAAACACAGATTATTAATCCTACAAATCAACGTGGTCTTCTTAACTTTGTGGGTCCTTTCTACACATGTTGTCTTAAAAACTTGATCTCTGCTTAATCGACCCAAGATCTTTACAACATGACATGACCCACCTAAGGACTCTCCCGCCTTCTTCTTCTTCTTCTTCTTCTTCTTTACCGTAGGAGGACGATCACACATGAAGGGGAAGCGCTGGGACACGGGAGCCAGCGGCCTACGTATTGTAGCAACAGATGCAGAAGGGAGATATGGGCCTTCGTCCTCATCAAGCGTGTGCTCTCCGGAGTCATCACTTGCCGAAGATTCACATAATGGGGGGGTATATGTGTCTGCCATGTTGGGATTCCGACGACACATGGCGCACGTGGGAATAATGTATTCAGCTCCATCAGAAGTCTTTTGGTACACGCTAATTTATTATTGTTATTATTATTATAGACGTGTTGGGAACACAACTGAACTGAAAAAGGGAGAGAAATCCAACGGCTTGGGGGAGTTGGTATAAATTAGGTCGCATTCAACGTTCGCCCCCAAATTGATCGCCGATCCTCCCGCAGAATTCGTTCCCTCGGTTGTGATCGTGAAGGAAGCTTATCTCCCTCCGTCTTCTTCCGTAGTTTCCCCTAGAGGAGCGAAACGACGATTTCTTTGATCCGAGAAAGCCGTCGAGGCTCAGGTCTCCTCTGATCTACAAGCCTCCTCCTTTCTTCTGAAATATGGCATCTTTTTCGTCGATGCCATTCCGTGATTCCTTGCGTTTTGATGCTGAATGACGCGTTTCTTTCCATTAGGATGATGGAGAATTTCGGTAGGAGACGTGAATTGGGATTCTTCTGCTAAATTTCTTGTTTCTGCCATTTGGATTCGAGTTAAGATTTTCATTCTTCTATTTAAGCGGACGGATGGCCATGTAGTCTCTCGGCATGTCGCCGTTGCTTGGTGGCAGCGTGATGATTGTGTGCATCGATAGCTGGTTGGGTCGTGGAGCGGTTGTTTTGTTTTAGGCTGTGTCTGTCTTTATGATTCATCAAGTTCTGTTTTTTATTGACTGAGAATGTTATGATTTCGTTTCAATCTCCTGAACAGGCTCTCAAAGATTTTATTTGCATTTTGTAAATACAGAGCATCCTTCAGGAACAGCGCTCATTCTGCCGGACTTTTTGTCGTAAACTAGTCTTACACACTACCGCCGTAAAATCTGGACCTTGTCGGCAGACATTGATTTGAAGAACAAATCAGTTCTCTGGAAGCACTTTGTTGATTATTTGCCTTTAAACTTCGTTCTTTCGCTATGGGTGCCGTCGAATGTATCCTTAATAGGAAAAATCCCCTGCCTGCCGATGCAAAGAAGAGTTTGCGTGATTTGGCGTCCAAGTGGGAAGATGTTGTTGACACGAAGGCATTGGAGATAATTCCTCTCAAGGGGGCGATGACGAATGAGGTTTACCAGATCAATTGGCCTACCAATAAAGAGAATGTATCACGTAAGGTTCTTCTAAGGATTTATGGAGAAGGTGTCGAAGTATTTTTTGACAGGGATGACGAGATCCGCACATTTGAGTTTATGTCCAGCCATGGGCAAGGTCCCCGGCTTTTGGGAAGGTTCCCTAATGGGAGGATCGAAGAGTTCATTAATGCAAGGGTATTGACCTCCTCTTCCTTTTTTCTTAGTTGACCTTTCCAATCAAAGAGTTCTCTGTATGAATAAGGTATCCTCTCACAAGGAAGCACTGTCTTCTTTAGTTTCTCCATGTTCATACCAATAAACAACTGCGTGCAAAAGTACATGTTTACAGCTGATTTAATCGAGCATATTTTGCTTGATTTTGTACTGAAGGGTAATATTGTTTTTGTCGATGATGGCATCTCGTCTGTTTGTCATGCAGACTCTTTCTGCGCCAGATCTCCGTGATCCAGATATCTCTACCCGGGTGGCAGCTAAAATGAGGGAATTTCATGATCTGGATATGCCTGGACAGAAAAAGGCTGCTGTTTGGGACAGACTAAGGTGTGTTTCCCATGTCATGGTTCTGTCAGTCCCTTTAGCCTGTAACACATGCAGTGAATCTCCAATTTTGTTCTCTCTTAAATTCATTAGGAAATGGCTTCCAACTGCCAAGAATATGGCCACTTCTGAAGAAGCTGATTCTGTTCGATTGGATGCGATCGAGAATGAGATATCGGTTCTGGAAAAAGCACTATCAAATGGCGGACATATTGGATTCTGCCACAACGACTTGCAGTATGGCAACATAATGATGGATGAAGAGACTAAAACTTTGACCATAATTGTAAGATGCTTGGCAATTTCACTCTGGGTCGTTTCATTGTCTTAACTTCAGGGAGCTTTATTTTTCCTTCAGTGCATACGCATTATTTCTCATTTATCTCATTAAATAGCAGTTCAAGTGTTTGAGGACACTATCAGAACTGACTTCTTTGGGCTGCATTCATATGATTGATAGAAAAGGAGTTTCTTGATCTTCTTTAATTTTTTCCCTCTCTCACTGGATCAGGACTACGAGTACTCTAGCTACAACCCTATTGCCTTTGACATAGCAAACCATTTCTGTGAAATGGCAGCTGACTACCATAGCGATACCCCACATGTGCTAGATTTTGGGAAATACCCAGGTGAACAAACTATAAGATATGCAGCCTTGTGGTTTCTATAAGTCTTGCTTCCATATGCTTCTGTAATCTAAAACTCCAAGCATTTGCAGATTTGGAGGAGCGTAGAAGATTTGTTCATGGATATTTGAGTCATTCAGGTAATTTTGTCGAGACCATTTGATTCTGGGATTTGCACCCTCTGGGAACCTTCTGCAGACTTTTGACAAATATAGATGTAACCGTGGTTCTTTCCTCCGACCATGTAAAATGAAATGAAAAATTTGAATGTGTCGAGCATAGGATGGTTTTTTCCCTAATTATGTATGGATTTAGCTAATTCTAAACTATCTTCTCATGCAGGCAAAACTCCAAGCGACGCTGAGGTGGAGAAGCTGCTCGAAGATGTAGAGAAGTATACTCTAGCGAGCCACCTATTCTGGGGGTTGTGGGGCATCATTTCGGTATGTGATAACCTTGGCTTATTTTTCCGGAGCAAGTCGCACCATTTCTTGTCCCTAGTATTGTAGCCATGGTTCCTCCATTGTCGAAGCAAAATTCTCATCTCCACAGGCTAGATCAATGCTTTTTTTATGGGTGGACTATTTCAATCCCCTCTAGTTTATTTTTTCTAGTGTGAATGAAATGAACCGACGTCGAACCTTCCGATTCTTCGCAGGAGCACATCAACGAGATCGACTTTGATTACATGGAGTATGCGAGGCAGAGGTTCCAGCGTTACTGGCTCACAAGGCCTGCACTTGTGGGCTCCTCGCCGTCCGTGTAACTGTTAGGAAGCGAAAAACTACTTCCCCTCCTGAGGAAGTTTTGTTGATGTTACTGTAGACTTCTTTACCAGCATCCAGGAAACATCCCAAAGTTCCGAGAGTTTTTTATTTCCCAGGGAGAGCCCGCACCAAAAGTTTGGGGTCCAATTTGCCAGAACATGGGGAGGAGGGAGAGTGCACATGGCACTGAATTCAATTCCTTTGCATTCAGCGACGACGACCAATCAACGACCATTCAATCATACAATTCCTCCCTAGCCCCACCAAAAAGGAAAAATCCAATGTAGAAATAATTGTCATCAACGAGATATTACATGCTTTTGGATAATATAACTTGCTTGGACTGCACATTTTGACAACAACGAGGCTTTGTGCTTTGCCCGTTGTTGCTAAAATCGAGCGGACCAGAAGCCGGAACGAATCGCAATAGGGTTCGTATAAGAAAGATGTATGTCGGCTTTGCCGGGCTGCTTACTGTTTTGCCGATGTGCTGTGGTTGGTGCCGCCTGCGACCCAGTATGGTTTTGTGCCTACCATTATCTTTTCAGGCACGAGGGGGCCGTCCTCGTGGTCACGTAACGTCACCTCCCACCTCATACGACGGGCGATTTTTCGAACCTTGTTCATGACGTCGACCTCGTCGCGAACGATGATCGCTCCTTCAGGACGCAGGATCCGGTCCATCTCTAGGAGAATGTCTTCGAATTTGCATCTGTATGAAAACGTAGACGGTCTTCTGTTAGGGTTGCAAGGGCCGAATCAACGGAAAAGGATGCAGTCAGAGAAGGACATGCT
This sequence comes from Melastoma candidum, assembly GCA_023653495.1. NCBI lineage: Eukaryota > Viridiplantae > Streptophyta > Magnoliopsida > Myrtales > Melastomataceae > Melastoma > Melastoma candidum. Next base: position 19,705,638 of record CM042884.1, on the reverse strand, counting down.
TACTTATCCTTGTACAGGCTGAATAGGCCAGCAGCATGTATGAGGTCGTACGTCCTCGGATAAGTCGAGAAGCCTTCGCACCTGAAAATGCAGGTGGAGATGTCAATTATGGTGTCCGACTTAGCGATTCACGAGCTTTTGGAAATTGCTATGGAGGATCCTACCACTCGTGGTATATGCCAATGAGACCCCTTTCATAGATGATGCCCAAAGTGTTATCGGCGATGACTGGAACGACATTCATCACCCAGGATTTCGGGGAATCCAACGCCGCAGCAAATCCTCCGAGTTGAGCATTCATGTCCATCACGTTCCGGTATCTCGTAGTCCCGATCATTTTATTGATCTTTTTGTAGCTGATGACACGCTTCTTCCAGAGCTTGTCGTCCTCGAGAAACGAGTCGACAGTTATAGGGACTAACTTGTTAGCTATCCTGGGAGGAACAGAGTGAAGCCTGGCTGGAAATGGTTTCAACTCTCCCCCGGCTACTTCGTCACGATTCATTACCTTCGGATAGGGCGTTATGCACGCAACCATCTTCTCTTCCCTGCATGACAACATGATGAAAAAGATCAATTCAGAGTCCGATCTCCCCATCCTGTAGGAGTTGCCAACGCTAGAGGAACTAGAAAACAAACATACCAGCCTTCGTCGGCATCTCTGGACCGGCAAATGGAAATGGAATTCCGGCGGCACTTCTTGTCGTTTATCCTTTTCCTCCATATGGCAGTATCTCCCTTCTCGTACTTCTTCTCCCAACAGAGCAATTCTGCCAGATCTTCAATCTTCTGCTGCTCTTCCTGGAGGTCCTTCTTTGATCGTTTCCACGTTTTATAATAGGTCTTCCAGTTTATCGGCGGTCCAGACAAAACCCAGTACCCGCCTGGACGGAGGACTCTATCGACTTCCATCAAGTACATGCCATCTGTGGCATCAAAAAGATTGTGAAATCAAAATGGAGAACCTACGGTTCTCAACTGCCGAAGACGAAATATAACTTACTGTTCACAGTCCATGGAATCAAACATCGAGAACACTGCGCCATGTCAAAAGCCCTCGCAGGGTATGGAAGACGCATGCTACCGAGCACCCCGATCACGGCAGGTACGCCCCTCTCTAAAGCAAACTGCACCTGCGCCTCGTGATTGTCCTTCGGAGCGAATGACATTGGCAATACGTTTCTCTTCATCACGTATGCACCCCAGCTAGCAACCTGCAGATGAATCCGAATATAATCTCAGATCTCCTACCTGATCTAAGATTTACGAACGTAAGATTGACAAATCACGAATCGATGACATACCCCACATCCCGTATCGAGGGCTGTCCTCACAGTACCGTTTGCCATTGGGATAACCCTCGCAAGTTCATCTATGAAAGCATCAGCTCCCTGAGGGAACATTGTTCCACCTCCCGGGAACTTGAAAACGTCTCCCTGGTACTGCACCCAGTTCTGGACAGCCTTCTCGACGGTCAAGCTCTTGTACGGCACATTAGCATAGTAAGCATAGTCCCTACTCTTCGGCCATGGGAAGGGAGTCTTATACCCTTTCGGTGGTGGGATGAGACACCGCAACTTCTCATTCTCCGCAGGACAATGCCTCTCCCTGTAGATCATATTCTCTCTCGGGAATCTCATTGCCCGATCCTGCTCCTGACAGGGCGTGTAGTCTCTATACTTAGCATCGCACTGCTTGAAGAAATCGAGCTTCTGCTCGGGCGGTCTGCTAACTTGGATATCGCCGTGATGAGCCTCGAAGTCCAGCTCCGGAGCATCAAACTTCTTCTGCGAAGCCTTGCTGTTTACTCTGACGCTGCCCTGACGACCCTCCGAGCCCGACTTTTTATCACCCACCTTCTCCTGCTCGGGAGGTCTGGTTGGCTGGACACTGTGGCCGCGACGATCTTCAACTCCCAACGCCGGGGGAACATTGAGGGACGTCCTCTTGGTTAGTGCAAGGGTGAAGCCCGTCTTCTGCCACGACCCCAACAAGTAAAAGAAGCAGCAAAGGGCCATGACGGCGAATATGGACAGAGGCCGCCGAGGCTTCCTGCTCGAGGCATAATGCTTGTCGCCCATCGGGCAGAGGTCCTCCTGTCGGAAGAAGAAAAATCAAACTCTCGCCGACACAGAAACTTCATCAAATCCCAGAAAAAAAAAACCCGGAACTAAAATCTCACGCCAAACACAAAGGAAAAGAAAACGGAAAAGGAAAAAGGAATCGGAACGGGAGAATACCCTTTTCTTGGGGGGGCGACTGGGGTTGGGTTGGATCCCGATCTAAAGTGGAAGCAGCGGCAGCATTGAGTTTGGGAGTGAAGAAGTGAATATAGAGAAGAGAGAGAGAGAGAGAGAGAGAGAGAGAGAGAGAGAGAGGTGGGGGTGGACGATGTTGCTGAGGGCAATAAAAGCAGCAGGCGGACAGGAGGAATTGGTTGTTAGTGGATGATACGCTCCATCCATCGTTATATTTTATTTTAATTTAATTTAATGCTAATCATCTCGATATCAAAATAGTATCGGATCTCGGTCAATACGTTAATTACAGTCCACGAATTAACAAATATTATATTAGGCATAAGGAAAGAAGGATGGTTAAGAGGAGAGTGAACCCGTTAGCTTAGTTATTGATATTATCAAATTCATGGGCTAGAACTATAAAGTAGGAGTAGTAGAAGTGAAGATTGGTGGATCATGTTCGGACAAGGGCACAAGACTTTGGACCCGACCAACGAACCCTCCCCAAGATCAGAGATCAATTGAATCATGCCCACAAAACTTAAAAACATTTGGACCCACATCATTTTGATTCCCCACACCCATGTGGCGAACCATTCTCCTTGTAAGAAAATAAGCTATCGCATTCACTCACACCCTCCTCCCTCAAAGCCGCCTAAGATAGAAAAGAAAAAAAGGATTGAGTTGCATGTCGCTCACACTAACAAGTAAAAATCATTCAAGAAAGTGGGGGCATGTGATCCAATCACATTTCCAAATGCCAAATCCACCTCTCCTCCTCCTCCAAACATTGGATCTGGGCTCCAACAGGGGTGTCAAAGTTGTCAGTCTTTTTTTCTTCTTAATGGTGGGTCCCAGAATAAAATGTGACAACGAAATGTAAGGTTTTCATTACATACGAGTTCGATGGGGATCTTGAAGAAATTGGATAGTTATTCGCCGACACTTTTTTTTTGGTGCATTTCACGAGTCATATCATGGCATCGAATGATATGATAATTCATTGGATTTTGTTTGGAAATAATCTCATACCTCTTTAAAGAGTCCGGAGTCAAATGCATATAAGAAGTTGGTAGCCTTCATTTAATTGTAGCTTTTAGGTTTTGGCAACTCATGCCATAAAATTCAATTCTGACAAATATAACGGTCACAACCACCAAAGTAATTTTAAAAGCATTCATTTTAAGTTTAGAAGTGAAATTTTTTGAAATTTATAAATTATAATTAAAAACAAAATTATTTAGAAGCATCTAAATCGTCAAGAAATGTTAGGAAATAGAACAACGTCACTAAAGGCCCTCGAGAAGGGAGCGGCCCATGAAATGACGTCGTATTCGGACAACGCCCGGGTGCGAACCCACGAGCCCAACTTAGCGTTGTCGTTTTAACGTTTTCCCCGCCGGCGACGGGAACCACCGCAGCTGGCATTACGTTCCTTCCGACTCCACTGCCCAAACCCTAACCCCGATGAACGACGAGCAAAGATCCCTCCTTTTACGGTCCGCAGCCCGATTCCCTCTCCCGGAGGGGATGCGTTTCTCCTACGGCACGGCGGGGTTCCGCGCCGACGCCCTCGTCCTCCACTCCACTATGTTCCGGGCTGGGATCATCGCGTCCCTCCGGTCTCTCAAGAACGATGGCGCTGTCATCGGGCTCATGGTGACGGCCTCCCACAACCAGATCACCGACAATGGCGTCAAGATCGCTGATCCTAGTGGCGGGATGCTCTCTCAGCTCTGGGAGCCCTTCACGGACGCCGTCGCCAATGCCCCGGATGCTGACCATCTCCTTCGGGTTGGTTTGTGGCATCTGCAAGTGCTTGATTGTTTAGTAATGTTGCTGTCCGATTGATCGTGCGTTGTGTTGTGTTGTTCACTATCCGTTTGTAATGGCTTGTCGTAGCAGTTGATTTGTGACTTCGCTGAGAAGGAGGGTATCTCGTTTGATGGATCATGTCGTGCCGAGGTTCTCATGGGAAGAGACACGAGGCCGAGTGGGGAATCGCTTCTTGAAGCTGCGAAAGAAGTATGGCATTAGTTTTTTGTATTTTTGTCTGTTAAAGGAGTTTCCTGACGGATTTTTGGAATAGTTTCTTGAGATGGGATTGTATTTATCTTCATCTTACTCTTCTAGGGTGTGAATGCAATCGCTGGGTCTGCAGCCACTGATATGGGAGTCCTTACCGCACCTCAGCTCCATTGGATGGTTCGTGCAAGAAATAGGGGTGAGAAGGCGTCTGAAGTACATTATTTTGAGCAGTTAGCGGGATCCTTCAGGTTTGTTAAAATGACTCTGTTTTATGTTTTGCTGAATTTAGCAGGTTGCGACTTTCTTACGGTTTTATTGCAATGGGTCAGGTGCTTGATTGATTTGGCTCCAAATCATGGGCAGAAGAGCACAATTAGCAAATTGGTTGTAGATGGAGCAAATGGTGTTGGTGCTGAAAAGCTCGAGTTGTTAATCAAAATGTTAGATGTCTCGTTTATCGAGGTTCGCAACAATGGGAAAGGGGGAGGCATCTTGAATGAAGGAGTTGGTGCCGATTATGTGCAGAAAGAGAGGGTTGTTCCAGATGGATTTGGGGGGGATGACGTTGGGATAAGGTGAGCAATTCTTTCTGTTATGAAATAGCTGAATTTCGTGGAAATTTAGGGCCTTGAAATCAAAAACGTTCAGTTCTTTCGTGAAGACAATGCTTAATTGCTTCCAACCGTCATTTATTGCTGGCTTCTTCTTTGGATCTCATCATTGTGTCACATTTTTCTGAATTACTAGATGTTGCCGCAATGTTGGTAAGATCTGTCCATTTTCTGAAGCAGGCACTGAGTGGCTGGTTGGATTTAGTCTTTCAGGTGTGCGAGTTTGGACGGTGATGCCGATCGCCTCGTATACTTCATGATACCTTCGGCGAGTGGCAAGGATATCATTCTTGTAGATGGAGACAAGATGCTATCATTGTTTGCCCTATTCATTAAGGATCAGCTGTCAGTTCTCCTCCAGGGAGACGTGAAAGATAACTCTTTCCAACCTCGTCTAGGCGTCGTTCAGACAGCTTATGCCAATGGGGCATCTACAGATTATCTGAAAAGGTCTGGCCTGGAAGTCATATTTACCCCCACAGGGGTGAAGTACCTACATGAAAAAGCAGCCGAGTATGATATTGGCATCTATTTTGAGGCAAATGGTCATGGCACCGTATTGTTCTCGAAATGCTTCTTGTCGTGGTTAGAGGCTAGAAGCAATGAGCTCTCCTCCAATTCTGCAGGTTCTTTCACAATCGCTGATTATCCTAGCTCACGTGTTATCCACTGGTTGTGTTAAATGTCAGCAATATTTCCAGGTTCTGATCAACAAAGAGCTGCTCTGAGGCTGATGGCTGTTAGTAAGCTCATAAATCAAGCAATTGGAGATGCATTGAGTGGGCTGCTACTCGTAGAGGCCATATTGTTCCATATGGGATGGTCAATAAGCCAGTGGAATGAACTTTACCACGATCTGCCCAGCCGGCAGCTGAAGGTTAGTCTATACTCTTATCAGCCAGTTCACCTTCTCCTTACATAATCCATCAATACTGGATTATTCTGGATTGCCATGAACATAAAATTACACCGGTCTCCTTTGCCACTATGATGGTAGAGTATCTTTTAGATAAGTTGAGTAGGTAACACTGTAAGTCCCTTTCCCATGATGTCAGGTTAAGGTTAAGGACAGGACAGCAGTTGTTACAACAAATGCAGAGACAACAGTTGTGAAGCCCCCTGGCATCCAAGAGGCCATCAATGTGGTATCAGGTACTCAACGATTTCAGAAACTCTAGGCTTTTGCAAGTTGACTAATAGTGGTTCTAGTTGCTAGTACCCAGAGGAGTTTTTCGTTTTCTTTTGTGGGGTTAAGAAAGTTTTTTTTTAAATGCTAGCCGGTCTCTAGTATTTTTCTATGCTTTCATTTGCAGCAAAGTATCCACGAGGACGATCTTTCATTCGACCCTCTGGCACTGAAGATGTGATCAGAGTATATGCTGAGGCATCTACTAAGGACTACGCGGATGGCTTGGCCAAGTCCATTGCAGAGCTCGTGGAGAGTTACCTGGGATAGCATCACTCACCCGAGGAGCTCACAGGTTTTCTTTTGTTAGAATCAGGCTTCCGCGTATCTTATCAACTAAAACACATAAAACATCATAAACAATATCTAATCTCAAGATTGATGGAAGAATAAGTTCAACTCGATCTCATTTCCCATGTTTTGTGGGTAACATTTTCTTATCGGCCTTCATTGTCCTGTCGCCTGCCTGTTTCACACTTTTGAATGGGAACTCTGTTGTCGGGGATGACTATACATTTTGAGATATTTATTTCAATCAATAATCATCCCAAGTCAATACCAAGAAGCCATTGTCTTGTTGGGTGCTTCAATATATGTTCATTGTGTAATTGTCCATCTTCGACGGCTGACGGAAGTTCCCAGCAGCCGGGCGTTTTCCTGTCTTTGTCGAAAGACTTGATAAGGGCTTCCTTTGTGGCTGCAAACTGGGAAGTGCTTAAGGGTAAGAAAGGGTCTCTTACCAAAGTGAAATTGCTCCCTCCCGAATTGTATGGGAACTGGAATCAATTCCACATGATCTTGCAGTCATCATCTCATACGCAAATTCCACAGTCAACTCAAAACGTCTTGATTCTTGGAGAAGATTGCTTTGCTTCAAGGAAATGGCCATTTCTTCTCCAACCACTATCCATGGCTTCCACGTGTTAATATTTGGGAGAGAAGCGGCGGCCGGCCAACCAAAATAAAGTTCCCTGTCTGAATTTGATTTCCGGGAAGATGCCATTTGCCCTTTTCCTCTCAGTTTCCCCTTTCTTCCTCCATTGCCTAACACCCCATTTGCATAAATCCCTCTCGGTATTGCATTCCCACAATCCGAAACCAGAAAAAAGGGAGCTTTTTTGTTGTTTAGCCCAGAACAAGAAGATGACGGTTTCCTCCACAGAAGAGCAAGTACTCGCAGAAAGGTGTCGCTTCTTTACTTTCCCAGTTTAGATCGTTCCTCTGTTCTCCCGATGCATCGATTGAAAAGGGGTTGGTTTGATTTTCACATGAGATCGATCGAGTGTTGAGGATATCGTGTTGGATGTGCGTTCGGGGATTCGCTATCGATTGCAGAGGACCAAAATACGAGGATTTTGTTGTCTTGAATTTGCATGTGCTTTTGGTTGATTATTTCTGTCTCGTCTATGCTGCAGCAGCGCAATTATCGGGCAAGCGCCGCTCCAGGCGGTTTTGTTCGACGTTGATGGAACTCTGTGCGACTCGGATCCTCTCCATTACTATGCCTTCAGAGAAATGCTTCTAGAGGTAGTTTATCGAAGCATGAACGGCGGATGATATTGTGGCAAAATTACTGGTCTCGACATTGGATGATTTGGTTTTCCCTGAAGCAGATTGGATTCAATGGTGGGAAGCCGATAGACGAGGATTTTTTCATTCGGAATATTGGCGGAAGGCACAACGATGATATTGCTGCGGTTCTTTTCCCGGATGATATTCCGCGGGGGCTTAAGCTTACGGAAGACAAGGAAGCCATGTTCAGGAAGTAAGTTGTGGTTCCTTTTATCGCATTACGTCCAGATTCACAGGATTGTTGCTAATGGCACTTTTCCATACTGGATAGATTGGCTTCAGAACAACTTGCTGCTATCGACGGGCTCTACAAGCTGAAGCAATGGATTGAAGATCGGGGGTTGAAAAGGGCCGCCGTCACAAATGCACCAAGGGAGAATGCTGAGCTCATGATTTCGATGCTCGGTCTCTCTGACTTCTTTCAAGCAGTTATCCTCGGAAGTGAATGCAAGCATGCCAAACCACACCCAGAGCCGTACCTGAAGGCGTTGGAGGTGTTAGATGCTTCAAAGGAACACACAATCATATTCGAGGTGAGCATTTCGTGAGGCCCTTTAACGACGTCCATTTTATTGGTCACTTTCCTGAATCGATGCCTGATTTCTACTACATAATGTAGGACTCAGTGTCTGGTATAAAAGCTGGTGTCGCTGCTGGGATGCCAGTGATCGGTTTGACGACAAGGAACCCAGAGGACCTCCTCATGCAAGCGAAGCCGGCCATGCTCATTAAGAACTACGCAGACCCCAAGTTGTGGGCCGCACTGGAAGAGCTGGATAAGAAGTCTGCACGAGACTAAGTCTCAACCGGGTTCTCGGCGTATATACACGCCAGATAGCAACCTGACTACCACTTGTATCCCTTAATGCACCACACTAATAAGGCTTCCTGTGGATAACAATTTCGAGGATACTCCAAGAAGCAAAATAAATTGACCACTTTACACTATATTTAGAAAAACGAACAAACAGACTACACGTTTTTTGGCTGCTGCATTCACCGAATCCGCAAGCAGACAATGGTGGCAGCGACCAAAGGAGATGCAGTACAAGGTGGAGAACGAGCAGCCGCCACCACCTCTTCCTCAGTTTGGTCGTCCCACAGAAGAGAACAAGTCGGACGATGCAGGCCAGAAGTCGGCTCGAAATACATCGAAGTTTTGGGGTTTCAATAATAGACAGGTCGGGACTTTCTCCGTACGGACGATTCGGGCCTAAGCCCATTTTAAAAGCCCAAGTATAACAGGCCCGACCTCTTATCCACATATTTCATCAAGATTTGCCGACCCGACCGGCCCGAACTTGACCTTGCGGAAACCGGCGGCGCTGGGAAAGGTAGGAGCCCTAAGCCTCCTCCGTTTCCGTCGAGGGAAGCAGTTTGTTTCCGACGATGGTGGCTCCATCTCCGTCGGGGAGCAGCCCTGTGGTGACGGCGCCGAAGACTCTTCGGGGCCTCAACAAGCCCAAGTGTATTCAGTGCGGCAACGTCGCCCGATCTCGGTAAAGATGATTACGACGTGGTATTTTCCCCGTTCATCGCGGTTGTTTTCGGGCCGGATTCTTCCGTGTCGTCGAGAATCGGTTTGATTGTGCTCTTTTTTGCTTTTTTGGGTCTCGCATTTCGGTTAGGTTAACGTGTTCTTCAATCTCACGTGGGGTGGAGATTGGAGAATCCGTGTTCCCCTGTAGTCAGAAACCCTAATGTGGCATTTGAGCCTGCTGCGGTTAGCATCGATGTGTCTGATTCGACATTCCCACTTGTATGTGCCAGGTGTCCTTACCAGTCTTGTAAGAGTTGTTGCGCCCGAGCCGAAAATCCTTGCCATATTCACGGTATGATCTCTCCCGAGGTTTTCCCTGTGCTTGTATTAATTCCCATTGTGATTCTTGCTGTGGCTTCATCCTTCTGACGTCTAGTTTACTGGCGATTTTTGTAGTGCTCAAAGCTAATGCGACCTTCCCGGAGAAGGCATCAAATGCTAACTCACCTGTGTTCGGTCAACAGACAAGTGACCCATCTGCCTCTGTGTAAGTCGCGAGATTCTAAGCATCACTAATTATCAACGGGTCGCTGGTCTTACCTTTTATATCCAACATTGGAAGACAGCAACTGATGGTTCGTTTAGGAGGCATTTTTTCTTAAGATTTGTTTACGGTAGATTTTGATATAACGTTAAGCTTATATTATATTTTCTGCCGAAACTTTCAAAAGTTATTAACCATTTAATGAGTTCATTTCCAGAGATTTGGTTACTTGTTGACTTGCGTTGCTTGATAACTTCCTTAAGTTTACCTTTGATGACATAAATCTTCTTATGTCAAACTTAAGAGGAGCCTAAATACCCAGTTTTGCTTGTCTATTATGGGCTTTCAAGCTGGTCCTTGTTTCTCTGTGGCTGAACTCTATTGTGCCAGACCTTCCATTGCTTATGCTATCCAGCAATTTCATTTGTTATGTAGTTTTCTTTATTTGGAGTTGCTCTTGCATATGCTATGCCTGTTGAACAAAATCAATCCTTATATGATGCTCAACTTTCTCATGTCAACATTGAAGCAGCCTAAGGTAGACAATGGACTAATGATTTTGTTTTCCAGGAGTTCACATCGAGTGTCCTCACTGCGGCAGCTATCTAGCAACTTTGCCCAATTTAACAATGTGTTACTGCCAGTCCGTAAAAAGCCATTGACCAAAAAGGTGACAGTCTCTTCCTGTTGTTATCACTGACTGCAGTGATAATAATAGTGTGAGGTATATATTCCTTGGGATTAATTAAATTAAGTGTGTTATTTTCTAGGATGCTGCATCCATCAATGAATGGAGGTTTAAAAAATTGAAGGAGTTCAGGGACCGAAACATTGAGATAGAAAACGAAGCCTTTGATCGATATATGAAGAATGTGAACCTGTTGGAAGAGATATTCTCCCCCGAGTTGCAGACGGAAGCTTCTGCAAAGGTTGAGCCCTCCAGTTCTGTATCCACTGAACAGAACAATGCCATGATATTGGAGATGAAGCTAAAGTTAAGTGCAAACCCTGCTCGGAAGGACAACACTAGGAAGAGGATATGCGCCATTGTGGATCGTGGTCTTGAGAATCTTCGGAGATGCGGCTCAATGGAGGGTGCAGGGAGTGGGATCATCGATGAAAATCCCAAGTGGAAAGGTTGGAACCCTGATAGAGCTTCCCTTATATCTGACCTGAACGAGAAGCTGAATAAAGCACGAAATGAGGAGGATCTCCAATCTTGCCTGGAAATGAGGGCACGACTGACCAATAAGCACAGAACCAGCGCAGATGCAGGACCAGAGGGTCTTATCTCATCCAAGCCCGGGGAGGATATCGCCGCTGATGATCAGAAGACGAGGCAAGCGCCCGTGATCGCTCCCCTGAAGTTAGTCACCAGGAACACGTTAAGCGACGAAAACCTCAATCATGTCGACGCGTACTTCTCGTTGCTGGACAGGGTAGAAGCTTTATAGCCTGCCTAGGCTGAAATTTTAGAGGATATCAGTGGGGAATGGTATGTGGTAATGTAGTTGTTGAATGGAATGGGTTGATGCCTGGAATGTTATGATATGTGATGATGATTAATTGCTTTGGATCAGCAAATGCGACCAAAAAGTACAAATTGTGAGAATTAAAAGAATTTTTAAGTGATTTTTTTTTTTTTAATCCCAAAGTAAGTAAGAAAAAAAAAATGCCTCGGTCTATGACAATTTTACATAAAACCGTGGGGGAATTTCCTATCCAAAAAGGACACTTAATTACTAGTTTTGTATTTTAGTTGTACGATGTCAATAAATTAAACCTCATTTTTCATTCTCTTTTTTTCTGTCTGTGCAAGCCCAGGACTAGCGGGGGCCCAATTATTTAATATGGGCCTATAAACGGCCCATTACGAGAGGAAGACCTCCACGCTGGAGCTCCTGTGGCAGAAGCAGAGAGGGCATGCCTCGGCCACCCTGTCGCACTCCGGGCAGGCGCAGAGGTGGCGGCACGGGAGCACCACCACCGTCGCAGCCCTCCTCCGGCACACCTTGCAGCTCGGCCCAACCATCTCCTCCCTCCCCGGGTCCACGTACGCTGACTCCGCGTCCCCCGCTTCCACGCCTTTGCCGGTCCGTCCATCCATAGCGGCCTCGTCGTCCCCCCTGTCCCAGGGAAACCCGCTTGCGTTAGCCTGAGCCTGAGCCTGAGCCTGCTGCAGCTGCGCCTGGACGGATGCCGCGACCGCCTCCAGCGCCTTCACCTTCGCCTGCCATTGCTGGGCCTTCACTGCAAGCTGCGCGACTTGTGCCTCCAGCTCGGCTTGCCTGCCTGCGGCCTTCTCGACCTCGGCTTCCTTCTCACGTAGCCTCCGCGTTGCAGATGACTCGGCAGCACCCAGCAGCACACGATAGTGTCTCTGCTGCTTCTCGGCTAACACGTGCCGCAGATACTCTCCCTGCCCTCCCGAGTAAAACAGCGGTCGGAGGACAATCCCCGGAAGAAGGAAAAAATTCAAACTTTGCCCGGTGAGTAATCAGATTTTCACCTGGGCATGAAGGAATTGGTCGATTTCCTCCCTCTGCTGCCTGGTTTCTGCCATGAAATCCTCCGACGGAACCAAAACCGATGACGAAGGCGTGGAGTTATCGACGATCCCCAGCTGTTGCTGCTGTTGGCGTTGTTGTTGTTGTTGGTGGAGCAGTAACTGCATCTGTTCCTGTTCACCGAAGGACAACCCGAGGCCGGTGGGGACAACACTGGGAGGCTGTCTGTTGCGCAACAGGGCAAGGTCGATCAGCTGAGTCGTCTGGGGTTGTAATGAATTGGCGGTCGGCATTTCCATTCCGAACCTCCTCTGGTTACTCGGGGCACGGGCATCTGCGGTTGCCAACGAACGAACAAATAAGACCCGAAAAGGTCACTCCTTTGAATCAGATCAACCAAACAAGGGAGGAATGGAACACGGACCTCCGGCAGTGGGGAACATGATGTTGGGGGCAGATTGAACGAGGAAGAGTCCGGCGTCCCCCGGTTGGGACTGAAGGGAGGGGAAGTGATTAACTTCCTGCATGTTCCTGATAAGAAAGAAAACAATCAATCAAAGGGACAGGGAAAAGGAGACAAGGAAGGTCGGGGTTTGAGGATACCGACAACGACCTGCTGAGGAGGAGGACGTTGGAAGGAGGGAATTGAGCTTGGACAGCCATCAAAACAGGATGGGGAGTGGGGAGGGGAAGAGTGTGTTTGCGTGTTTGTGAGGGGTGGTGGCAAGGAAGATATGAATCAGGAGGGGTGGGGGTGTATTAGGAAAGGAAGAGGTGAATGATGATGGGAAACTCCAAAAACACCCTCGGCAAGCAAGCATCAACTTAAACAACGGCAACAGAAGCAGTGGAAAGGGGACCACACCATTACCACCCACCATCAGCCACAGACATCCCCCCCCCCCCCCCCCCGGGTGATACTTGTAATAAATTGGATTTGGGATGGAATGGGAGATGAAGAAGGGGGGGCAGTTTTGAATTGGGTTTATCAGAGGAAGAGTAAATTAGAAAAGGAAACAGTTGAATGGTTACTCACATAGGAACATGGGATATATTCATTCTAATGAATTAGGACAGCATAGTACTGGTGTAATAATAATACATCGAACATGGAACTTGTCAATGCCTAACTCTATTTGAGATCTCCTTTTATAGCAAACTATTGTTTGACCAACTGGATTACTCTTTTTATTATTTCAATATGAAGGCACACCAGTTTAGTTTGGTTTAGTTTAGTTTCCTTCACTTCAGAGGAAGAAGAGACAACAACCCTCGGCAAGGGAGGGGGGGGGGGGGGGGGGGTTGGGGATTTATATCAAGGGACTATTAATAATTTCTAGAGGGAAACATTTAATAAGCATCGGGATTTGTGTCATAACTATTAGTATTTTCTATTATTTTGGAAAAAAAAAAGCAAAATATTGAGAAATTCTTTCTACCCTAAACATCCAATGTGGTAGAGACTAGAGAGGTTAGAGAGAATTCCAAGGAGTGATGGTATCATTGACTACTTGTCATAAATGCATGACTTTTAATTTCCCCTTTCGATATATATAAAAAAAACAACCCATCCAAGGAAAGTATCGAGTTCCCATTTCTATATAATTTAGTAAATAAGATCTGGAGTGAGAATGAGGCTCCCACACAGGAACCTTTAGAGTTAGGCTTCTATCATGAACAAGAACAAATTCTTTAGCTTTAATCAATGTGAAGATATTTAGAGACAAAGTGGGGGGAGGGAGCAGATGGGTTTTGGGTGAAAATGGGAAAGGGGAGAATTTGGTTTGGAGTTTTGTATTTTCAAATAATGGGAATTTGAATCAAATTTATGGGAGTCATCCTTGCTTTGTGACCCTCCCCACCCTTAATCAAATCCCTCGGCCTTATCTTATCTCAATTGTATACATTCACAAAAAATCATGTCCCACAAGGGTTTGAAGTCGAGTTTCTGATCCCAGGAATTCATAAAGATAAGAAGAAGAAGAAGAAGAAGAAGTTTGACTGCCATAAGATTGTGACTGAAGGGATATTAAGGGTAGACGTGCACCTTAACGCATCCTCCTCGGCGTTACATTATTAAATGCATTCACATGACAAGATGACATAACATTCAAAATAATTCATATATGCTCTACGGTTCATCGCTTACCTAAGGAGATGTGTAGAAATGGTGGTTATAATTTCAGATCTCAAGGAGGACAAAGAGATGGGTCCTTATATATATATATATATATATATATGGGTCACCTCCCCCCTCCCCCAAAGCATATCTTGTGAATAAAGATATGCTTGGCCATCTTTAAATGCATACAATTGAAGATATGACCATTTCTTCTCCTTCTTCTTTCTTTGTTCATTCATCGTTGTCACGAGTCGTTGGCCCCCGACGATACGTGTGTCTGCGTGTGAATATTAGGTGGCTGACGAAACGAGGAGGGTAACCTTTTCGGACTCCCCAAGAACACTATCGAGACTTTTCCGGGTAAGAAAGAGGCGTGAAGTGAATCATCCATGACACATGGTGCGGCGAAATCTTGGGTTATGACATCGTTTCGTTCTTTTCTTTAAGGGGTTTTTGATGTCTTGGGAGGAGGGAGCCACCATTGACAAAAACAACAACAGCAAGCGGTGAAGGACGGAAAGTAAGATATTTGAGTTGGGTGTGAAGAGATAGATGGATGGTGGGGGATATGCATCGTCCAAGTACTCGACGATCACATGACAAGGATGGCTTCAGCTTCAAACCACATGACCTCGGCCCATTCAAAAGAACAACTCAAGGGTCGTGTCAAAGAAACGATGATGGATTGAACAATGGAGGAAAAAGGGGAAAGGACACACAAGAGTTAGGACGATCATGCTATTCATCGGGGGGGTTGGTTATTGCAGGGGTGGTGATGGTGGGTGTGGCAAACAACAGTCTTGGGGGAGGGGGAAGGGCATGGCGTTGATGATGTGAAATGTCTGAAAGCCATTCAATTGTTGGGGGGGAGCGTGTTGTCTGTCCACTCCCCTCCCCACACCCAAATGGCAAATAGTTCAGTTCAATCCCAATGTCACATCCCTGTCTTTCCTCGAACAAAAAAACGTTGTTCATCGCTGACTACTTACTACAACACACAAAGCAAAGTCTGAGTCGGTACGCTGGGTGATGGTGTGGTGGTGAGGGAATCTAGTTCCCAATAAACCCCTAAATGGTGCTTTACTTGTTTCTCAGACCATGATCATGGTGGGAGTGGGATTAGATGTTGGAGTCAATTGGGTGCGAATTAGTGAAAGTAAGTGGGAAGCAGCAACATTAGCCACCATTATCATAATTAGAAGGAAATAAAAATTGGGAATTGGAGAAATTTGACAGCCTTGTTGCCTTGTTTCATGAGATGGCTCCAAAAGGGAGAGAGGAGACCCACTTCTTCTTTCTCTTCCTCCTTTTACTAAGAATCAAAGGTGGCCGTTCCACCGCCCCCCATTGTCCAAAAGCCCTTTGAGATCACAATCACGAGGAACAAGATCCAAAAATTTAGTGGCATTTTACGCATGTGATACATATACTTTGTCTTATAATCCTCCTTTTTTTTTCTTCTTTCTAAGGGTTGGCTTGATCGATTCATTGCATGCGTCATACTCGATTTCTTTGTTGGGGAGGGGGTAGGGGAGTTCATCAGAAGCAATGAATAAAGAAGACAAGACATAGGGCGTGATGATGGATGGATTATTACATGAGAAATTGCTGTCCTTGTCCTTGTCATTGTCCACCCTTTTAACAATACTAACGCATATAGGCGCCTTAGCCTAGCTGTACTCAATTATATAATATATATATATATAAGTTGTGGAGTCACACCCCTCCAAAGCATTCTCGACCCAAGTAAAGGACAAGTTCTGAGTTAGCTTTCGGTGACGTTTGTGTTGTGTATGTGTGCACACCTCCCACGTTTTGTTTCTTTCGTTTTTTAAATAGGGGGGAATGGCTAGGAGGGAGGAAAATGACGACCACTCTTTAGGAAATCTCGGGGTATCATTATTGGTGGCACTTTGGGGGCGACTCTGTCGAATTTGATCAAATGGTAATAATCTCTTCTTAGTGTGTAATTAGAAAGCCTTAAAAAGGAATTCATGTGATGTCGAAAGGGCCAAAACCTACAAGAAATGTAATGCAGACAAGTTTCGGACGCTCCACATAGTCGATACATCCGAGCCATACAACGAGATTGGGATAGGCCCATGTAAACTGGGCCTAAAGCCCATTCATATTAAGACCGTGACCCGGCCCAATTAATTAAGACCGGATGATCCGTCGAGCCTAATAAATAATAACTTGGGAAGAAGACTTGATGGATGCCGGTGCCATTCGGGCACGCATGAATGCGAACTTGTACGCGTTCGATGGGAGTGTAGACTGTGTACGTAATCGTGTAGTCAAGTGCGGTGCGGATTTGCATTGTCTCAATCAAGAGACCCACCACACCATTATTCGTTCGTGTCGTGCAGAGAGACCCTTGTTTCTTTGTTGTTGTTGTTTGATTTTCCTCCTTACAAGTAATATCAACATCATCAGTGCTTTTGTAAATTTCTTACAAGAGATACAATGGGCGCCATGCCCTGTCATTTTTGTTTTTTTGTTTTTTGGAGAGAAAGAGGGTTTCATCAATCAATGAGGGGAGGGTGGTTTGGGGCTATTGACTTGCGATAAACATTCTTTTATACCTCGATCCCTCTCAATTTGTTCCATTTGTTGCTCCATCCATGGTGGCCGAATTCAATTGGGAGGGGTTCATGGAAGGATCGTGGGAGGTCTGATAAATAGGAAGAGAGAATCCCATTATTCAAATTGATTATTTTATATAAAAAAAAAGAATTTCCCCCTGGTGAGGAGACATTGGCTGAAGCCATTGCACATGCCCACATTGTAATCATCAAATAAAAAATTATGTGTACGTACACTCTCGAAATGAGGTGGGTTTTATTAGCATTTTGTTGTTTTCGTTTACTTAATGTTGGGCATAATGTACAATGAATACGATACACGTGTGCTCTCACCCACCCTTCATTTATTTCCCTTCACGGAATTTCATGGCGAATCTTCTCTATCTTTCCACTTAACCTACAATTACAATAATACTAATGGGGGGGTTTCCCAAATACCAAGGTTAAACGTATTTGAGAGCGATTCCTTTTCCTTTCTTTCTAGGGACTACACATGTGATGCGTTTGGGGGGGTATTTCGTAAGGACATTTATGAGCAAAGCGGCCCCAAGGTCTTCGCTTTTTGATGTGGTGTTGGTGTCTCATTGGCCTTCAATTTCCGTGACAAAAACTTATATGAATGTTTCTTTTTAAGGGGAGTTCTCAAACTTGAATAGTTGGGGTCTTTTTTTTTCTATTTTCTATTCATTATTTCTTAACTTATAAATGGTTTCGAAAATAGGGACTGCCTGAAGTCGATTATATTGCGATTTGAAGAATATATGATTCCCTCGTAAAATATACGGAAGGGAAGATAATATATCTCTTATATTAGAGAGTAAATCCTGAGAGCATAGAAGATGGATATACGAGTGTAAAGAGTGTGGCGGTAATGAGGAGGTTAGAGAGTGGTCTCAACCTAAGTTTGTAATTCATTGATATAGTGAAATCTTCTTTTTCGTCCGTGGATTTAGGTCGATTGACTGAACCACGTAAATTATTTGTCTCCTTATTTTTCATTAACTTTCGATTAAGAACCGGATTCGGTTCGACTCGCTTTTGAGTGATTCCGCGCGCCAACGTATACTTATATATAGGTTGGCGTAACGCGTGCTTCTAAAAGGTTCCCGGGGATTTGAGTTTTGATGGCGTGTGGGTGGGAGACGGCATCTTGTCTCCCTAAGAAGCAACACACGCCCAACTAGTAATTCTTAACATAAGCTAAACATTTGAAGGAATGGAATAATTAAGGAAAGAGGGTGGGTGCGTTCCTTTTTTTTTTGTAGGAAATTAATTTTAAAGGACAATAATGTAAGAAGCGTGAGTGGACAAGACAAAAGACTGAAAACAGAATCTAAGCACACATAAAATGAAGTTTAATAAAGAGATCAACTAGGGTTTGGCAGATTATCATCATCATATGCATGATGCCGGGTTGCCTTGGAACACACATTCGGGCATCCCGCATCAATCAAGGGGTTTCCTTTCAATTCATTTCCTAATACAACTAGCTTAGTTATTTAATGTCTAACTAATATGTTAAGTGTGATAGGGGCATGTGCATGCAGGACCCAATTCAGCATCTTTCCCTCCCTCCCCCACCCACAAACCCATCTCGATGATGATGATTTAATATAAAGCCATTAGCCACTTTGGCTTTGTATTATTCCAAATTCATTTGTTTGTTTCCAGAATGACACCCACTGATTTTGATGTGGTGGGTCCTTGAAAGTTATTATGTCGATTTCTCCCTCTCGCCCCACTAATCTGACCATTTCTCCCTTCTTTTGTTTTCTTCTCCCCCTCCTTGTTAACAATGTGCCTAACCTCACCCCGAGCATAAAATAGTGATATATTTATGTACTTTGGGAGGCTGTTTTTCGGGGTAAATATGATGATGTCACGTCGCATTATGAAGAGTTACAAAAAGGAAAAAAAAAAATAATGCAACTCATATTACTGATTTTTTTTAATCCCAAGAACCGAATCACTTATTGTATTATATAGAGAAATCCTTTTTTAAAAAAATTATAAAAATAAAAACATCGTATATTATGACTATAAAAAACTAAATATATTATTATATTTGATTGTTTCAAATTAGAATCAAATACTCCTTTGATGATAATTCTAATAATTTTCTCTACGGATGAATTACTTACATGTACATATTTTTTATAAAGTAAAAATAAAAATAATTTTGATTAATTAATTCAATACTATTTATTAAATGAGTTATGTAAATATATAAACGTATTTTATTTTAAAACTCGAATCGGGATATATACTTTATCGTATCATATCATGTCTCGAATTGTTTATTTAAAAAACACATTTAACTAAATCGAGTATGCTTTAAATCATGTTGTACAAAGGAGGTAACTATCATGAACGAGAGAGAAAGTCTCGTTGGAAAGAAAGAGAGAGGCATTTGTTTTAAAGCGAGTCATGTAATAGAAAAGAAAGAAAATATACTTAAATGAATGAAACAATACAATTTCCCTAACTCTATCAATCATGACATCTCATGTGATGGTGACAATCAACAACTAAGACACATTGTGAAGTGGCGCTTTATTATATTTGCCAAAAATTGCTTTTAAAAATGGGATTTCCGTATCTGGAGGGGGTTTTGATTTTTCTCTCCTATCTATCGTTGGAGCTAAAAGCCAAGGGTGAGTGAGACACGCACGCACGAAAATAAAAGAAATTTATTTTCAATATTTCGTAATTTACGATATTATTAATTTTCACCGGCCATGTAATTCATATAGCGTTGCTGTTTTGGACCACTGACAGTTGACCACTTGAGCGATTTTCTTAGCTTGAAAATGGTTCAGGTTACGACCGCTTTCCGGCATATTTTCAAGAGTAAAAAAGAATTAAGAAGTAGATATGTTTCCATATTTTTTTGATGTTAGAGGTAAATAAAAAAAAAGTGAGTCACAGACGTGTGGTTGTTGTGCACGTGGGAGGGAGTGAGTCTCTCCGGGTGGGGTGGTTGTTGTTTTAACACTTAAAAAACTAGAGCTCCTCCCGCTTCAATGGCTTAATGTATCCGAGGGAACACACACAACCAAACCCCCTACCCACCACTCTCTGCTGTCACCTCGGCGTCGTAAATTGCAAAGGCTAATTTCTTTCTTTTCTTTTCTTTTTTTCTTTTTTAAAATGTTTTGGGCGGTGGTTTTGTTTATTTATTATTTCCCGAATTCCAATAAAAATGGCGTACGGATATTCCACCTTTTTGTTTATTTTGGGTCCTCTTTTTCGTTTATAAAAAATAGGACTTTTTTTTTTAATGGTGGGAGTAGGAGTGAGTGGGACACAACTTTTTTTCATTTTGGGTACTGACGAAAGGTGTCGTCGTCGTGTGTTTATTTTGTTAATTTTAAGACTACTCAACAAAAACAACCTTCTTATTTTTACACAGGTCAACCTGGTCCTCTATTATCATATTAAAAAAAAAAGAAATTATTATGATTATTTACTGAGTGATTGAGAAAAGGAGAGGGGCAGGAGGAGGCGACAATGAGGACTTTTGTTGGGTAGTAGTGAAGGGAACCCAGGAATTATTATGCCGGTCTCTCTCTCTCTCTCGCTAATGGTTTTCCTTTTCTCTTTTCTTCATAAAGAAATTAATAATTTATTTATTTATGTACCAACCTCATATGAAACCACCACCCGACCCAAAGTCAGTCTTCCTACCAAAAAAAGAACAATCATTCATAATTAAAATAAAAAAAAATTCAACGGGAAAGTGACACGGACAACAACGTTGTAAACGTCGGGCCAAGTGGTGGGCCCCAAATAAAAATGATTTAGTTTATATACGCGTTGCCCATGGCAGGTGCACACGTATACACACTCCCCTAATGGAACGACCCTTATTACATCGACGTTTTGTGGCGGTCTCCTATTGGTTTATAATAATATTCAATTAATTTTTATTTTAAAAAAATAATAATCATCCATCCAATCAAACCCCGCCACTTGATTGTCGTCACGTGAAGGGGGGAAGGAGAAGAAGACCTTTCGACTTCACCTTTGGGGCCCACCTCCTCCTCCGCTACCCGACAATTATTAACCCAAAAAGCTTTAATAAAAATTTAAAAATGGAACTGTCTGTGGGTCCCAATCCCCACTGTCATCATTGATTGGCAAGTATGCTTATTATTATTATTATATTGTAAGACAAATTATTTCATTCGACAATAATAAATTTGTTAATTATTTAAATAAAACGAGCTCCCCCACCCCCCCTTTCCCTACCACTTTAAATTCTTTATTTTATTTTTTTTTTAATTTTAATAATATAAAACGAAGCCCCGGTTTCCCACCGTGACCACCACCACCTCCTCGACAAAGCTGCCGTTGGTTTTGCTCTCTCCCTTCCTTCCCTTTCCTTCTCGTATTTAACGCCGCCCTTCCTTCCTCCTTTCCTCCCTCTTTCCTTCTTCCTCACGTAGATTCATCGTCACTCCCCCAGACAGAGACGCCTTCCCACGATCTCCTCCCCCACCACACCCATCGCCCCATATGGACTCCGTGGCTGTAAGGAGGCACTGCTACTCCCACGAGGACGATGGCCTCGCCTCCCTCGCCGATATGGAAGCCGGCAACAACTTCACCAACATCAACATCAACAACAAGCTGTACTGTCACTCCATATGTCACTCCACCCAGATCTGCTCCCCCAGGGGGGGTTTCAGGAGCCGCCCTTACGGGTCCCCGATATCCGGGAGGTTTCACGACGCCAGGTGGCCCGAGGAGGAGGAGGAGGAGAGGCGGCAGCCCCACTTCTTGGAGGCCTGCTTCCGTTGCAGGAAGCAGCTGGGGAACAACAGGGACATATTCATGTACGGAGGGGACACCGCCTTCTGCAGCGAGGAGTGCAGGCAGGAGCAGATCGACATGGACGAATCCAAGGAGAAGAGGAAGAAGAAGATCAACCCTTCTTCCTCCTCCTCCTCCTCCTCCATGAAGGCTTTGAGGAAGAAGCAACAAGAGTCTACCAACAGGGATTACAAAGCGTTCTGCCCAGGAGCTGTTGCTGCTGCTTGATTGGAAGCCACCACCACATATATATATATATATATATATCGATAAAAAATAACAAATCCATGTTTCTTGTATCTACCCACGCTACTAAAACCCACCCAGACCCAGCTGAAGATTATATGGCCGGGGAGAGCACTGAGGAGAGAAGACTATACAATTTCCCAACCCACCCCACTCCTCCCCAGTTTCTTGAGGAATTTTCCATTTTTAGTTTCTCTAGGTTCTGCTGCTCCTTATGGGTATTTTGTAATCATGGCGATGGAGAAGAGATCGATCGAGATGATATATGCTCAATGAATCGGCCCCTGTTTTACTCTCCGTCTTCTACCTTGAAGTAGTAATAACAATATCTGACATGATCAAAAAAGCTGATGTTAAGAGAGGGATGCTGTAACCATTCAAGAACTGAAACCAATGCCCTCCCAGATGAACAATCGTTAACAAGAGAGCCCCCTAATGACTAACGCCTCTCTCGATATGGGGGTTCAACTTAGTAGTAGAAGTTTCGGTTGACAATCTTCCTCAGCTTTTGGTTTGGTTTTTTCCCTGGGCCTCCTGATGGTGCTGTGCTCCTCACTGTTACTGCGCTGGCCCGTGCTGTTCTATTAAAAAAGGATAGGCAAAATCGATCAGTTTATGGTAAGGATGGATGTGTCCCCTTACTTTCGAGGTGTAAGCTCCAAACGGCCTTGACTTTACCGCAGTCCTTGCACCCCCAGATGCCTACAGCCTTCCTCTTCACAGCGAACTGCACAGGAATGAAACACTTAGTAGTTGCTCATGGAAAGAAACAATTGATCTTGAGTTTCCAAATGTTCAATGGAATTGACAGGGGAACGATTCTTCCTGCTTCATCAATCAAAACCACCACTACCCGCAAATTTCGCACAAGTATTTGCTGTGCTGGGTAGCCTCCATTTTCTTAATCTGTTTACGGAGACTCACCACAGCGAGTCCCTGCAAAGGTTATAGCACAAGGTACAATACTCACACTGTCCCGCGCTCTGTGTAATGTGATAAATGCAAGGGAATTGTGACAAAACCAATAGCAGTAGTAGCAGCAGAAAACTTGGGGCTTATTTCCTTTGAACAAAAAGAAAAGGTCCCACCGGGAGTCGAACCCAGGTCGCTGGATTCAAAGTCCAGAGTGCTAACCACTACACCATGGAACCCCTTTGTGCATATAATATATTAAAACAATATACTAGAAAGAAACTTACTCACTACATCTACCGAAACGAGGCAAAAAATGGAAGCGCGTCCGGCTCCGGATCAAAAGGTTGCGTGTTGGAATTTTTTTTCCCGGATTGCTTTTGCTCTATTTGGTTTGGTTTGGTTTAGTTCGGGTTGAACCGCCCCACTGAACACGATTTTCTTAACTGACCTCATTCGGAAAGCTCTTTTCTTAAAAAAGAAAACTACGTCGTGTGTTCGTGTAAGTAGCTTTCTTTGGTCATTCATACTTGTCCTTAAGTCCTAGGGGCGACTGATAAGCAGCTCTCCCTCCGGAAACGAACCCATGCACGGCACGTCTAGTAGGATATCCTGCTCTCTACAGTCGTCTGCGGCCACCACAAAGGAATCCATCAACGGTTGTTCTCCGACTCTGTCTGCATTACAATGTAACGATAAGGATTTCCCCCCTTATAGCCAGGATACGACAGAAAGTCAGGGACCGACCTGATACTTCATGATTCTCGATGTCGCGTGTTCTTTTTCCTCCCATTGGGTTCCATCTCGGGTTACCGCCGCTGATGGCTGACTTTGACGGAATTGTCCGGCGTCCCTGGTTCTGTGGCAGTTGAGTTATGGTTATCGAAGATTTCTCGGCTTAAAAAGGCAAAAAAAGCAAGTCTTGATCTGGTTATCTGGGTAAATACCTGGAGCATCTTCATATTATTGTAATCTTCTCTAGTGGATTCGCTCTGATGTTGGATGAGGGCAGAGCCATGTCCAAACTCTGCTGGCCCTGTCGGCATTTGTCTCTCCAGAAGCAAATACTCGTCCGAGGTTGTGCTGGAGAAGCAAGAAGAAGACTGCTGTTCCTGTAATATGGTATGCAGGTACTTGGCAAAATTTTCGACAGAAGAATGTTTCGCACGGTCCGTGCACATCCTCTTCCGAGACGGTTCCATCGACTCCTGGACAACTGATTCCGCTGGACCTGCACAACAATACAGAATGTAATGAACTCTTCAGGATAATACACGCACGTGTAATGAAGTTCTTGAATACTGGAACCTGTCAAATCACCAGTAATCACACTCCCGAACCATGCATCAGACTCTGAGATAGCCGAGCCCGAGCTGGGCCTGTTACTAATAACATCTTCATCCATGGCCTTCTGGTGTACTGCAACAGAACCAACCTTGCGAGATATTTTCTCATCCTCATTCTGCTTCCTAGCGTGATGTTTAACACCTTTTCCCTTGTAGGAATATGTGTTATTCACATGAAAAGACCTGTGGTCCTCGTATATTATGGATTCTACGCGACAATGCAGAGGAGTATAGTTCATGAGGGAGCCCTTTGTCCTCCACCTCGAACCACACGCATTGCAAAGGACCGGTTTTTCTGGAGGACCATTCCTCCACAGTGGAGTACCTGTCACAAGACAGGTTTGGATTATGAACGATGGTCAACATCGACTACACAATCAAATGCATGTACTGTGAGAATTCTCATCGCTAACTCTCTTGCTAAGGAAGTGAACTGCCCAATTTCCATGTTAGTCCTAATTCAAATCACTTCTCCCTATGCCTCTAAACAAATCAGCAGGGACTGCATTCTCGCTAATCATATTCGTCACGAGCCGCAGCGGACATGAGGCGGAGAGGTTCATAGTTCATAGACCAATTCACCATCAGAGTGTTCCTCAGCGGATAAATCGCCATCAACCAATCCAAACATATTTGGAAGATCCCAGGACAAGCGAAACAGAAACAGGAACGTGGGAAGAACAGCTCAACTATTACCAATTCAGCAACAATCCAACACTGAGAGAACATCAATTTGACAGCAAGAACAAGCAACTCACTGGTAACCCCGCAATGACAGCATGGACCTCGTTTCCCCATGTTTCCTTCTCACTTTTTTTATATCTCAACGACAATTGAGCCCAGAAAGGAAAGAGGAAAATACCAAAATAGCTCAAACTCTATGCACAAAACTTGGGGGTGTCTCAGGGAAGAATCCCAAGAAAATGTTTTTCAGCAACCCCTGGACAAACCCAGAAACACACACAGGAAAATTTACAAAAAGATGGGGAAGTGGGGAAGATGGATTAACAACACTGGGGATAGATAGATAGATAGATTGGGGGGGGGGGGATAGTGGTGAAGGGTGTATTACAAATCCCAGTTGGGGAAATAAAGAAAAGGGAAAGGACCACACCACAACAGAGGGAGGGGAGGAAGGAAAGTCCACCAAAATATTAATGGTAAGAGACCAGGAAGGGATGAAGGCGAAAGAAACTACTCCTGCTGCTGCTGCTATTTGTTGTTACTGAGAACAAGGAGGAGAACTTGTGGGAATTTTCTTTTATATTTTCTCTCGGACAAAGTCTGAGGAAAGATGTCAAATTTGTTGCAAGAACCAAAACCCAGATGCCAAAAGAAATGTAGAATGGAATCCCATTTCTGATGATAAGTTAAAATATAATGAGAGAGTTTAGATGGGTCGGTCAGATGACGTCCCATGATTTGGCACCTTTCTTTAAGGTCCTATGAATTATCATGATCCCTATCCACCTACAGACACAGTGGCTTTGACCTGGTATATATATTTCAATCTTGTAAGGAAGGAAAGGACTCCTCATCTTAATCGAATATCTCAAATCTTTCATAGGCTTTGGGAGCCACGAGGAAGTGGATGCTGTCCGAAATGAAACCCTATTTGGGCTCAAACTAAAACCAGATCAAACTGCAAAAGTTTATCTTAGCCTCTCTCTGTAAACAACAAAGAGTTGCATCATTTACACCAAATGGATAGAGGAAAGCTGAATAAAATAGGGCCCTGGAATTGTAATGCCATTTCCCTTCAGCCATCCATTTATTATCACCCAGCTTTAGCCTCAACTGCTTCTACAGATTTTCCAAAAGATGACATAAGCTACAGGGACTGATGAAATCTCAACTCACCTTCCATCGGTAGAGAACACCGGAATATGCCTATAGAGATGGATAGAGAGAGAGGCAAAAAAATTGTGGCCCCAACACTATTGCTGCATCTGAAGATTGTTGCGGCATCCAGATTTAAAAACCTTCTCAAACCTTCATCTCAATTTTACTAGGGACTTGCCCTTGGTGATCTACTCCCGTATCCGCAGTAGCGCTCTTTTCTCCGGAAGCTTCTTTCTCTGATTTTTCTTTCTCAAGCAACACCTGTTCCTGCATGGCTTTCATCATTTCCTTGACCATCCTTTCCTCCCCCTCAAGCTGCACCTTCATAATCGTCTCTGCTTGCTTGTCCAGTGGCTTGAAATAATCCTCAATCGCAGCCTCCTGAATGGCAGCCGATTTGCAGTAACAATAAGTGGAGAAACAATTTGCTAGGAAGTTTTGACACATGACGCGCAGAAAGTTGACGACTGTTAGAACCACACAAACTGACAGTTTAGCCAGCCAACCAAAGAGCCCAGATCACAATATTGAAGTGCAAGGGAAGATCGATCATTCAGGCTTCGAGAAGTGGTGCCCTAAGACAAGCTACACAAGAAATCAAGACAAGCCTGTATCCCTCATAAAACAAATTATTTAGTATCAGTGCATACTGAGCAGATAGCTGATTTTCCAGTAAGATTATCAAGTGGCATTACTGAACCATAAAAACTATACAATCTTCATGAATTATGATGGCATTGAGGGAAATTTAAAACATTGTTCAAGGATAATAGTTTTTTATGCACAACCAAGACTAGTAGCTTGGAATCAAACAAACCCGGGAATGTACAAGTAAAACAGCATAAAGGAGTGTTGAAATAGGTTCCATCAAAAGACAACGCAGACATTAAGTGATTCCCAGGAATACCTTTTTGAACTTTCAAGGAAAAAAGTGCGTATTGTATTCAACATTAAGTCCAGAGGACGTAAACAGTTCTTACAGTTTCCTCCAGCTGCTTATTCAAATTCTGCATCTCTTCAACCATATGACGAACCTCGGACAGAATGACCTGCTCCGGGACCTTTCTCAGTGAAACCTTTCTTTCTTCAGCCTGCAAAGAGAAAAACCAACGCGCAAACATAATTCCCTCTCCTACACCACCCGAAACACAAAATTCTCGAAAGGAATCGCAGGAAACGTCGACCCAAATGACGGAATCAGTCAAGAATCAGTAACCTAAAAGACCGGAATTCGATCTCGATAACGAATTGCGAAGCCAAAAGGGAGGCGGCACCCAAACAAAAACCCAACCTGCTGGAGGCGTTTCTCGAGTTGCATACGGAAAGACTTTATCCTCCGCTCCTCGTAACCAGAGAGGACCCTCACGTAGAACATTGCCCTCCTCCCGAACTCCAACAGCTTATCCATTTCTAACCAAGTCAAATCGGCGAATCCACCCCCCGCACAGATCGATCAACGCCCCCCCGCCCCGTCAAAAACCTTCCGGTCACGCCGCAACTAGAAACACGCAGCAAAGCAAAATCCGAATCTCTTCCTACCACTAGAGGAGTGAGTCAGTTGACGGCGGCGGCGGCGGCGGGGCAGATGTCAGCGACCGTAGCCCAAGCCCAGAATCCCTCCCGTTGAAATATGGCTTAGGAAGGAACGCCCCTGCACACAAGCAGTGTGGGAAGGAGGGGGGGGTTGTTACAGTGACACTTGGGCCTCCTGCTGCTTGATAGTGGGCCTCAGGACGCTTCTCTTCTTTTTTCTTTAATAAATTATGCAGGAGTCGGCTTGGAATCATTTGACTTGACCCCAAGGCACATGCAACAGAAATATCATAGTAAAAAGATTATTAGGGAAAAGAAAAGAAAATTATGAACATGTTACGTGTGTTGTTAGGATGATGCATCCCGCACTTGGATTAGCTTTTCGATTGGTTGGGGGTGAGGGTCCCTCCTTGTTTCATAGTCCTGTTCCATGCCCATCCTGAAGAGCTCCTGCTTCCTAATGTCGTCGTGACACAGCCTGAAGAACTCGTGCTTGATCGCCTCCTCGGTGCTGATCCTCAGCCTCGGGTTCGCCGTCAGGCACTTGTCCAGGCGATCATCGTATAGTGATTCAGGGATTGATGAGATGAGTTCTGGCCTTTTCGTGGATTTCCGGCAGAACTCCTGGATACTCATGGATGGGAGCAATCAAACATTGTAGAGGTCCTGCAAGTACATAAGCAGGTGCTTAGATCATCAGGCTGTAGTTACATGATCTGCGTCATATTGTTTATGTGCCAAGGTTATTGTTGCCGTAGGGAAAGATGATTCTCGGCCGTGCAACCTCGCCACCTCCCATAGGTCTTCGCTGCCCCTGAATTTGGTTATGTACTGTTCCTGAAAAGTTTCGACACCAATCCTGTAAGAGAAATGCAGACTGAAAGGTGTGACAAATCAAAAGCACAGATAGCATACTGCTCGGGGTCGCCCACGAATGGCATTCTTCCCAAGATCAGGTATAGCAAGGTGACCCCTGCAGACCAAACATCCAGCTTAGGGCCTTGATGGAATGATTTCAGTAGGACCTGCAGAAAAAGAGACTGTCTTAGTTATAAAGTCATCAGGAAGTGCAGCCAACACAGAATTCCGTCAAAATGGACATCCGAGCTAGTAATTGTTCAACAATTTTCAATTTCCGTTACTATGTGCTCTATCAAATTATCCCCATGAAATTTGCAGATGCATCCAGCAGTAAACGCATGTGGACTCTAACCTCCGGAGCTCGAAATCCTTTTTTTCCTACATAGGGCCCTTCTTTCCTTTGGTAACCTGAGATCGTAATTATAAGTACCCACACTGTTGGTAATACTATTAGCCGACCAATAAGGAAGGAGATATAAGTCCCTACAACTTTTCGGAGAAGCTGCGGCACCTGGAACAGGAATTCCCTTAAAGTGAAGAGGCATTGGAGATATCATCACCTGTTTTCCTTCCAGTTTTGGAATGCTTGATACTTCTTGATTCGTGCACATAGCTTCATGGAGGAGACTTATAAGCTCCTTCCTGCCTGGTCTTGGCATGGGCTCCCGCGTCCTTTCCCCTGAAGGTGTAATATTGCTTGCGTCTTTGGCAGAGGTTATGCCTGAGCCATCTGCACCTTGACTTATCATGGTATTCTTTCTGACTAGCTAGTTTGTTACTTGACTTGACTTCATACAGGTCTTTCCTTTTGGAGTTCCGGATTTCCAGTACTTTTGGCCCTTTGCTCTCCTCCCACTTTTGAGAATTTAACCATCTTCCGCCAGTGAGCTTAGGATTCTTCATTGGACTGAGTGACTTTGCATCTGGAAATTTAGGAGCCACAGATATAGGAGTATCCGCAAGTCTTGACTTGTAAATTGAACCATCTGTTATTCCTAAAACATTACATCAAAATATGGTTGACCTCCCAAAGAAAAATGAGTCCAGAAAACCTACAGTGCGCCAGTAACCACTAACTACAGAAATGCAGTTAAGCAGCAAACACTACAAGTATGAAAATATCAGCAAACTGTGCTTGGACTTAAATTCCTTGTACTAATTAGGGAAGCATTTCCTTTCATTCCAGTAAGATGGTGCAAAAGAGATGGGTTCACTGGGGGCTTCTACTCGTCTAATGTGTTGCTGGGCGATGTCTTCGGTCTGCAGATGTGTTCACCAAGTTCAGGCCAGCCGAGGGGTTTTGCGAATCGTTGCATTCGGACCTCCGAGGATTGTTAACTCTCTACGAAGCTAGCCATTTACGGGTCCAAGGAGAAGATATCCTTGAGGAGGCAAACGCCTTCACCACTGCACGTCTCCAATCAATCCATGAAATTAAGGCATGCCCTGGGGATGATCTTCTAAAAAACAGGCCTGCCACGCGCTGAGGACACCGATACGAAAGGGATTCCCACGGCTCGAGACGAGGCGGTACATCCCTATCTACAGGGAAGATCCGTCACGAGACAACACCCTCTACTCCTTGGCTGTACTTGATTTTAACTCCCTGCAGGAACAACATTGGCAGGAGCTTGGGATCATCTCAAGGTATAGTTCCACGGATTGAACTCATTTTTCCATCAATTCTTGTGGTGAAGTGGTAAGGAATATCTGGTTATGAAAGGTGGTGGAAGAACCTTGACATTCCAAGAAAGCTGCCTCGGGCGAGAGATCGGGTTGCAGAGTGCTACTTCTGGTCATTGGGCGTATTCTTCGAGCCGGCGTTTGCGCTTGCTAGAAGTGTGCTCGCTAAAATCATCATGATGATTACGGTCATCGATGACATTTACGATGATTATGGTACAATGGAAGAACTGGAAATGTTTGATCAAGCTGTAGAAAGGTACAAACCGATTGAACGCCACGTTATTGCCGTAACAACAACATTAAGTGAGTTTCAGAGGTTAATTTGCAACCCCACAAACATATGTTTCAGATGGGATCGAGATGCGGCAAAAGAATTGCCAGATTACCTGGAATGGTTCTACAATGTATTTCTGGATGTGTACATGAAGAGACTGCTAACATTGGGGGACAACCGTATCGTCACGACTATGCAGTAGTAGCAGTGAGTACCTAATTTTCGACCCCACGTTGAATTGCTTTCGATATGTGCCTAAAACGGCCTCTCACAAACATGCTGTTTGTTTAGATGAAAGAGGAGGTGAGTGCATACCACGAGGAGGCGAGATTGTACTACAATGGTCGTGTTCCGCCGCTGGAGGAGTACCTGCGCGTCACATTGTTTTCATCCGCAAGTAAATTGATGGTGCTCACATCCTTTGTTGGAATGGGAGATGTTGCGACTGAAGATGATTTTAAATGGATAGCTAAGCGCCTTAAGATTTTGAGGGCATTGGAGATCGTTTCCCGGATAATGGATGATTTACGTGGCCATAAGGTAAGAGTACCGACCTCATCCTTTACTCGTTCTCCCGGCATCACACGAAAGAAATCAGGGTCATCTAGATTTATGTCCGAGTTGGTTTTGATAGCAAAATCTAGCAATTTAAGATAATTGTTAGATTTCAAGCGCGGAAGCAATAAAATTAGATAAACTTTTATGTAAAAAAAAATAAAAAATAAAATCCTTACCCGAAAATGTACCTCGAAATTCCGGTAAACCCAAAACAAAGACGCAAAATCAAGAGCCCCACGTGTGACTCCTCTAGCGGTATCCACGCGCACGCGATTACGAAGGCGCTAAAAGTCGAAGAGAAGAAAAAGATCAACTTGGAGGATATCCCTATTATCTCCACAGGCTCCAAAGGATTTATCCACAACAATCCACCACTTGTGATCAACGAGGGTGGAACAACTGTGCGACAAGATCATCAGGTTTCATATTAACCTCCGTTTCGAAGGAGGAAAAATTTCTATAGACCGGTAAGAACGAGCCTTTTCTTCCTCTTGAGGATCATCGACACTCTGAGTACATTCCCCAAACCGTGCACGGAAGAGGGATGGCTATGCAGGAGGCGATGGCTGTACCTGGTCTCATGCCCGAAATAAGGGATTACCTGGCCCGACTAGTTGAGCAAGTGATTCCTGGAGCAAACGATATGAATGAGGTTGAACTCTATTGAGCTCCTTACCATGACAACATCGACCGGGACTATCCTTTTCCAAGGGGAAATCGTGTGCCTGAATTTGCCCGTTTCTGGGGCGAAGAAGGCATTTCGCCCGCGGAACATATTACCCGCTTCTCTCACCAGGTTGGAGAAGCCGCCACTAATGGATTATGAAAACTTTGCCTGTTTCTCAACTCTCACGACCTTTACGTGGTATGCAAATCTTTTCTCGAATTCGGTGTGAATCTTTTCCCGAATTGAGGAATTCGGCCTTTACATGGTATGTGAATCCGTATGTGCTTCCGCTTAAGGGTGTCTGTCCGCTGCCTTCTCCTCTTTTTCTTCATTCATACGGCGGCCATACAACGAACCTGCGAGCACCAGTTGCTCGAAATTTTCCGACGTGTTTGGGTCCGACTTGTCTAGCGGTTACTTCTGGAGCGAACAATCTTTGTTTCTTTTTTACTTCCATTGTATTTACAACGTGTGAAGTATGCTGCATAATTGACCTTGCTTTCGGCCGCAAAATGTAGCTACGCTAAGTGGCAAGCCAGAAAATTTTCTTGAGGGGGGCCGAATTGAGCTATCCAATGGTTTGAAGGGTCAAATTCAATTATCTCTAAAAGCTACGGGGCCATGTTTATCGGTCACGGCTAAAATCCCGTGTCCGGGACTCCCATGAGTTCGGACATGTAACCACCGACATTGGCAATTGTGCAGACATATCGGCGATTCTGTTAAGACACGTGCACGCTTTTTTTTACATGTGTTTTCCTGTTCAGGCATGTGTACAAGCTTTCATACTATGTCTGAACTCACGGGATTTTAGCGTGGACCCATGTTTACCTCCAATCCCCATGGCTCCACCACCACTAGTTATGCTCTTCTTCATGTCAACTGATTTAAGAATTTATAATTCGATAAATAAAATTACATATTTTATTATATATAGTGAGAAGTTTTTCAACCCCCAAAAGGACAAATTGTATAGCTTCCTTATAATTTATATATTTCATTATCTTTTGATAACTTCCCAATATATCTATCCATAAGGAGTCTGGGAAAGATAATATGGAACTGGTAGGGATAAGAAAGTTAAATTCAGCATGTGATTGGAAATAAATTCGTTTGTTCGAAATTACTGGGACGAGTGGGAGGATCGTGAAGTTGTACAATTATTATCTTAAAACAGAAGATACAAAAGTAGAAGCAAAAACACATAGTGCAGCCATCAATATTAATTTCGACGAGGGACGGAAGACTAAGAGCGCACCTTCCTTTCAGTTTGGGACACTTCTTCACGATTAGCTGGCGGAGGCAGGGGAATGGCTGGCCGTTCTCATCCCCTCCGTTGTACAACCACTTCTCCCAGGCACCCATGTTCTCGAAGCTCAACATCTTCAATGACTGAAAAGATGGCCCTTTAGACCCGTAAAACTCAGGACCTATGGAAGATATCCCTTCAAGACCGCTCATTTCCAACCTTTCCAGCAAGGGAAGTTGTCCGAAGGGTGGCAATGAATTCACATTTCTACAACCTCTCAGGGTTATGCTCATGACATTTTCCATACAGCACTGATTATTAAATCAGGATGGAAATCTTTTCGCCCCATATCCATTGATAACAAGGGATTCAATCTTCTTCGGAGGTTGCAGATGGTGTAGAAGATTGAATTGATGGTCACCTTCACGAGAAATTTCATAACCTGATCCCCAGTCCAAGCTTAATTTGAGAAACGCTTCCTTCACGAATAGATTAGTAAGCCTCGCGTCTTCAACGTCATGTAGATACTGCAAATTACGAACATGCAACTCCCGCTGAAGGCATCCGAGTGGTCCCAGCTGCTTCAACTCTTGACCGAGCTCTTTCCCCACGACGAAGTCTGAGAGTATCTCAAGATTGGTCAGTTCATCTATCCACGATGGCATTTCCTGTAAACTGCTTGTGCCTTTTATGTCGAGATGGAGAAGATTCACCAGCTTATGAATGTTTCTCGGCAACTTCCGAAGCCGATGACACTCTCGAAGTAACAAAGATTGTAATTCCACCAAGTCACAAATCGATTCCGACAGTATTTCGATAGTTGTGAGAGAAAAATCGATCGAACGTAGGAGTTTCAATTCTCCAATTCGGTCGGGTGCCTGCGTAATCATAAAGTAACGCAACGATAACATCCTGAGGCTTTTCATATCCACGATCAAGTCTCGTATCACATCCTCGGAGACTGCGACACATGGGCGTACGAATTCTGAGATATGGAATGGCATAAACGTTCTTAGTTTCTTCATAGAGCGAAACACATCAAATCTCTTCGAAAGGCATCCTTCAAATTCTTTTGTAACCATTGCCGCATGACGTACTTTGTCTTCATGGAGGGTGGAGCCTCCTTTATTCTCATCAGAGCTGAAATACGAGCTGGGATCGATCGATTTTGCGAGGTCATTAATAAGATCATGCATCGAGTAGCTAGTCTTCCTATCTCCTGTTTTCTGAAGGAACGACGCGGCCTCCAACCGATGAAGGCTTTCTATCCCCACCTCTTGGTAAGTTTTTGCAGTCCCTTTGTGCAACAAACCTTGTATGATCCACACTCGAATTAACTCGTCTTGGTCGAATATGTAATCCTTCGGGAATAACGCACAAGCTGCGAAACATCTCTTCAAGTGAATGGGGAGGTGGATGTAGCTTAACCTCAATGCAGAAGGAATCTTTCCTTCCAAGTTCCAAATACCGTGACGTAAAACTCTTCTCCAATTTTCAGGGTCTTTTTCGAAACGAAGCAGCCCTCCAATCACCTTAATAGAAAGAGGCAGCCCCTTACACTTATTTGCCAATTCAACGGCAATTTCTCGAAGGCCAGGACATCCTTCAAGGTTTTCTTCGCCAATAGAGTGATAGGCGAGCAAAGACAAACACTCCTCCGGCAACAAGACGTCTAAACTGCTTCGGATTAGGGTCTCCGACCTTTCTCGCGACCTCGGCATTTCTTGTGGTAAGCAGAATCCTGCTTCCTTGACTCCCGGAATACAAGGGCTTTAGCAGAGTCTCGATCTCGACGTACTCTTCGTTCCATACGTCGTCAAACACAATCAGAAATTTCTTGCCAGACAGTGTCCCTTTTAGGGAGTTTTGGAGTTGATTCAGATCCTACTCTGTGCTGGGGGAAGAAGGGGTTACCTGGTCCAGGATGCTCTTGGTGATGGCAGTCACGTCAAAGACGTCAGAAACACAAGCCCAAGCTTTGACAGTGAAGTTCAAGGACTCGTGATTGTACAGCTCTTGTGCAAGGGTAGTTTTACCGAGTCCTCCCATCCCCACGATCGAAATGACGGCAAATGGTCGGACAGTGCCGTGGGTTGCTTCGGATCTGGTCAATCGAGCGAGCAGCTCCTCCATTTGCTTTTCCCTGCCCACGAACTTTGGCTCGGGCAGGGAAGAGGTCTTGAAACGGTGCTGGTCGTTGCGCGACTCTCTCCTCAAGCTCTGGACTAATTGGAGCGAGGGAATTTTTTCAGAGACATCCTTTAATCTTCGGTCAATGTCATCGATCTCATTGGCCATATGATGGCCAGAGATCAGGGTGCGCGGGCGGAAAGGAGAGCAGCAAGCAATGAGGCAGTGAGGGAGTTTGGACGACCGTGACAGGGCCTGCAACTTGGGTGCCTCCCGTTTCGCCTCGACAAAGAAGTGGTCGAGCAGGTCCTCCATGTCGTAGGCGACGTCCCTGAGGTCAGCGAGCCACAGGACAGTAGCAGAGTCATTGTCGTACATCTGCTTTTCCTCGGCAGAATCCACAAAGGCTTGGATCCAGGGCAGCTTCTCCTCCCATGAGTTGAGCTTGTCGGAGATGCGGTGGATCCGGGCATACGCGAATTTGTACTCTTGAGGGTTTAGGACCACAAAATAATTTGGGATATCGATAACTAACAAGACAATTTATGAATTGAAGATGTAATTTGGGTCGCCAAAATTACACGAGGCCAAAGATATTTCTTTCCTAAACGAAAGCCACAATTGATACTCATTTCCGCGGGTAAAAGATTTGTCTCTTCATCAGAGATATCGCTTGGGAGACCCAACTGTAGGGCCAGCCATTGGGCTACAACGAGCGAACACTAATCCAGCGAAGTTAATGAACGTCAGAGTCAAGTAGAATGGGTGCCCGAAGCACTCACTCCTCGCCTAGAATGGGGTCGCTCGCCTGATAAACTGCAAGCTAAGTGAAGTAATGTTAGATACACGATGTGGGTTGCGCATGTATAGGTCGTCTAAAGCTAGTCATGTCCCATTTTCAATTCTAAAAGTTGAAGTACACGCACATTGTAGCATTTTAATTCCAAATATACGGGTGGATGTACGTTGTAGTGAGGTAGTTTGTTAAGATGACAAGTGCGAAATCGGTATCGTACTTATGATCATTTAATGGAAGTAAATTTTGGGACAAAATAGCACTCTCACATAACGTTTATTAATTCGCGGCTAAGTGAGGAGATCTCATAATTTATGAGGAGGTGAATTCATAAAGATGGTTTTGCCCGGTATTATATTGAAAAACACTCGGTCTACATCGCAACTTAGTTGAACATAAATCGTGGAAGTACGAGGAAATTATACTAGTAAAGTAAGCCCTTAGGCGGATGTCAAAGGCTTGGTGTACGATGAAATTATTGAGAACTAGTTATATCATAACTGTCAGAAAACATGCCATAACAACGCGAGTGCCACTAATAAAAAAGCCGTGAATATAATTTTAAAATTATTTCGAAGTAAAACCATAAAAAATTATAAATATAAAGAACTTTTTGGCTGTGTGCATGTTGGGATTTTTCACCCACCGAAGATGTTGACTTATGGCTTTTGGGGGGAGAGTTCCCGATGGCAATAAGACACTTGGACAAGGAATTTGTCTTCTTTAAATCATTTGTTATAAAAATTTTTTAGCATTTTTTAACTGACCATTTTAGGAATAAATTAAGGCAAGTTATGGAATTAGTGCCTATAAAAATGTAATAATAACTGTCCATCGATTAGCAGAGGAAGAACTAAAAGAGAAAATGGCGAAGCCTCATGTCTTGTGTGTCCCGGGCCTATCTCAGAGCCACATTGGAGCAATGCTGAAGGTAGCCAAGATCCTCCACCACAAGGGCTTCTTCGTAACTTTCGTCAACTCCGAGTTCAACCACCGTCGCATGCTCCGTTCCGGGGGGCTTGACTCCCTCGATTCCCTCCCCGACTGGAGGTTCATGTCTGTTCCCGATGGACTCCCTCCCTCGGACACCGACGCCACCCAGGACATGCACGCCCTTTGCGACTCCGTCGGGAATTTGATGGTCGGTCCCTTCTCGGACCTCGTTGATGACCTTAATCGCCGCGAAGGGGTTCCTCCTATCACGTGTATTCTGTCGGATGGGTTCATGAACTTTGTCGCCTTTCCGGCTGCTGAAAAGGTTGGGGTCCCTCTTGTGCACTTGTTCACAATAAGCGCTGGCGCGCTTTTGGCTCTCAAGCATCACCGCTCGTTCCTTGAGAGGTGTCCCGCTACATCGACGGGTGAGGTGTTTTCGAGAAGTTATCGTTGATTTGATCCATGGAGAAAATAGCGGCGTCTTTTGCTGTAATGTGTTGCCCCTGATTTGTTCGCAGATGTTGTTAGCCGCTCGGAAAGGATAATCGACTGGATTCCCGGAATGAAAAGCATGAGGGAGCGTGATATGCCGAACTTTCTTGGGTCAATCGACTGCGATGATCCGCTTGTGAAATTCACCTTGGACGTGCTGTTGACAGAACAGATAAGGCTGACGCAACCATCATCAACACTTTTGAGGACCTCGAGCAGGTGGTACTAACTGAAGTTGCTTCCTTGATACGGAATATTTATGCAATCGGGCCAGTCCATCTTATTCTCGACCGGATACCGCGGGATGAATTCATCTCGAAGCACATCCACGGGAACTTATGGGAGGAGCACGCCGAATGCCTCGACTGGCTAGACACCAAGGAACCCGGATCCGTGCGCTATGTGAACTTCGGGAGCATAGCATTCCTGACACATGAGCAACTGACCGAGCTGGCAGCAGGGCTCGCCAACAGCGAGCATTCGTTTCTGTGGGTCCTGAGGCCGGATCTCGTGTTTGGAGAGACCGCCATCCTGCCTCCTTGATTCGTTGATGCGACTAAGGAGAGGGGATTCCTCTCGGGGTGGTTCCCTCAGGAGAAAGTCTTGAATCACAGCTCGATCGGGGGATTCCTCACGCACTGCGGATGGAACTCGATACTGGAGAGCTTGGCTGCTGGTGTGCCGATGATCTGCTGGCCCAAGTTTGCGGACCAACAGCCGAATGCGAGGTACGTGTGTGAGGAATGGAATGTGGGGCTCGAATTCTGCTTCGACGTGAACAGGGACACGGTCGAGAGGGTGGTTAAAGAATTGTTGGGGAGCGACAAGGGTAAAGAACTGAAGAGGAGCGCAATGGATTGGAAGAGACTCGCCGCGGAGGGCTCGAGCCCGGGCGGCTCGTCCGAAAACAACTTGGACAAGCTGATTAAGGATGTGATGCTGAGACGCTAGTTTAAATGTTGACAGTGCTGCTCGAATCAAATGACCCCATACATGTCTTAAAGTTATGTCGAATCAAATGAGCCCATAAATGTATTTGACAGAACTTTTTCGAGACATATTATTAACCGACGGTAAGCATAATTTCAAGTTCTCACTATGGAAGTACGGAAATACATTTATTTAAAAACAAATATGAAAAATTGTTTTAATTTCAGAAACTAAAATATTCTAACCTACTCAATTTTTTTACCAAGGATTGAGGACCGTACACTAAAGAAATCACTCAATGTTGTAGTTGTAGACTGGGACTTATTTGAATTTGGAGATGATAGGCTTTGCATTATCGTTGAATAAAGGATGATGATAATATTTAACGATAAATTTCGGAACCAGAAACAGCACCAAAATCAACATGATAGATTATTGGGTGATTCATTGATTCTCCCTAAAAATGAAAAGCCCGATGTTCTAGTGTATAGTTTGAGGTTTCACGTCCGGGAATATACTCACTTGAAACATGCTTGCCCCTAATAGTGGGTATGTCTTCAAAATATTTCAAGCATGCCGTGTTTAAGTCCGGATCATGTTTAAATGGAAGATTTTTCCTTAATAACGTCATCCGGTGAAATATTACGCGAAATAGTTCTGTCAAAAATAATATTTTCTGGACTAATGTCAACAAATCGGTGTTTGAAATATCGAGTTCAAACCCTTTACAGAGAATTCGATATTTCTAACACCAAATTTACTTAATTATTTATAATAAACTCTATATTTCTAACTCTAGTTCTTGATATTACTCAAATGAAATATTTTTTTACCGAATTATTTCGTAAAATTTTAAGGTGTATATGTGAAAATTCATGCACCTAAATTTTTATTGTAACATCAATCATATGCAAGACTTGACCTAATTTTGTTTCTTGTACTCTAACCACGTGTTTTCCCCATATATCAAAGCAGTGAAGTTTTGTTCCTTAATGACGTCATTTGGTGAATCAAATGACGCCATAAGCAAAATAATTCGCCAACTAACCATCAAAGTCGGCCTTAAAGCCGACTTTGGTTCACAAGGAAGTCGGCCTTTGTAAGGCCGACTTCGGTCTAGGGGAATGAAAGTCGGCCTTACAAAGGCCGACTTCCCCAGACTTGGAAAAATTTTGGCAAATGAAAGTGGGGGACGACGCATTGAGGAAGTCGGCCTTACAAAGGCCGACTTTCATTCCCCTAGACCGAAGTCGGCCTTACAAAGGCCGACTTCCTTGTGAATCAAAGTCGGCCTTTAAGGCCGACTTTGGTGGGTTAGTTGGCGAATTATTTTGCTTATGGCGTCATTTGGCGCCATAATTAACAATAATGCGTAATTAACACTAAAAAATAATATAATTAACAATAATGCGTAGTTATCATAATTTTCATAAAATAACATTAACACTAAACTAATCATAATTAACCCTAATTAACAATTAATTAGTATAACTAAACGGTAATTACCTATACAAAACTGAAAATTACACTATTACCGTAAGGGGAACGGAATTGGACGGTCGGAGACGGGATGGCGGAAGCACGGGCTCGAGGACAGTCGGGAACGAGGCGGGGATGGGAACGGAAGCACTGACTCGGGGATGGAAGCACGGTCGGTGACGGAGACGGAAGCATGGGCTCGGGGACGGAAAATCGGGGTGAGGGGCCTTCAATCTGGCGACTGCAGGAGGCTGGGGGGCGGAGGCGGGCGGCTGCGGACGTATTTTTCCTCGGGGAGTTCTGTCTCCCCGAGTCTAATTTTTTTTTTTAAATCCTACCGAAGGCCGACTTCCTTCATCA
Organism: Melastoma candidum; assembly: GCA_023653495.1. Taxonomy (NCBI): domain Eukaryota; kingdom Viridiplantae; phylum Streptophyta; class Magnoliopsida; order Myrtales; family Melastomataceae; genus Melastoma; species Melastoma candidum. The sequence continues at coordinate 19,665,651 of CM042884.1, read as the reverse complement.
CCATGGAAGTCGGCCTTACAAAGGCCGACTTCGGTCTAGGGGAATGAAAGTCGGCCTTTGTAAGGCCGACTTCCTCAATGCGTCGTCCCCCACTTTCGTTTGGCAAAATTTTTCCAAGTTTGGGGAAGTCGGCCTTTGTAAGGTCGACTTTCAATCCCCTAAACAGGCCGACTTCCTTGTGAACCAAAGTCGGCTTTGTAAGGCCGACTTTAGTGGGTTAGTTAACGAATTATTTTGATTTGGTCAAATCACGTCATTAAGGAACAAAACTCCAAAGTGGCCCCCACTGCCCCACCGCCCGTACGAATTCGTACTACCCCCAGCTGCCAAATAATGAATTTCGTCTTGTCTCTTTCTTTTTCCTTTCCGAAAAGAAACCTCTGTTACTATATCGTACCCCATTTTCATTTTTCATGTTTCCAACGTTAATATTTCTTTCTCATCTCTCTTATGATTTAAAACTTAATTATCTGCTCTAGTTTATAATTTTTTAGAAATAATTTTAATATAATTTAATTAATATTGTTTTATTTTTAGGATTAAGACGTGGGAGGATATAAATGTGATTGGCATCTTCTTTCCCATCATCCATCCACCAAAGCCACAACTCCACTGAATCGAAGCTTTGACAGGGGGGAAGAAGATGAAGCCTCATGTTTTGTGCGTCCCAATCCCTTCAACAAGCCATGTCGGAGCGATGCTTAAGCTTGCGAAGATCCTCCACCACAAGGGCTTCTTCGTCACCTTCGTCAACACCGACTTCAACCACGCCAGGATGCTACGGACCGGGGCCCTCGCGTCCCTAGATGGCGTCCCCGATTGGCGGTTTGTATCGATGCCCGACGGGCTTCCTCCCTTGGACGGGGACTCCGAGGCTACCGCGGACCTGGATGCGATTTGTGACTCTGTCATGGTTTTCATGGTCGCCCCCTTCTCGGACCTTGTGGATGACCTGAAGTCCCGGGACGGCTCGCGGGGCGTTCCCCCCATCGCGTGTATTTTGGCGGATGGGTTCATGAACTTCGTTGCAGGCCCGACTGCCGAAAGGGTCGGCCTCCCTCTCGTGCACTTGTACACCATCAATGCTTGTTCGCTCATGGCTTTCAAATACTGCCGGTCTTTCCTGGAAAGGGGTCTTGCGTCGTCGATCGGTAATTTGTTCTTGCTAAGTTATGGGTGGTTTGTTCCGTGACTGGTAAATAGTTGGGTGCTTTGTGCTACTGCTGTTCCCCTGATTTGCTCGCAGATGGTAGCAGCTCGGAGAGGTTAATCGACTGGATCCCAGGAACGAAAACCATGAGAGAGCGTGACATGCCGAGCTTTGTGTGGACCGCCGGCTCCGAGGATACTTTACTGAGATTCTTCTTGGCATCCATGGAAAGACTGGAGAAGGCCGATGCGACCATCATTCACACATTCGAAGACCTTGAGTCAGTCGTCCTACACGAGCTTTCCTCCACGATTCGGAATCTTTATGCGATTGGCCCCTTCCAACTTCTTCTCGAGGGGATACCTCAGGACGAGTTCATCTCAAAGCAAGTCCATGTGAACTTATGGGAGGAGCACGTCGAATGTCTCGAGTGGCTCGACACCAAGGACCCTGGATCCGTTCTCTATGTGAACTTCGGGAGTGTAGCGTTCCTAACGCTCGATCACCTGACCGAGCTAGCAGCTGGGCTTTCCAACAGCAAGTGTTCATTCCTTTGGGTACTCAGGCCAGACATCGTGAAAGGTGAGGAGGCCCCAGTCCTGCCTCCCGGGTTCGTCGACGAGACAAAGGGGAGGGGATTCCTCTCGGGATGGTGCCCACAGGAGAAAGTCCTGAATCACAGCTCCGTCGGGGGATTCCTCACGCACTGCGGATGGAACTCCATACTCGAGAGCTTGGCGGCTGGCGTGCCGATGATCTGCTGGCCCAAGCTTGGGGACCAAATGCCTAACGCGAGGTACGTGTGCGAGGAATGGAAGGCTGGGCTCGAATTTGGGGACGACGTGAACAGGCACGCGGCTGAGAGGCTGGTTAGGGAGTTGCTGGGTGGCGAAAAGGGGAAGGAACTGAAAAGGAACGCGATGGAGTGGAAGAGACTCGCTGCGGAAGCCACGAGCCCGGCCGGGTCCTCGGCTAACAATTTGGAGAAGCTGGTCAAGGATGTCATGCTGGCCCGAGCTTAGTGCCATAATAATTTAAAAAATAAATAAGCTTAAGTAATTTATTACTTAGGCTTATTCATTTCGCAAAAGGGTCCGTCTTATTATTATGTTGTTTCGTGGGTCGAAATTGAAAAATTAAATTAACTTGACATAATAAAGAAAATGCGAGTATTTGCTCCTGCATCATCCGCTGGGAGGACGCCGCGTGGCTCAATCCGTAATTTTATTATACCGACCAAGCGAAATATTTGTATTATATAAGTAAATTTTTCCATACGATGTCGTTTCGATAATCAGTGGAGGGCAAATTGTCGGGCCTTTAACTCTGTTCATAACATAGAATTTTGGGTAAGACTCATTTCAATCATATCCGTAGCATAATTCATTTCAAGGCACTTAGAATATCCCATTCCTTTTCATTTTATTAATTTGAAACAGTTCTAAACATTTTTTAAAAATCTCTATATGTCAAAGAAACAATATATGGGTCTTAAGCAGTAAACAACTGCTACGGTTTACATGATTGGAAGTCGAGGCCGCCGCATGCCAGATTGACGCAGGTCGGTTCCGTGTTCAAACCCCAGAGATATGGGTTATAGAGTTTCGAGTAAGCCAAGAGGTCGATAGGATGTAACCCGTCGGAAGTCTCGATGGGTCGTAAATAGGGATGAAAACGAACTAAGTCGCACGCGAACTAGCTCGGTCAAATTTGACCGAGCTTGAGCCGGCTTGTTAACGAAGTGAGCCGACCAGCTCGATTGTTCGCAAGCTGCTCGCGAGTTTAATATTTAAATAAAATTAATAAAATTGAGCCTACATTCCAGCCTTTCAAGCCGAGCTCGAACCTAAAGACATTCGGTCTCGACTCGACTCGTTTTCATCCCTAGTCATGAATCAAATTTTGTTCTTACACCGTGTGTGGGGTTATAAGTCTCATTACCAAATTTCTCGTATTAAAATTTTACCATGAACTTACTTTTAGTTCCATATTTCTGATAAACATCCTGCCAAACATGTAAAAGCAACAAGATGAATGCTAAAAACATACTCGAAACGGCGAAATGAGGCAGCACAATAGTGTTCGTATATTTTTCTTACCGTGACCAGGTTAAAGTCAATCAAAAATCCTTTGGTAGCTTTACAAGAGTAAAGGAAGTTCCCTGGTTTTACATCTCTATGAACTACCCCCTGCAGAATTTCAAAGAATAAGCCATGACATCTACAAGACATGGATAATTTCCGAAGAAACTACTCTGAAAGCAAGTCGTGATTACCAACAAACCAAAGGGAAAAACAAGCAGAACATGCATCATACCTGCTTATGAAGACTCGCTAGGGCCCAAAATAGATAGTATCCATGCCATTGCAGCTGAAAAATATCAATGGTTTTCTTGAGCACCTAAAAAATTGCCCCTAATCATTAGGAGAACCAGCTAGAAAAATGCAAAACCGGAATATAAGATTCAAATTCAAATTTACCTGAGGTCTATCATGCTTTACGTGCTCCAAGACGAAGCAATCAGAATTGCCACTTTTATGTTTGAATATTAACCATCACGTTGCAGAAAAAGATACAAAAATAATTCGTGCATCCTTACGCAAACCTTTCCAACATCTGCAGTTCATTAGTCACATGGAGCTGATTGGCTTTTGCATGAGGGCCTGCAAGATATAAAAGTAAACGTAGAATGAGAAGATCCTGCTTAGAGTGAAATTAAGCTAGCTAAACATCAATGAGAATATCTCGCTTTCCTTATTACTAATTAATTCATTGAGTCCCATTCGATAAATCAGCTATATAATTCTCAAAGAGAATATCTCCCATTCATTAATTAATTCAGCTATATAATTCTCCAGAAAGAAAATCAAGATAAAGCATAGTCCCATTCGACTGTTGCGGAGTAATAATGAAGACCAGAACATTTGACACGGTCCTATTAAGTAGTGATCACAATCTCAACAGCACTAAGTATCCCACCTTAGCTTCTGCAGATTGCATGAATGATGGGTTAAACCCTATTTTTTTGTGTAATTCTTGGAAATTTGATGGCAAGTGAATGATAATGTAATATACTCAAACAAATAAACGAAAATGAGCTTGACTAACATTTGATGGCAACAATAGCCCCATCATTCTTCCTTTGTGCCCGATAAACTGTTCCATAACCACCTGCAACAAAAACCACGGCGTGTTGTCATCAAGATGAATAAGGTAGCCGATGATCTAGTACTCATTGTTCATAAAGCTAAGATTAATAATAAGTTAGCTCTACCAGAACCTTCCTCCTCTTCAACCACGTACAATTCAAAATTTGGAAACCCTTTGGTCTCTGATTGATCCAACAAAAGAAGCAGAAAGTTGGGTGACTAAGAATATCGTGATGATAAATGTCATTGTATGATTACATATGTATGATGAAGCTCACTTCTTGGTTACTGGAAACTTTTTCTTCTTCTTGTGCATGTACACTATTATCAAAACCATGCACGACTCTCTGCTTGGCATCAACAGCCCTCTGCATTTTTCTTGCATGTATCTTCTTCTTGTAGGTTTGAATATATTTCTTTGGCAAAATATCAATTTATGGCATTAACTTTGAGCCAACTTTCTGTTTTGTCCTTAACTTAGTTTGTTATATAATTTTGTCACAAACTTTTGTTTTTATTTTAATTTTGGCCAATCATGAATTTCTTTTAGCGAAAGCCAAACAATGCCTTAATAGACAATTTTCATTTATCGACTAAAAAGAAAAAGGATTTTAAAAAATAGGAAATAATATTGAAACATTTCATTTGTTTTTTTATTATAAAATTTTGATGAAAAAATTAAGTGAATTGGAAGTCGAAGTTAATGATAGTTGCTGATGTTGTCAAAAAATATGAAAAATCGATGAATGTCGGATGATGTTCTATTAGGGGGCGACTACTACGGATAAAGTGGATTATGAGACGAATGAATGAGATATCGAAACTCCACTATTATAGGACACATGTTAGGCTATATTAAGGCCTTGTTTGGCTTTCGCTAGAAGAAATTCATGATTGACCAAAATCAAAATAAAAACAAAAGTTGGTGACAAAATTATATAATAAACTAAGTTAATGACAAAACAGAAAGTTGACTCAAAATTGAGGCCATAATCGTATATTTTGCCTATTTCTTTTTGTCCACATCAACAGCTTGCGAGCTCGAAGAGACTACACATTTAGGATTGGCTTTCTTTTTGTTTGAGATTTCCAGCAAAGGAGATGTGGATGGCCCATACAATCCCTCATTATGTAGAACTGACCTCACAATGAAAACTCACTTCCATCTTTTGGTCAAGGCCTCGCTCAAATGACCCGTGTTGAAGGGCATCGCTATGGTGCACACATTCTTTGTCGTTTAAATGTTTGCCAATTTGTTCAGAGATATCCCCCGATTTTTCTGGGAAATATTCATTCCCAATCGGTTATCTTGATTTCACTCCATCACCGTTTCCTAGAACTTCCTTCCATGGACAATGATCAAAAATTTTCCCAGCACCTTTTTGCGAATTCAAGACATCCATCGAAGCATTGCCATCCGATAGCCTTGAAAACTCCTCAGTTAGACAGCGGTGATGCGGACTCTTTTGTTCTTCTTGAACTGTGCACTCTGTTACGTTCAAACAGGCATCATCTACACTGGTTTTCTTTGCTGTTTCTAGATTCCAAATTCAACTGCTTCCCCGCACTACCTAGGAGGGGCACTGATCTTGATCTCTTTCTGCTTGGCATGTTGCTTTGCGATATTCTTATGCCCCAAAGTTTGTCTTTGTGAATGTCAAATTCACCCTGCACAGATAAATTAGTTGTTAGATCCAACAATCATAGTGCTAAGAATCAATCGATGGTTCATCATTAACATAAGAATCACACAGCTAGCATACTCAACCCAAAGCGCCAGCTGCAAATGTTAGCACTAAATCCCAGCATGACCATTAAATGTTGCCACTGTGTAATAGCTTTTCGTGTATTAGGAACATAACGACATTTATCTGACAGAAAGAAGCCAAAAAAGTATCTTGGAGCTGAGACAGGATATTGTAACTACATAGGTGCATAAAATGCAGCATACTTCACATGATTGGAAGACAAATAACTTGTAAAATCCATTTCCAGAAGACTGTAGAAGCATGTGAGGTCATAACTCAAGCTTCTGATCGGAGAAAAGCGGTCAATAGCCTGAAGACTAGGGTACAACTCCTACGCAAGGACGAAACCCACAGTTTACAGCATCAACTTCATTTCATTCAAAGTATTCTCCAGATTGTTGATTCTACATCCTAACAGTGTCAATGACCATAGTAATCAAAACTTGCCTTTTGGCGACTTCCGATTTTTGAGTCCATTGCATCCAACCGAAGTATCCACTCATCCTTGCCATTATCTGCAGTCACCAGACAAATTAAACCCCCGAGAAGCAACGATCAAACATGAATTACGAGCGTTAACAAAGAAATTTACTCGTGGAGCTCGGAAATGAAGCATTCTCCACCTCGCCAGGCCTCTGCCGCTTTCGATACCAAAATCTCTCCACTGACAGACCGGAGCAGGAGGTAAAAATCCTCGCGAAGGCGTTGAAGGCATGACGGGAGAGAGTGACGACCTCGCCATCAGCCACTGATGCACTGGGAGAATTAGGGCGGGAGCAGAGGCGAAGGACATGGACAGGGAACGCGACGGCGGTAGCTAAGTAAGTCGCCTGGGAAACACGAGCGAGGTGGGCGAGGTGAACGGGACGGCCGATTTAGAGGAGGATCGACGCGATGTGCCATGCCGAGAGCTCTTCGTCGTCGTAGTCGGAGGCCGTGGATGACGTTGGCGGTTCCGATCGGGCAGCGAGGCGGGGTGACGTCATTCGCGAGGGCTACAGAGACGGAGAGGAAGAGAGTAGCGGGAGAATCAGAGATGTGAGGGGTTTTGAGATTGGCACGTGCGTTGTTTTCCCGCCTAAATCCATTTTGCTGCAAACTTGGATCGGCGGTTTTGCTCATCACGTGATCAATAATACCGAGTAACTTTTCCATTAACGGTTAATGTAATTGAATGATTAACCCTAATCACGTAATTAATGACCCCCACCGTAAAATTAAGAAGGGAGGGAAAATAAGAAGAGAAAGATGGGATAGTGTTGTTATATGATGTACAACATAAGACTAGAAGATGGATGGATTTCTTAGAAAATCGAGACTTCCTCTTTGTATTAGGTGCCGGCGTGCGTCGAGAGCGGGGCTAGAGTCATCATGTCGATGGCGAGGTTAGAGTGAAATTCAAGAGGAACCCAACCGTGACCCCAATGAGCGTCACCAGGAGCGCGAATTTGGCTGAGAATCCTGGGTCGCCCTTGTGGTGGTGCCTGCGCCTCTTCATCATGTCCTGCAGAGAAAGAGAACCACCAAGTGTTAGATTACGTATTGATCTTTCCGAGCTACATACGATTACTGATCATCTGCCGATGAAGATGACCTGATGCGAGTAAGGAAGACGGATTTTACCAGTTCTAGCTGCAATTGATGAAGTTGTCGAAAGGCCGTGTCTCTCTCTTCCTTCAGTAGTTGCAGGGCTGGATCCTAGTCGTGCCAAGCGAACAAAGAAACGACTTCGTTTAGGTGCAAAAAGACCTACAGGCGGAGATCTCAAGAGAAGTATCAGCCAGCACTCACGGAAGAACCGTCGAGACTCTGTTGAGCGCTCATAAGACCACTGTCTTCCTGATTTTCCAAGGGTGTGCTAGCAGATACATATGCAACCTTGAGCTTGCACTCTTCTACCACCTTACCACTGTCTTTGTTAAACTGAAAGAAGAAAGAAAGGTTCGAATGCATTGGCTCACGAAAAGTATGCTTCACGGATGACATCCCCTAGGGGTATACAAAGGTTGTCCTTACGATATCCGGGGAGAGCTCATCGATGTCCGAATGCGGAGGGACCACGGTGCTCTGCAGGAGGAACTTGTCTCTGCACTGCATATCCGGGTGGTACTCCTGCTGTGCTTGTAAAGTGACTGCGCATCCGCCAAAAGCGAATCAGAAGAGCGAACAAAGAGACAAATCGTTTACTGCACGTCGCAAATACCTCTGATGAAGCAGGCATCCCATGGTTGTATGACGCTGGTATTCGGCCGCACAAAGTACTTCTTAGGCGAAGTAGTCTTAACCTGGGATTAGACACCGGGAAATCAGAGGATTTTAAGCATCCCGTGACCGACGAAGCCTTTCAAGTAGAATGTCGTACCTTGAAAGCCACATGGTGTTCCGTGTTATTCACAACTTTAAGGTCGCAATAGGCTTGCTTCTCCGGCTCAACTACAAAAATGCACGGAGCGATTCAGAATGCGGAGATTCGTTTTTAAGCTAGATCACCACCGGGACAAATTCCGAACATCTACGTCGGACCGTACAGAAACTGATTAGATTTACACGTTGCCAAACGTACTATGGACGTGTAGAACACCTATCGCACGAATAAGGAACGATTCGTGGAAAACGTCGGCGAGCGGCAGACGAAATGGGGAAAATACATACGTTTGAACTTGAGCTCATCGGGGTGGACAGAGATCAAGGTCGAGTGGCCGCGGCTGACTGCCATGGCGTACTCCTCCGATTTCCCGTGATCCAAACAACAGCAGCGACAACGGAACAGGAAACGATGAGGATTAATGGTTCAAAAGTAGGGGGAAGGCTGAAAGAAAGGGAAGGCAGGGAGGGAGGGGAGGATGTTGAAGAATAAACGGGTGGTGATTGGTATTGAGTTCTTCGCGGGTTTTCCGCTGAGATCATCTCTCGGCTTCTTCAATCCCTTTTGCTACAAAATGAAAGGGGATTTTAGAAACACTGATAAATTCAACATTTGATCCACGAATCCAGAAATTGAATCAACAAGATCACTATTGGGCCTTTGTTTAAGAGATTTGGGCTCTATAAAGCCCAATATTTGATGGGCCGGAATAGAATGTCCTACCGCTAGTCATTACCAACCATGGTATTGACAGGTAAACTATTATATTATGCAAAGTTCGTATTTTCATTCTCGCAGATACGTTCATTAGCTTTGCAAATTACTTTTTTTGCTATATAATTACTGATTTCAAAATTCCTTTGCTAATACTCATAAATCGATATTTGAAACATCGATTTTGTTTGTTAAAAAATTTGGTATTCGCCTTAAAAAAATGGAGAAATTTATCATGGAAAACACCGATTTCTATCGGTATTTTAAATAATAATTTAAAGGCATTAGTCAAGTCCTTTCCCAATTTCGCGAAATATTTTTCCTCCTAAAGTTATACTTGGTAACAAAACTCCATTCCCGCATGCATCGTGTTTATGTTATATTTACCGTCGAAGATTGGTTAGGATGGTAACAAAGTAAACCATGTAAAACTGTCAAAAGATAGGAGGGAGACATGCCCCAACTTGCTGCCTTTCTGCTATTCTTCTTATATCAGCGAGCATCCAGCAAAATAAGCCATGTTCCATTCACAGTGTACATCCACTCATCATCACCATTATCACCACTCTTTGCTCAGCTCAGACTCCCACCACCACCACTTCACTTTTTCCACCTTCCTTCCTGTCTCATTTTTTAAGCATTCCTAGCTCTGTCGCTCCCATCCTTCGCATCAGACTAAAGCATGGCTTCCCTGAATGTCGTGCTTTGCTCCTTCGTTCTCCTCCTCTTCCTGGCCACGGCTACTCTATCCCAATCCCCGGCATCGTCCCCAGTTCCTTCAATTGCCTCACCACCCACCACGAGCACAGCTACCCCACCTTCAGTTACTACGTCTCCCCCTACAGCTTCTCCTCCAACCATGAGTCCCACCAGCAGCACACCTCCTTCGCCTACTCCTTCCACGATGCCCACTTCGGCTCCGTCATCATCGGCATCTCCTACGTCTCCCATGGGACTGAGCCCGCCACAACCTGGACCATCACCGGTCCCCTCAACACCATCACCGCCAAGCTCCGGCTGTCATAACCTTGGGATCAGCTTCCCCTTGGCGATGCTCGTGCTCTTTTCAGGAGCCTCATTCTTGGTCTAAGGCACAAAAGGACCATCACTTGTGATTGTTGTAGGCTTTGGATTTTCATCCCCATTATTCTTCTTGCTACCTCTTGTGATTTGATTTGTCGCTTTTAAACTTTTCATGTCTCTGTGTGCATGCTAGCCATGTATGTCAATTACTCCATGGGAGGATTCATGAGATGCTAAAGATCTTTTGTAAACCTTGTTCTGTGACCACAGCTTGAATAAGATGGCACTGAATGGACTGCTTTTACAGTGTCTGCCTGGATTAATTAGCAGTCGGAGCTTACTTGACAGCATAATACATATTTTCTTAGTTGAACAATCCCAGGTTTAGTGGATGAGAGTGCTGTTGGTGCTTGTACTAAATAATTGGGGAGGAAAAGTTTGGTGGAAAGTTGACTGAGACCTGGGGAGGATAATTTAATGGGGCTGGAATGTGTACCATGATTGATGACTCCTCCATGGTGGGATTCATGAGGAGTGGAAGCACAGCATGAGAGGTTCTGCAGATGGCTGAAAAAACGGTGGGTTGCAGGGGCTAATCTAAAGAGACGTGGGTGTGTAGGTGTAATGTGTGTGATGGCTTTCACTTTTGGACAAAGGAAGCACAGACTTGTCAGAAAGCGATGTTCACGTGCTAGTGTTTGTTTTGCTTTACCCCACATTTTGTACGTGCTATTTCTCTGTATTATTGTTTATGTCTTCTTCCCTTTTCTCTAAAAGGGACAGAAAAACAGCATTGTGTTTACACAAGAAGCGTCCATTTTATTTGATTTGTTGGTGATCTTGGTCTTCCTACACAAGTTTTTGCAAAGAACAAAGTCAGGCACAAAAAAAGAGGTTTGCTTTGCATGGTCAGATTCCTGTGCTTGAGATAAAAGGAGCAAAAAAAAAGACATGGACATGGATAGGTCAGCATCGGATTCCCATCTCCACAGAATCACCAGCTTTCTGGGTGTATTGCATTTTGCAACTTTCCAAAAGGGATGGACACCAAAAGCCTAATTAAGGTGTGAACTAAACTAACAATCCCTTAGTCTACTCACAGCTGCAAGAAGAGTAGGTAGAGCAGCAAAGTCTCTGATACACACCTTTTAATTGCATTCTGTCTTTTTCTTGATTTCCAATTTGTCATGTCAATGCCAGTAGACTGATGTTGACCCTGCACCAGAATTTCCAAATGGCAGGACATTCCCAGGCTACAAATCCTAATTTCCTACTTATTTAATCAAATGAGGAAATATCCCATGGGGGCATCAATCATTGAAATTATTCAAGCGGAAAAATATTTGTCCTACAAGATGAATCATCAATAAAGAGAAAGTAAAAAGATCTAACTACAAGAACCTGCACCTTGAAGCATGTATCAGGACCTTTCAAGGAGCTTCAAAGGGAAGTCCAGAAGTATCAGCCTTTGTCCCAGTGTCAATTCTACATATTTGTGTCAGTTGCTATTCCTATCTTCTTCGCTGCTTCCTTCGACATTCAAAACAGTCCACACACGGGTACTTTTCCCCACAGGCATTTGAGCAACCTCTGATCTTGCTTGGCGGCACTTTCAATTCTTCTACCGGTATCTGCTGTAGCTTTTGGTTTTGCTCCCTCAGCTCCTCAATGACTTGCTGGTGCTTCAACACCTGTAAGATAAAACTACAGCGGATGAAATAGTAGAGAAAGTGTGGTGTGGAATCTGGCCCATCCCATGATCAAGAGACAATGTCAGAGATGCATGATTCAAAAACATTACCATTTGTAGCAGGTTGTTCTCTGATCTTAAACGTCTCGCCTGTGCAATTACAAAGCAACCCATCAACCCTCAGAAAGAAATGCGCTAGACGATGAACCCGAATGAGAAAAAGACACCAAATCTGTGGTAATAAAAACTCATTTGCTAGCTAGATACACGGGTCGTTGCTTGGATATATTCCGAACTTTTCAATCTTACTAAATGCCCACGATCTTACTGAAATAAGAAAGGGTTAATAATTGATGCATTGCAGAACGAGAAGCATGAATGGCATAGAACCATCACATACCAGACCATCTAATTCGGGATCCTCTCGTTTCAACGATGGATCCGGCAAGAAACCGTTGAGAACCTTCTCTGTTTGACTTGCAACAGGAGAATCTCCCATCTGATCCTTTGATGCATTGCTCTCACCCAATCCAAGTCCCATTTTCCCAAACTGGGGCAGTAACTGTGAATTACTCCCAGGATATTGCGGAGCCAATTGCATAACGTTTCCTAATGGGCTCATATTTGAAGTTTGGTTCATCATATTTATGCCACTTTGAAGAGAACTAGAAAATAGACTTTGACCAAGAGTCAAGTTTGGTGACATGCCAAACTTCATCATCAGCTTCGTCCCCACTTGCTGCCATGTATCGGATTCAAATATTTCAAATGAGAGAACGACATGGAATGGAACTATCAGTTCAGCTTACAAAACAAACAGGGTATTTCTATTAGACCAGACTGAATCTGATGGATCACTCCAGGCTTCAACGCCACTCCTGAAAACAATTGCGAATAGAGTAAGAATACGGCAAATCTTGAAAGCATGGCAGTCACAATATCATAAGAGGCTTTAAAGCAATATAAATGACTCACCAACACCAAATCCATATCCAAAACCCACTCCACATCCGATGCCAGCTTCAATGTTCTTTTTTTTTTTTGGTAAGCAGCTTCAATGTTCTTAGCTCCCACCCTCCTCAACTGATGCATAGGGTTATTTTTCTTAGACGAGTGACATGCTTTAATAGCTTCATAATGCATGGGATGAAGGTTTTGCCTCACAGAATCATTGACGCGTCTAGTTACTCCAGAAAATGCATCTGTCGCCCCTCTTGTGGCACTCATCATTTGATTTACAACTGGTATTGCACCTTCCCCAACACTTCAAACCTGAATCAAAATCACATTCTAGCCAACACCGATCATCTAGAAAAAAGATCAATAGCTTTAACATCACATAATGCAGCCAAAACAGTTCAAGAGACATGGAAAGAAACAACAATCCGGGATGGCTTCAAATGTATGGCATAAAACAAGACCAACAAAGGAATAAAAGGTCAATGGGTTGAAAGGGTTGCATCCAATGTGCAAACCCAAAGGATAGTTAAGAGAGTCCGGCCTTGCATATAAGTCTAAGCGGACTACTCCCTCTACAGCAATGCCAATTGTCCTCCAGCACAGGAAACACAAAGATCATAATGTTATCTCCAAAGCTTTGATATCGAGTTTCACAGATTGCCAACAGGAAACAACATAACAAAGACCGCACTACATTGTTTCGAAACACGCCATATTAATCTCCGGAGGGCAGAAATTACGCATATTAATAGGCCGACCAACGCCGATACCAACACCACAGCCGATGCCAAACCCAGTAAATACCTGACCCACTTTGAAAGTAAAGGATTCTGAAACCTCATTCCTCCTTTTCCATCAACACAATTTCAACACAACTCCAACACCCCCATCGATCCCCAAACCATCAACTCTGCCGTCACTTTTGGCCACCTCCATAGTCCCTTTCAGCAAGATCCCAACTTTACCGATTCCCCCGCATCCCCACGATCACACAACTCGACCCAACACATTCAAACATCGAAAATATGAACCAAACCCACAACCCACTTCAATCTTCGCCGTTTTCGGATACAAGGGGCAGGTAGGAAGAACTAGAAGGGGTTTAAAGTTTAAGGACTTGGGATGTTGGGACTTGGGAGTTAGATAAACCTGAGGAGTTCGTTGGTAACCGAACGTCGAGAAAAACTCGGTCCGACAACCTGCGGTAAGGTTGAAAACTGGCTGGGAATCGGCCCATTTGAGAAAATCACGGACTTTTGTTTCGTTCAGGTGATTTGGTGTTATGGGCTTCATCCCAGGAAAAGTCCCATAACATCAAAATCCCATCTTTTGTCTCGTTTAAATTCAATTTCATTTCTCCCTCTTCTGTCTCTCTCTCGATCTCTCTTATCTTCTTTACCGGCGAGGATACCCCCCGTTAAGCTTCGTTGTTTTCTCGCCGGGAACGTCCTGTTTCTTCCCATCCGTTCTCCTTCGTTGATTTCTCGCCGGGACCCTCTTGTTTGTCCCCATCCGCACTCCAGATTCGCTACCCGTTCGGCGATTTTTCCGGCAGTCATGAATCCCGAATAGTAAGTGACTCTAATTGAACCGATTCCCTATCCCTACCTTTCGATTCCTCAATCGTCAGGTTTGATTTCTGTAGATCTCGTAAATTTTGTCTTCAATTTGTCCCTTCCGCCTTCGGTGTCGTGAATTTCATGTCAAGCTAGGGGTTGTTAGGTGTCGGTGGTTCGTTCTGTTACGATGATTTGAGGGTTTCTTGCAATTTGCTATGTGAAAGGGCGGGACATCGGGGCCAATTTTGTGGTGGCTAAAGCCGAAGGCGGGAATCTTCAAAACGTTCTGTTGGTTGACCGATTTTTTTTTATGCTCCGTGGTTGAGTTAGATTGGTTGATGTTCTAATCCCCGTGCTTGGGCTACTGTTGTGATTTGCATTGGACGATGTGAACGGGTCAGTCGCATAGTCTTGTAGGAGCTTGCATCTTGTAATAATTGTTTGTCGTGATCTGAAAGGAAGGGCCATTGCCTCGGTATCCAGTTGATCGTTTGCGTGATTCATTGGAATTTTGGCATGGCTTCTTTGTTTGTTCTATGTTATTTCGTGCCTGCAGGGGCCAGAGATAATTGTTTTAACTTTTATCGCATGCAGTGACTATTTATTCAAGCTCTTGCTAATCGGAGATTCTGGCGTCGGCAAATCATGCCTCCTCTTGAGATTTGCTGTAAGCCTCTCTCGGCCTTCTGCACGAGTTCTTTATTGCATCCCACAGTCTGTGCAATTCTGTTCTGCTATTGATTTGGAATAATTGGATGTGGTTGGGGTGAAGTGAATTAAAATGATTTGTTCGTTGGTTGGCTTCTGTTTTCTTATTAAGTTATTTGCGTCGTTCTCCATGCCTTAATTGTTTTGTCTCTCCTAGACAATTTTTGTTTTACTTATTCACTTATGAAAGTCTTAAGGTATACTGTCGCTGAATGGATTTGCGTCGGAGTAGCCTCTCATTTGTTTGTTTTTTTTTCATTATTGGATGAATGGGCTGCTGATAAATGGTGATTTCTGTTGTAGGATGACTCGTACCTTGAAAGCTACATAAGCACCATTGGTGTTGATTTCGTAAGTTATTAAATTGGAAACTCAGAGTGATGCGTTTTGTTCTGGTTAATTTGGAGGATTCATTTTATTTTCCATGCTCCAATATTGCAGAAAATCCGCACTGTTGAACAGGATGGGAAGACAATTAAGCTACAAATTGTATGTTTTTTTTCTTCTCGTGGTATTATTCTGTTTCGTGTTTCATTTTGCTCATGCATCCAATTCTTGATATGGCGGTCGGGCTTGCTAATCTCAATCATTTTGTAATAACTTTCGCCTTCTGCGGACTAGCTACCCAATTCGTTACATTTACGCCTAGTCCTTTTGCTTTTCCACGTTGGATGCAGTGGGACACTGCTGGTCAAGAGCGTTTCAGGACCATCACCAGCAGCTACTACCGTGGGGCGCATGGCATTATTGTGAGCTTAATATTAGTTGGTTACTTTGGTGCATTTTGAATTCAACTATCTGCTGGAATCTCCTGAATCCCACCATCTTCTTTCCAGGTTGTCTACGATGTCACTGACCAAGAGAGCTTTAACAATGTCAAGCAGTGGTTGAGTGAAATCGACCGTTATGCGAGCGAGAACGTGAACAAGCTTCTGGTTGGAAACAAATCTGATCTGACTGCACAGAAAGTGGTGTCTTACGAGACAGCCAAGGTAAGCTTGTCTGCGTGGCCTCGTCTCTGCCTTGTTGATACTTTACTCTCGCAGCAAGTAGTGACTGATGGACATTCATTCAGGCATTCGCCGATGAGATTGGAATCCCATTCATGGAAACCAGCGCCAAGGACGCTACCAATGTCGAGCAGGCTTTCATGGCCATGGCTGCTGCCATCAAGAACAGGTAAGTATCACTGAGACAGACGCAACCCCTTTTTAGGTTCGCCTGTCAGAGTGCCTTACTAGATGACTTGATTGGTTGGCAGGATGGCAAGCCAACCGGCCATGAACAATGCCAGGCCTTCGACAGTGAACATCCGGGGGCAGCCGGTGAACCAAAAGAGCGGTTGCTGCTCTACTTGAAGATCGGAAAGTTCCTCCTAGCGGTTGTGACGACCAAATGTGTTACTGTGGGCTATACATGCAATAGCGATTGTCAAACCGGTGTCGATTTTCCTTTGATGAACGCTTTTTATCTTGCAGAAGACTGCTCGGAGGATTTTTAGTCTTCAATTCTTTTCAGTGTATCTGTCTGACATTTGAATTCCAAAAGCCTGTACAAAAATAGGAATTTTTTCCTCTGTTCGTTGAATCAGTTCAATTCTTTATCCTGAAGCAGACGCCGACCATAAAAAACAAAGATGAACAAGGAAAGCAAAAAGAATGTCGGACGGTAGGTAGTTTCGAGCGAATGAGAAGCAAAATTTACAATCAAAGAAAAGACGGACACTACAAGAAAGACAAAAACATTACAGACAGGCAAAACATGATTCTTTTTTGAAGTTTGCAGGAACTGGGAGATTGCTGATTCCTTTTTTTTTTAAATCAGAATAATTAAGTTCAGAGTTTCCAGTGGTAGAACATCTCACTCACTTCCCTCCGAGAGAAGGAAACTGGCCAGGGTCTTCTATCGAAGGAGCTGGAGCACTTGGAGCATAGCCACCCCCGCCGTATCCACCTCTCGAACCACGTCCTCGGCCTCGGCCACGGCCACCTGGGTTATAGTAGTTCTGGCCATCGGCAGGCTTTAGAAACTCATTTATGCTAACAGCCTATCCAGAAATCACAAACAAGTCAAGAGTCAGTCAACCCATAGTCAAGGCTAAAAGAGGCAACTGCTGCTCGAGGGACAATGTACTTCCACACAACATGAGAGCAGGCAGAAAAGAGATGGAAAGATTGGACAGATTCAGTTATGTTAGTAAGTACCTTCCTTGCCTTCTCTTCCTTCTCGGCAGCTTCTTTCCTCCTATCCTTATCAGATCCCTGTAAGAAAGGCAACTTCCGTGTATCTTGCGTGCAGAAAACAAGGGAACTTGACATGCTAAAATAAACGATCTGTAGTCGAACCAGCTTGATGAAGACATCATTGTTCTCCTTCTTGTTTGAGAGTTGATGCATGTTCTTCAAATCCTTGTCCAACACAACTTTCCTCTCCTCAGATTTCAAGGCAAGCAGGGCCTTCCTCTTCTCTTCGCGAACCTTCTCATATTCTTCCAGTGTCATTTCCTAATATCGAAGGAGAGAGAGACCGGAACAATAGTCAGACACGCAATCCCTCACGTATTGTTTGTACTGGCTCTAGTAAAATGAAGTCATTGCATAAACAAATCACTGGAACATCAAGTGAGAAACTATTTATGAATTTTGATTACAAAAAACCTCATTAAGTAACAACAGTATATCTCTTGCTAACTCAAAGGTTCTCCACTTAGAAGCATAGAAAAATATGAAAATTGCACATTCAATTATCAGTCAAGAAGGTGCTTACATTATCCTCCGGTTCCTTTTCTTCAGGGTCATTTGCAGGAGCCTCCTTGCCAGTATCAGCAGCATCTTCTTCACCAGGCTGCTTCTCCGGAACCACACTCTTCTCAACTTCAGTGAGAACTTCCTCAGTCTCTCTGGGCTCAAAACAAATACAAAACTTGATAAGGAAAAATCAAGTCTCTCTGGGTTCAAAACAAACACAAAACTCGATAAAGAAAAATCATGTTGACAATAATCCAATGACGAAGTTGACACATTATTTACTTACGGAGCAATTTCATCAGTAGCAGTTCCCCAGTTCCCACGACCAGCACCCTCACGTTTGAATTCATTTCTGTACCACATTTATGGTAGTTAAGAAACACATCACGGGATGACGGGAACGCAAAATAAAACTCTGAGAGAACGTAAATCTACTAAATAGAAAACCATAAGAACCATCAATTCACTTATCAGAATCTCACCCTCGCCCAGTGCCACTGCGACGTTCAAACACCCGACGAGGACGTTCCCCCTCGCCAACTTCACCATTGCTGAAGCCACCTCGGCGTCCTTCACGGAATGGCCCATGTGATCCTCCACCACGCCTATCAGATGGCCTGCCAGATTCACCTTCTTCAGAGGGTCGATATCCCCCAGAAAATCCATCATTGTTGCCCACTGCACCCTCATTGGCACCTGACTGTTGGTCATATCCCCGAGGACCTCCACGGCCTCGACCAAAACCCCGACCACCTCCTCCAAAGCCACGGCCACGACCACGACCACGCCCAGCTCCAGCATCACTCTTCGCTTCCCTCACTGTAGAGAACAAACATTGCATCAAAGGCATTAACCAGGCCCGGAAACTGCAGCGGAGTATAACCAAAAGTTCAAGGAACAATTACAAGACAAATCCTTCACTAACAAACAGTCACACCAAACTACTAGCTAATCCCTTTTCACATCATAATAAAATAAGAAGTCACGAATCCGCTTTCAGTCACGAATCCGCTTTCAGAGCATGCTTTTGTTCTCAAGGAACAAACCATCAAATAGACATTTGTCAATCAACAAAACAATGTGAATTCCTTTGAAATCTGCAGCAATTAACCCTTAGCTCACTTATCAAAGCTTAATGACCAACAAAAGTGGACTTGCCGCCACTCATCCATCTCACTTGTTCGCCGCAGACTGCCTCTTTAAAAACACTGTCGAGTCCATCAAAACCACCGTCTCGCCAGAATTACATCTACATTCTACAGCTACACACTAAGCGGCACAGACTATCCATACACAAGCTCGAGAAATTCGTGAAAACAGATCCCCCACAGAACAACGATCAACAACACTAAATCAATGGAAATAGAAACCCTCACCAGCTTGAGCGGGAGGGAGCGGCTTGGAAGGCAGCTTGGGGGTCGGCGCCGACTGAGGCGGAGCCTGGGCCGACTTCTTGGGAGGCTTGTCAGGCTTCTGGAGAGGAACGGCGGAGACAGCGGCAGCGATGAGCTGAGAAGCGTCGTTCTCATTGTCACCGAGGATATCGAAAGGGTTCGCCGTAGCCATTATTTGCTCGGACTCCCCGATCGACTCTGAGTCGAAAACACAACTCCGGATTAGAGCGGTTCCAGGGGAGTCACGGATTCATCGCTGAAGAAGTGCAAAGGGTGGTGAAACCCTAGCGATGGGGATGGAGACGACGAAGATGGAGGGAGAAAGAAAGGGAGCGAACCGAAGGGGATGGGGATAATTGGGGGTCAGGCGAAAGGGTGCGGCTCAGTGGCTGCTTCCGTCGTTTTATGAAAACCCTACTTCTGACGGCCGAGGGCTTTGATCCTCTGCGGGCTGGTCCACCTTACGCATTATTTGGGCTTGGCCTTCTACCTTTGGACCTATTTAATGGGTATATTTAGGAGTTGAGCGTTATTTGGGGAAAAATGATGCCAAACAAAAATGTCCATCTTGCACTTTCAAGTCCATTTTTGTTTATCATACAAACAACAAGAAGAAGATGGACCAAAGGCCAAGCTGGTTGTTGAAGAGAAGATGGACTCGGCAAACATGTGATCATGGGAGGTTTAATGATCCTCTCCCTCTCGAGGTTGAGAGTTGTCAAAGCCTTCGCCGTACTCATGTACAACCTCTTCACATTTGACCGCTACCAACTTCCTCAAGTTCTTTTTAAGTGGGCAGTTGGTCCCTCAGAAACCGTCCATTAAGTGCAAGTGTGCCTCCAAGTTGTGGCAACAGGTCACGTCCGCATTCAGCTTTAGGTACGAGGGACATCCCCGTGTCCAACTTCTTCTCCGCCCCTATGAGGTAGTTGTCCCACGGCATCTCCTGACATCGTGTTACATAGCTTGTTCTCGACTTCCTCCCCAAGGAAGATGCCTAATACCTGGATGATCACGTTCTGGCTGTTCGCTATCCTTAGGACCTTAACACTTTTGGAGTTTATCCGGTCGTCGAATGCTCTGTTACCGACTCTGAGACCGCCAAAGGAAAAGACTGTTATGGGGTGGGGGCTCACATGCTCAGCTCGTTGGGCACTAGTAGAGACAAGGCCGCCCAGAGGCTATGATCGATTACTGTGATTCTTAAGGTTTCTCCCTTGTATAGTTCGAGGATTCTCTTAACTTCCACAATCACCGACTTGGCCAGGATCGGCATGTAAACTCCCCAAGTCTGGTTCAAACTTTGGGAGCCAGCACTCCATCTTAGCTTTGGCCTGACTGTTATTGTTATCTTTGTCGGCATCAATGTTATCCTTCGGTTTCTCAGCTTCGTCCTTGATATCCACAAGTTTCGCCTTGCAGTTATCTACCCACTCCGGGCAAGTAGCGGTGCCACGGAGGGTGATCACGATATCGGATCAACGCACATCGCAACATAACCAATTCAGCTCGACCTCTAGGTCATCTACCCCCTATCATGAGTAACCTCATCCACCCACTTCGGGAGCCCAGCAGATGTGCTCGTAATAGGCTCTTCGTCACCTTGTACTACCCGTCCGTCAATGCCACATGGTTGTGGGGGGCTCATCTGTGGGCATGACAGGGTCAAAATTAAACGTCTAGTACGCGGCCTCATCTCTCCGTACCTCACCACCTCCAAACCCAAATTCTCGTCGAGCAGGTCGAGCATCCTTTCCCAGTCTTTTTTATTCATGTGGTACTCCATCCACCTATACCCCAAGGTGATTCCTCTAGGGAATACTCCATCGTCTTCGACAGAATACATTACAGTCTCATGAAGTTCCACATGAAAACTATTAAAGGGTTTACGAACTCAAGCCCCCTAATTCCACATCAAAAGAAAATGGCTCACGGACTAGTATATAAGGCAAATGGGCCACTCTTCAATTGTGGATTAGCTTTAAAGGGTAAACCTTAGGGTTTATATGTCGGGCTTGAGGAGTGGGCCAGCCCTGGTTTCTTCGTCGCATCATATATAAGATCAACGGGCCACGACCCTTTGTTTTAGAGCGAGACTTATATACTAGGTTTGAAGATTGAGCTGTTCGAGTTTTTCTTCATTGTTGAAGGATTTACAAACCCAAGTCATTAGTCCCACATTGAAAAGAAAATTGCTTTCTTTTTAGTATATAAGACCAACTCATTCTATCATAAATTGGTTTTAGAGTGAAACTCGTTTGACTTCAGCCGGCCCCAAGTTTTTCTTCAACTTCAGCTCCGACCAAACCATCGAACATCCACTTCTTGTCCTATCCTCCCTGTTTCTTTCTTCCTTAGATGCTGCTCTTCTGCTTGTTGGGCCCACCGACAGGCCCAATAATGACAATTACCCAAAATTTAAAGGCCCAATTCTATCGGCCCGAAATTGATAACAAGCAGAAAGTCCACTTCCATCACCCCCACTAGAACGTCTGCCACTCACCGGCCACGCTAAACGGCATTATAAAAGGAAGAGTCAACCGAAAGGGTTATTACAAGTTCACTTACTGATACAATTCCCAAGTCATCCACGAGATGTAAGAGAATGTAAACCTTGCTGTTGAGTATGCAGAAATGGAAATGCCTCCAGAAGAGCAAGCCCTTGGTTGGACCTCCCATGAAGCCTGACTCCGGCTAGAAAGATGGGTCTACAAAGTGTTCTTGGGTGGTAGTAATGGAGTTTTGTAAGGAAATACGGTTAGTTTTAAAAAAAAATTGCGAAATACGGTCCGAGTTTCGTAAAATTCGGTTTTACCGTCGAATGGGCGAGTTTAGAGGGCACGGATTGAAAAAGCGCCCTCGGTGAATAATAGGCAGGAACGGGTTTTGAAAATCCGCCCCTATGCTGAGTTGGATGATAGGCATGAGGGCAGGTTTTGAGAACCCGCCTTCCGTCTAAAGAGGCAGGGGCGGGTTTTTCAACACTTGGGCAAAATCTTACTAAAGTATTGGGACTTTTTTGGCCTAAAACCCACCCCTCACTTAACCCCACCAAGGGGCGGGTTCAAGTAAATGAAACCAAATCGAAACTCATATTCATAAAAACTCATGTTACAAAAACGTAAAATGGAAACACAATCTAGAAAACAGAAATATATCCTGAAAACAACACAAAATGTATTAAGAAAACATCCGTACAATCCAAATATAAGAAAACCCAGAATACATGTATCACAAATGTTTACAAACATCATTAATTCCCCATACGCCTACTCAACCACCTCCTGACATAAGGCCTGATGACGGGAGTTGGAACGTGAGGCTGTTCCGATGAATCCTTCGGATACAATTGCGTGATTTGATAAGGTCCTTCTCCTTGTTGTGAATGGTCGTACCTGAAAAACTTATATTAGTTGAGTTACGGAAGCTTAACTCAAACGAACGTTAAAGTTATAGTGGACTTATCCGATTTCTCTCGCCCCTTTAATTGGAGCTCTCGGGGTCTAACTGGACCCAACCTCGAAGTAAGGTGTACTATAATTGGCATCAATGTGTATAACTTGTGAAATGAGCATGCATTCTTGCACTTCATGGCCCTCCTCGTCAAATACGGGGTTCTCATATATCCGTGGCACCTCATCATCTTCATGCTCCTCTTCTGCATCGTCCATGTGAGAATGATCTTCCTCCATATGCTGTCTACCATGTGGTGGCATGAACTCGTATGCAGGTTGATCTTCCAACCCGCCGGTACGACCATACAATCGTATCGGTGCATATTTCCTCATCATCTGCATAGACTCCTAGGCAAGAGAAACGAGTTCGGGCTAGTCGGACCGACGCTTAATCTTTCGAAAATTCCTCATCTATATCACAAATAAGCACGACAAAAATGAATATAGGTTATAGTTGAAAAATGGAATGGAAAAATGTAAACGACTTACCATTGTGCCTAGCATAGAGCCGGTGTGTGATATGTATTGCCTGTTGTTCCTCGCATACCATTTGGAGTATTTAATGCAAGACTCCCAAACGAGCAGCACGACCTTGTTCAACCGATCTTGCCACAGCTCTACAAACTCCCGATGGATCTCCCTCTAGTTGTTTATTGTATTGCCGCGTAAATCCATCCGATGGAGGGCCTTGCTGGTGTCGCATTGCTTCGGCACGAGCTGTTGATCGCCAAACTGACGGATCACTCTATCCGGGAAATGCCACTCCACGATGTAGAAGCAAATGAGAGGGACTCGGGCACGCCAAAAAGCCTCTCCCGATCGGCAATACTCTGGAAGCATGGCTATCAACTCTTCCGGGTAAGGATGCCAAATAATCTGCATATTTCAATGTGAATGTGTGAGGAAGATGTGGTTTAATGAAATGAAATTGCTTTATTGAATCGTAAAGTTTACCTGATCATGCTTTGCCTATCGAAGGCCTCTCTGTAGGAGGAAAGGACATGGGTAGTCACCGTGCGCACATCCTTCGCAAAGGCCCAGCGGAAGCTCAGAGGCATATCCTCTACAAATGGGCTCCGACGTCTCAGCGGCGCTATGTGCGGAATCTATCCCATGCCCAAATCTGTAACAATATGAGGGGGCCCTCTATCTAGGAAGCCTTGTGGTGAGCCGCCTTACACAAACTCTTATATAGCCATGCTAGGTAGCCACTACGCCAACTATACTGTCTTGCTTTCTCGAAGTCCGCTAGCAGAGGCAACCAGAAGAGGTGTACTAAATTATCTGACTTGGTGGTGAATAACATCCCACCAAGTAGCTGCAAAATATACGCCCTGGTATACATCATAACCACCTCCTCAGGGGCATCTATCAGAATCTCAGCAAAATTATGAGTCAACCAGCTAAGTCTAATCCTACAAGACCTAATGTTGTCAACCTTAGGTACCCGCCCCAACAACTCTAGGCACACTGCCTCATTAGATATGGAGGTGTCTGCTATCACCGCATCACCATCTACGGGCAAACCTAGCTGAATGGCCACATTTTGTAAGGTGACAGTCATCTTACCGTGCACCATATGGAAGGTATGCGTCTCCGGCCTCCAGCGTTCTATCAAGGCCGTGATAAGGGCCCAGTCCAAGAAAATGAATGGAAGCTTAGCCACTCCGTAGAATCCTGCCTGACGGAGGTAAACATCCATCCTTGGGTTGGTGGCAGCTCCCTTGAGTGATTTCTCTACCCGACGACAAGTTAAAACGTTGTTCTGTAAATAAAACACGAATTAGTAAACAAGGTACGAATACATGAAAGATAATGTAATGATTTTAAACTAAAAAAGTTGATATACCACGTTATATACGGCTTTCCATACAACTATCGACCGATGCTCTCATTGAGCATTAAGAACGTCTGTCCTCCTTGGCCCTGGATGCATTTTCCTGTAAGACAATATAGAAATGGTAAAATAAAAACTCAACTTAAGCATAAGAACAACAATATATAATTTAAACATTGAATAAACACTTACAAAGATTCCTACTAGGGCAACTATGTCGGTTATGACCTTCCTTTCTACATAACCCACAACTAGTTTTCCAATATTTCTCCTTGATATCCATTTCATTACGTATACGGGATGACCTGGGACGCCCTTGTGGTCTGACTCTTGTAGGGTCGGGATTGACTTTAGGAAAACGATATTCCGGCCAGTCTTTTTTGCAATCAAAAGAATGTCATCGCGAAACATATACGGCCTTCTGACACTCGAATGAGTAGAAATGACTAATTACAGCAGTATGATCTACATGCATGTGTGCATAACAAGCCAAAGCATACGAACAAGGAATGCGGTATAATTTACATGCATGTGTGCTTAACAAGCCAAAGCATGCGAACAAGGAATGCGATAAATTTGCCACTTCTTGCAGCTGTATTTCCGCGCTTGAAGAAATCATCTTCTTCATAATCTTCAAACGGGTCACCCTCTTCATAATCATCATCATCTTCCTCATTACCACCATCCTCCTCATAATCCCCCACATTACCACCATAACCGCTACACCCTTCATTCACTAGTACCAAATGACCAGTATTTCTACTAACTTCGATATTTTTCATTCTTTGTTGCACCACATTTAACCCCTCATCAACATTCACTCCTACGACCTGCATGTTACTACCACGCTTACTTCTTGAATTTGCAGGCCTCCCTTCATTGCCAGTATTATCAGAAACTGATATAAAAAACTTACTTCTTGAATGCGATCACCATTTAACATAGCAACCTCACACAACAATCTCACATCCTCATCATCACCAATTGGTACTAGCACAAAGTTAATGCCAGAAGGACCATAAGAAGGAACGGAATATCTATGACATATTTCCAACCTACTGCCTTCGTTTAATCTCATTGTATGAACAATGACCCTTTCAAATTGCACATAATCGACATCAGCAGGTACCTTTACATGTTTCACTAGACACCTATTATAACCTACTCATTCACTACCACGAATAACCCTCCAATTTCCATACAACAACAAATGAACGTGCGACATTGAAACGTAAGATAATACTTACGATTTAGTGAATAGCTTCTTCGAACTTTCAAATACCTACAATAATTCAAACAACAAACGTCAAAATAATCGTAACTAAACTAATATCACCAAATTCAAACTAATTAATTGCCCTAATCTCAAATCAACAAAAGCAAATAATTGCCCTAATTTCAAATCAACAAAAATCCATAATTTCAACAACACCCTAATTTCACTTGATTATAACTAAACCCTAATTTCAATTAAATCTAAATTCACGGCTTATTAACCTAATCCAAAAATAATTACCGTGACGAGCAAGTGTCGTGGAGGGACAGAGGGAGGCTAGGAGGAGGGTCGGAGGGGGTCGCGGTAGTGGAATGGGGGGGGGGGGGAAGGGGTCATGGAGGGACGGAGGGGACCGGGAAGAGGGTCGGAAGGGGAACGGTAAGAGGGTCGGAGGGGACCGGGGTCGTCGGAAGAGGGCTGTGCAGGGTCGGAATCGAGCGTCGGATGAGGGCCGGGCGTCGGGCATTGGGTGTTTAGGGGGCTAGGGTTTGGGTAAAATGGAAGTCGGGAGGGAGCCCGACTTTCATTTAAGGGAGGGGTGGGTAAAACCCGCCCCCTGTTGATGTAAGGGATAGGCGGGTTTTCACAACCTGCCCCTTGCCAAAACTCCCCCACATGTGAGGAACTTCGCCTAAGTGTTGAAATAGCGGGTTTTCCTCAAAACCCACCCCGTACAGACGCCAAAATATTTTTTAAGCGTTGGGGGGCGAGTTTTGGAAAGGCGCCCCCCGAAGGACGCATTTTGAGAACCCACTCCTGTACTAAGCGGATTTTTTCTCAAAATGCGTCCTTATGCGGAACATCGGAGGGGACATAATATGGATTTAATACTTTGTTCATATGGATATAATATTCGTGTATTACTGAATTTGACATGTCAAGATTACTTGGCCAATGGATAAGGACAGACAGTAGACGATGAATGATGGGAAATAAAAGGTTACACTTCGGAAACTCAACTGAATGACCCCCCCCCCCCCCCCCCCCAAAGAAAAGGATACTGAACTGAACTGAAGTAACTTCAACCGAGATGGCCGCCGCAGCAGTCGCCGCCGCTCGCTCCAAGACCCTCACGTCCGCTCTCCGACAAAGTACGAGGTCCTACCGCTGTCACGCGACAACAAGCAGCCCCGGGAACCTTCGGCATCATCAGTTGGGCTCGTTTCCCAGCGACTGGCAGCACCAGACACGCCGAACCCTGATTCTGGAATCCGCGAAGCCCATCCCCATCTCCGAGTCGGTCAAGCTCAATCGCCTTTCTGATTCTGATTCGGGTAAGGCGATCTCCTTAATGCACGCCGGTAATTGGTACTGATTGAGCTTGTTGGCCGGGGTTTTTTCTGGGCTGAGAACTCTCGAGGGATGGGGTCGTGAACTGTTGTTTTGGTTGGGACGCAGGGATTGTGGAAGTTGTCTTGGATAGGGCTGAGCGTAAGAATGCGATCGGGATGGATATGCTGAGAGGATTGCAGCGTGCTTTTGAAACAGTTAGGGAGGATTATTCTGCTAATATCTTGATGGTTCGTAGTTCAGTGCCCCATGCCTTCTGCGCCGGAGCTGACTTGAAGGTATAAGTTCACGCTTGGTTAGTTCTATAGGAATGGTTTGTGAATCGGTTCTTGCTGTTTTCCGGTGTAAAATTTGGGTTTTTTGGCAGCTAAATGGTTACAAACGTGTTTTAATCCCGTTAAGGATTGTGGCTATCGGACATCATTTCGCTCGTTTAAATTCTAGTTGTTCTTATGTCAAATGCCACTCTTTCTGTATGCCGTCTTGCTATCCTAATATTGGGGATGTGGACCGACAGAAGTGAGAAAAACACGGGCTCTGGACACAAATGTCCAGTGTGCAATGGTTTGCTGGTGGAAACAGCATCCTGGTGTTATTTTGCTGATTTTCCCCTGAGTATTGTTTTGATTGAAGTTGAACACATCGAGTTCCTATCTTTGTATCTCTTGTAGTTATGTCGAAGAAATATCAACCGATGACCAAAAGAGTCCACTTAATTTTCCAGTTTTTGATCCCTTTTCACTGTCCTTTTTATGTCTTTGCTTCTGAACATTGATTCTCCTGTTTTCATTCAATTGATTTTTATATATATTGACTTCGCAGGAGAGGAAGAAAATGAGTACATCCGAGGTGCACTATTTCGCGAATACTCTGCGGTCAACCTGCTCAATATTAGCGGTATCTTCTGGTTTTTTTCAGTCCTTATGTTGTTGTTGATTTATGCTTGGTGTTTGTTGCTGAATATTCTATTGTGGTCTGTGCGTTTTGCTTTGTTAACACACCTTTACTTGCTCACATGAGCAATAATTGCACATTGTGCTTAGTTTATCCTTCTAAACAAAAGTGTCCACTACTTAATTGAAAATGCATGCATGCAGGAACTTGAGATTCCTACTTTAGCAGTTATCGAGGGAGTAGCATTAGGAGGTGGATTTGAATTGGCGCTAGCATGTGACCTGAGGGTCTGTGGTATGATTTTTCATACTCGTATTTTATCCTACTCGAGAGCTATTTATTGCTCTAAATTGTCCCCTTGAAACCGTCCATTACGAATAAATTGCCAGGAGAAGATGCGACTTTGGGATTGCCAGAAACAGGACTGGCCATAATACCCGGGTATGTTTCTGAAACATTTCCAGGGAGTCCCGATTGCAACACCTTGAGTTCTCCAATAGCCTGGATATTTTTTTTCTTTTAGGCCATACCGGGTATGTCCTCTTCCTCATCCGGATCACTCCTTATTTGCGTTGTCTGTTTGCAGAGCAGGTGGTACCCAGAGGCTCGCTAGAATAGCTGGGGAATCTGTTGCCAAGGAGTTGATATTCACCGGTCGGAAGATTACCGGCAAGGATGCCATCTCCATGGGTATGCATTCTTCGGTTGCGTCTCCTCCTCTGTTCCTGCTTAACATTTATTTGAACTTATGTTTCGTCTTTGTCATTTACCATGTGAGGAGCAGGTCTCGTCAACCACACAGTGCCCACGGGTGAAGCACATTCAAAGGCGTTGGAGATTGCACGAGAAATGAATCAGAAGGTACAAACTGTGCTTTTACAGATGATGACAATGATGTTTATTTGTGGCTTATGCTAATGCATTGTAATGGAAAAGCCGATTCATCTCTACCCATGTTTTTGCGAAAAAATTTCAGGGCCCATTAGCTTTGCGAATGGCCAAAAGAGCTATTAACCGAGGGATTGAGTTCGACATGCAATCCGCACTCAAAATGGAGGAAGAATGTTATGTAAGACTATTGGACACCAAAGATCGGTTAGAAGGCTTGGCGGCATTCGCAGAGAAACGAAAACCCAGATACAAGGGAGAATAACAGGCACGAGCTGCCGGATCCAA
This sequence comes from Melastoma candidum, assembly GCA_023653495.1. Taxonomy (NCBI): domain Eukaryota; kingdom Viridiplantae; phylum Streptophyta; class Magnoliopsida; order Myrtales; family Melastomataceae; genus Melastoma; species Melastoma candidum. The sequence goes on along the minus strand of CM042884.1, from coordinate 19,636,516 downwards.
CATTTGGGCAGCCCTCGAGGTTTCTGCAAGTGAAAAATTACCCAATCACCAGATCACAGACAGCATCATCCACACTTTCCTTCCTTCATTCATTCATCCTCTACAACCTCCATTCTCATGTCTCGCATGTAAAAACTGGGAAGAAGGAAAGAATAAGATTGTTTCCATCATTACAATTCTCTAAGGACGGATTCGTTGCACTGCTGTCGTACAAGTGGGGCGTCTCAATCCCTCAACCAACTGTCTGCAACAACCAATTGTGTCAGCCTTCAACCTTCTTCTAATATTCATGTGCCTTCAATATTCTTCTGTCATTCATGAAACCCAACTTCATTTATTCAGCTTGGGCCTTTGTGCAAACCCAATCTTAATTAAGCTCTTCTCTTGTATCTCCAGAACCTCCAGCTTCTTCTCCTTCTTCTTCTCTCAGACTTGTCACAACCGTGCAGTAATTCTTCTTCAGTTGCTGACAGTTTCTGTGGACACCATGACATGGAACTTCCTTCAGAGTTTCGGCATTTACCGAAGCCCCTTATGTTTAGAAACGTGGAACTTTTACCATCTCATAACACCAACGTAATTCCCCTGGGGTGCATGGTAAAAAGTCTGCATTTCTTTTTGATCTGGGCCATTAATCTCTGCTTCATGCCTAATATACTTTACATTAACACTTGGGCCCGCACGTGTTTTGACTAACCTTCTTACGCGCACGAGTCAATACCATAAATTTAGCTTGCCTGGTAAGATAATCCCATGTTTCATTGCCCATGATGTTCAGACATGTTCAATCAGACAAGTCGGGTCTGGTCGATAATAGTAGGACAAGGCTGTGCTAATCTTTCTGGGATCCATCCACATTAACAAATATAGTACCGCAAATCAATCAATCAATCAATGAATGGAGCCAATCAATCAATGAATGGAGCCAACCAATCACTGAGGTCCAGGCATTCAAATGGATACCGGGGCAAGGCTCAGCTTGTTGGTGCGTCCATTGGCCTAAGCCGCATCGGAGGAGCTGGCAGCCCTCTTCCTCCTCTTCGAAGAAACGCCACCCGGTGAGGAGGAGGATGAAGACGTCGACAGAGAAGATGTTTCAAGCAAAGGCGACGAACGTTTCCCCGTCACCCTCACGGGTTCTGGGCCGCCCGAGTTGATCCTCAGAGGGAAATTCAAAAGGGCTCGCGAACCGCGCATCCTGAAAGCCGCCTTGTCGTAAGCCAAGGCCGCGTCCTCCGCCGTCTCGTACGTCCCGAGCCACACCCGAGCACCGTTCTTAGCCGGGTCACGAATCTCCGCCGCGAACTTCCCCCATGGACGCTGCCTCACTCCCCTGTAACGATTCCCCCTTGAAGGCACAGGCTCCGGCAAAGGACTGGTCGGGCTACTGGCAGGAGAATAGCAACACTCCTGCTCCGACTTCACTGGCTCAGGCGTGCTCACGTGGACGGAGGGCGCCCAGCCGGTCGTCAGGGCGTCTAGGAGGACACCATAAAGCAACATGTCGTCCGCATCATCCTCCTTCAGAGGCAAATCCCCCCAGTTGTGGGTGAGGCAAGGGTACAGCCGTCCGAAGCTGGGACTACGGGAGAAGGAGGGGGAAGGCTGGTCGTCCAGCAACAACTGCATCGTGATGGACTCAGGCGCCGCGGGGTAATCCGACTCCTGTAGTCCTCCTCCCTCTGCCGACATGTCTGAACAATGTATATGTTGAAACTATTTGCTTCTTTGTTTCTGCAAAAGTGGGAAAGTCGTGTCTCGGTTGGGTTGGAGTCGGAGGAAAGTGTCATTTATATACATACATGGAGAGAGAGAGACCTGAGATTGAATAAACAAACATTTCTATCGTAATGTTCACACGCTCATTCATATCTTTTCTAACTTCTAGAACCTCCAACCAAAAAAAAAAGGGGGGGATGGGATTATCCCACGTACACGTACACGAAGGAGCCACCCTATGTATTTTTTATTGAATTATTTTCAAAGTGGTTTGTACGAAAAATTTTTAAAATTATTTAAATATTGTTATTAAATTATTATTTAAAAAAACGACTTTAAATTTATAAAGATTTCTCTGCTTCGTGGGTCGATTTTGATGTCTTAGGTATTTTTTTTAGACCTTTTTTTATTGTCCAGGACAAAGTAGCATATTTTTTTATTGACGTTGGGACAAATAACTTGGGGTGATATTTAAATAATTTTGGTTAACCATTTTTTTTCAAAGCAACATTGACTTGCTGTCGTTGGGATTATGGGGTTGATGACGTCACGTTTTGTCCCATTACCTACTTTAATGTCACGGGCATTTGTTCACGTTACCACCCCCCCCCCCCCCATCACAATCTAAGTAGGCAGGGAGTAATCAAATCACTGATTTTCGAACGACAAAAAGTAACGTGAGGGGGGGATGTCTCTTAAACGAGATGGGGGATCCCGTATTATTAAATGCATGTAACAACCATAGTTTTCGAAAACGTGATTTAGCACGTGGAATCGGACGATTTTACGTTTTTTTAGGCCTCAACGAGTTGAAACGGACGTAAAATTGGTGTTTGGTGAATCGTAGTGAAATCGTAGAATCGTAAGCGGGATCGTAAGATCGAAATCGATAGATGTTTTCGCCAGGATAAGGATCGATGCTGGAATGGATCGAGGGAGTACTGATCGACGAACAGCGTGATCGAAAATAGAGTTCTATTGACCGCCTTCAGTATCGACAATGGACTTCAATGTCTGGAGCCAGTGTATTCGAAGCATCGATAGTAGCATTGTTGTAGTAGTCAATCGATAGGTAGTTTTAGGATAATGTGGTAAATGTGCATCGGGGGGACGGTTATTAGTTAATATCTTATAAATAAGCCAGCCCCGATCTATTATAGACACACGACAATCATTCCATGACCTCGAAGGGCTGTTTGATTATCAACATATCTGTTTGTTTCAAGTGTTGTGCAATAGCTGTAAGTTTTTCTCTTTACGCTCAGTGAATTCTTGTTCTTTCGTTCGTTTGTTTACTTTATTGGCGACCACATTCTATACAACACTTTGAGTCCCCGTTATATCGCGACGTGTTTTGTCCGTATGTCTGGCTTACAAAATTGGTAGCTGTAATTGTTAACTTGTTGTTACCAACAACAACGCGTTGAAAATCGGATAAGAAGATAAGATCGGTCGTTCGTTCGTTCCTTCTTTGCGGAGACAAAACCTAATTGATACACGTGGTGCTATATTAACAAATTATTATATTCAATATTAGTAAAAAATCGCATGACCCTTTTACGATCTCAACAGCTGATGATGTACTTAAACTTAGTTCTGAATGATGATGATCCATCCAAGTCTTCTTCTTCTTCTTGTTGTTCTAGAAGGAAACATGGACAAAAATTCTATTACATCTTACCGTTAGTTTACGATGTGGTATTGACTTGGAAAAATTCAAACACGTGTGGAAGGGAGGTTGTAGTGTGAAAATAAATAAATCAATCTTTAAGCTGGTTGAGTGGGCCCCCCACACTAATCATCTTATCCTCATCTCATCCCCTGTTCCCAAATAAAAAACATTATACAAAAGAAAAAAAAGTTTCTAGATTGTTTCTTTGAATTTTTTGGGGTTGCTCCCCATCCCCACCGTCATTCCTCCCACTCCTCTTATCCCAAAAACGTAAGATGGGCTTCTCATTTACATCGGCCCAGCCCAATAACGTCGCGGCATGAAGTGGGCCGGGATCAACGCTAATCATTAACGATTCAACGCGACTCTTCAATCACGACGAGCTCCCTCCCATTAGTGTCCGAGTCTTTTGCAAGGTTTACTTACTTGCATCAGGTGATAACGACGCTGCGTCCGAAATCCGTTTGAAGAGTGGAGGCGTCCGATGTTGATTAGGGACCACCACGTCAGCGCCGTGTCAGGAAAGTTGGCGTCCGGTGGTCAGCTTGGACATTCCCCCCTGTGGATGTTGTAGATTGGACGCGATTACTGAGAACCTCGGGGGGAAGTTTCAAACTGGGTTTGACTGCTGACCAATAAAATTGTACCCCCATTACCCAGATGTTGCCTTTTCTGAGGGTGGAAAAACAAAACAACTCATTTGTCCCATATGCCTATTACAACGACGAACGAGGATGTAATATTTTCTCCGACCTAAAGGATTACGTGTCTGTAATGTCTAAGCCAGATTTTTGTCACAATGTAAGGCCGCGTTACGCGGAATAATCGCAAGTTCTTAAAATTGGGTTTAAAATAACGCGTTTACCTCCCGAACACACCGTAAGCCCATTGAACATTGCCTAGTTACGGCCCAATAGGGCCTAACTATTATTAACCAAAATAACTACAAATCATTTGGTGTTCATTCTAACATTGGGGATGAACAATCCTCCTTTTATTTATTTATTTATTATTAAATTCGTTTCCTGGAGAGTTTTTCTTTTTTAAAAAAATAAAAATTAAAAAAGACTAAACACGTCCCAATAATCATCAAACAATTCCTATTTTTGACCATGTTTTTCCTTGTTTCCACTCCATGTTGTAGTAATCGCCCCGAAGCGATGCGACCACTGTCCGTAGCGACGGTACGGACCCTCGAATGGACGCTAAGCCGGCGAGGTTTTCGTTTCTCAACCTTCGGCGAGTACTTTGGGTCTCGGGAGAGATTCCGATAACCCACGGAGTGACTGTACTGTCGGCACGATCAAACTAAAGGAGTATATCATCGGGAGCAAACAAATTGGCCGTTGATCGCAGAATTCGCACACCGCAAATATACGGATCGCAACAAGTAATATAGATATGAGTAGAGTTATCGTTCCCACGGGGATAGCAATTAAAATCCTTTAGCATACACAATGGTAATTTTTATGTAGCCAAGTAATAATTAAAAATGAGTTTTTAAATCTGAAAATTAAAATAGCAAGAATTAAATATCAAAGCAAAGAATCGGAATTCAATATATGGAAAAGCCTAGAATCAAGTATCCCCTCCTTGTTTCGTTAAACTCCTCCATTCGTTTATCCCAAATTTGTACTAATTCTATTTACTAACCGGATTCTTATGTCCCTAAGTGCCTCTCCCGAGTTTACAAAGGATTATTCTAAATCACCGTAAACCTATACCCCTATAGTGAATTACGAATGCCATAATACATTAAGATTCAATCCTTATTGGTTACCTAGAAGTATATCTCCCGATACTACTTACTAGCCAATTCGCTCCCGCGATATTAACCAAGGCTATTTCGTTCCTGTTCTCTCCTAAAATTCCTCTCCCGAGTTTAAATTAGGATAACAAATCAATACAATTCGGTGATCAGACAAATTGCATGCATTAAGATCAAACGAAATAAATAAACATCCAAAGCACAAATTTTTTCTAAAACGAATTCAGGAAATTCAACTACACAATTCGGTTCAACATAATCCTAGCAAAGAAAGTTTAGGCGAACATTGTTTTCGAGACACAATTCAAAGATTCGAAAAGCATCCTAAAACAATAAGCTAACTCCCTTCTTCTCCCTTCTCGAATCCTCTGGTCGAATCCTTCTCTTCGTCGGGTCCTTTTTCTTTTGTTTAAGGAACAAAGTCTTATTATAGTCCTAAAGAAATAAAACCTAGAAAATCTCTGAAAATCTGGGATAAAATATTTTTTTCTCCAATTAGTCCTCTTTCCACGTGTAACCTTCAAGTCTTTCCCTTTGCCAGAAATTTTTCTAGATAAGCCGAAATCATTTTATTTCCGTTTTTATCTGAAATAAACCCAAAAATTCGGCAATATCCAAATTCTCGAGAATAATGTAAAATAACAAGAAATAATATATAATAAGCGCAATATTTTACAAATCTAATAAATCCTATGTATGAAATTGACATAAATAACTCTACTTTCATAGAGTTATAAGCTGTTTCCTTGATGTTGTCGAGTAGAGCTGGCGGCGGTGTTAAACGAGCTAGTTGCGGTGTCTTTTCCCCCTGGCTTGCCTAGTTTCTTGTTCTCCTCTTTGTCCAAGCTCTATTCCCTTCTCGTCGTTTTGTCAGGCATATGGAGTTCGTAATCGACGAATGCTTGCTCAGCCGGCCTGTGTATATAAGCTCGGGGAAGTTTTTGTTCTGCAATGTTAGTTGGTGTCCTGGATCGTTTTCCTGAAGGTAACGAGGCTTCGTGTTCTGTTTGCTATGCATGGTTGTCGATGTTAAGGAGATGGAAACTTCTTTGGGATTGTCGTGTGTGCGCCTCGTGAAAATAAGACTCAGATGAGAGACAATCGTGATGCAGGACTGAAAAAGGGTGGCGAAAGGAACCGTCGCCATGGACAAGACCGCATTTGCCCTTGAAGCCATCAGCAAGGAAACTGTCGACCTGGTATGTCCATGACAGTTCGTCCCTTCAAACTTTACATTTTCCTGTTTGTAGAAATGACCGTTGTTACGGCCTGTAATGTAACGTTTGGCAGGAGAACATGCCGCTCGAAGAGGTCTTCGAGAAGCTGAAGAGCACAAGGGCGGGCCTCACGTCTGACGAAGTTGAGAAGCGGCAGCAGGTCTTTGGGTTTAACAAGCTGGAAGAGAAGGAGGTGACTTTTGTATTTTTTTTTATATCCTTGCTCCAGGCAACCCGTGGGAGCTTGCTTCGACGTTCGGCTTATCGCGTTGCTGTCTTTGACATGACAGGAAAGCAAGATATTGAAGTTCCTCGGGTTCATGTGGAATCCGCTGTCGTGGGTCATGGAAGCCGCTGCGATCATGGCCCTAGCTCTCACGCACACAAATGTATGTTCATGTCATTTTCTCCTGAAATTTTTCGATCACGGGAGTTTGTGTATATTTGATCTCCGATCGTTATCATGATCATTTGACGATTGACATTAACAGAAGCATAAGCCGCATAAAACATGGGAGTACCCAGATTTCTTTGGGATCATTGCTCTCCTCCTCATCAACTCGACCAACAGCTTCATCGAGGAAAGCACCGTGGGAAATGCCGCGGCAGCCCTCATGGTTCGCCTCGCTCCGAAAGCAAAGGTTTTGCGAGATGGAACATGGCGCGAGGAAGATGCCGCAGCATTGGTTCCGGGAGATATAGTTAGCATCAAGCTGGGAGATATTATTCCTGCCGACGCTCGATTGCTCGAAGGAGATCCCTTGAAGATCGATCAGGTGCGAACATGACACAATGCAGAGTGTACAAAATATTTCCATCGCTAACAGAACCTTCTTTTTTCAGTCGGCTCTGACCGGGGAGTCCCTTCCCGTGACGAGATATCCAGGGGATGGTGTTTATTCCGGCTCGACTTGCAAGCAGGGCGAAATAGAAGCCATAGTTATTGCAACCGGAGTCCACACATTCTTCGGAAAGGCTGCTCATCTCGTGGAGACCACCACACACATCGGCCACTTCCAACAAGTTCTCACGGCAATCGGCAACTTCTGCATATGCTCAATTGCAGTAGGAATGTTAACCGAAACAATTGCAGTTTGCGTGAAACCCAGGGAATTCCGTGAAAGTGTAGACAACCTGCTAGTCCTGCTCATTGGTGGGATCCCCATCGCGATGCCAACAGTTCTGTCCGTAACCATGGCCATTGGATCTCATCGCCTGTCGCAACAGGTGGGTGAATTCCAACTACCTGAATTGATTTCTGATGAACCTCTTGACTGTCAATAATTGGGTTGCTGCCCCCTGTTGTAGGGCGCGATAACAAAGAGAATGACCGCCATCGAAGAAATGGCGGGCATGGATGTGCTCTGCAGCGTCAGAACCGGCACGCTCACTCTCAACAAACTAATAGTTGAAAAAGCCTTGACAGAAGTAGGAAATCGTCACGTGCACCCTCACAATATTTTCCGACAAAGAATTCAGATACTGAACTCTATGTTGCTTCAGGTTTTCGCCAAGGATGTCGACAAAGACATGGTTGTCCTGATGGCAGCAAGAGCTTCAAGGCTCGAGAACCAAGATGCAATTGATGGCGCAATTGTATCGATGTTGGCCGATCCAAAGGAGGTATTCAAGCCTAAAAACATAACTGGACTTTCCCTGAATCATCAGCCATCGATCAGCTTCATTCTTTCTGTTGATTTTCTTTCTGGCTAGGCACGAGCAGGGATCACGGAGGTTCATTTCCTTCCCTTCAATCCAACCGACAAGAGGACAGCTCTTACTTACATCGACGAGTTTGGCAAGATGCACAGAGTCAGCAAAGGTGCTCCTGAACAAATCCTAAACTTGGCCCATAACAAATTGGAAATAGAGAAGAAGGTTCACTCTATCATCGACAACTTCGCCGGACGAGGACTCCGATCCCTTGCCGTTGCATACCAGGTGATCATGTTCTCCGGGATTTACACATACTTTCGTCTTTGTTTCTTTGCCCAGGCTCTATCACTGAAAGTTTGGAATGTTGTTCCATCTTCGCAGGAAGTACCGCAAGGCGTCAAGGAAAGCGCTGGGGGACCATGGGAATTCATCGGTCTCCTCCCTCTCTTTGATCCCCCTTGGCACGACAGTGCTGAAACAATCAGAAGGGCTGTGGATCTGGGTGTCAGTGTGAAGATGATCACAGGTTTGTGTCGTCACTTCAACCTGCTTCCATAGATTAATCCGGTATAAGTTGTGGCTGACTGATTCCGAACCAGGCGATCAACTTGCGTTTGGTAAGGAGACAGGAAGGCGGCTCGGCATGGGCACCAACATGTATCCCTCCACCTCCCTGCTTGGAGAAAACAAGGATGAACCTCACTCAGCTCATCTTGTGGATGAGCTCATCGAGAAAGCCGACGGTTTTGCCAGCGTATTCCATGGTAGGATCCCAGCGAGCATAACCATACACTGTAATCCGGAAGTTTTCGGATTAATCTCAACCTCAGACTATTCTTCTTCTGTCCAGAGCATAAGTTTGAAATCGTAAAGAGGCTGCAAGGCAGGAAGCACATAGTTGGAATGACAGGTGTCGGAGTAAATGATGCGCCTGTGCTCAAGATTGCAGATGTCGGCATAGCTGTAGCAGATTCAACTGATGCGGCTCGCAGTGCCTCTGACATAGTCCTTACAGAGCCAGGGTTAAGTGTCATCATCAGCGCTGTTCTCACGAGCCGTGCTACATTCCAGAGGATGAAGAACTACACGGTAATCTCTTGCTCGAGGCACAGTGACAGAAAAATCAGCTAAACTCATCCTCTGCTCCTATTCTAACATTCGGATTCTCGTTTTAGATATATGCGGTATCCATCACTATTCGTATTGTTGTATGTATCCCGATCTTCTCCATACCGATCTTCAAATTTCACCCATGAGCCAAGAACTGTGACTTACGTCGGCTTCACTTGTCAGCTTGGGTTCATGGTGCTTAATGTGTTCTGGAAGTTCAGTTTTCCGCCGTTCATGGTTCTCATCATCGCCATTCTCAATGACGGTAAGATTAACCCATGTTGGAGTTATGTTTTCCTTCTTGGAAATTGCTGAATCATTCCTTACTGCATCTTTGTGCAGGAACTATAATGACCATCTCGAAGGACAGAGTGAAACCATCGCCCGTGCCGGACAGCTGGAAGCTAAGTGAGATATTCGCTACCGGGATCGTGATAGGTAGTTACCTCGCCCTCATGACGGTCATCTTCTTCTTCTTAGCCAACGAAACTGAGTTCTTCCCGGTTAGGCCCTCTTTTCATCTTTGCTCAGTAGCTTATCAAGGCTGCCTCGTTAGCAACTGGATGAGCTAATTGTTTACTGTCTGCTTTGCTCTCAGCATCATTTTGACGTGACCAGCTTCAGTAAGAAAAATCCGAATAATATAAATGATGAACCCAAACGCGTGAAACAGCTTGCTTCTGCCGTGTACCTTCAAGTTAGCACAATTAGCCAAGCGCTCATATTCGTGACTCGGTCTCACGGGTGGTCCTTCTTAGAAAGGCCAGGCCTGCTGCTTGTCGGTGCATTCATCATTGCTCAGTTGGTGAGATAAAGATATCCTGACATCGCCAATCCTTTGAGAGATATGCCCACATTATAGCATTGCATAACGCGAAAAGCTAACCTAGCGAGATGTTTCTCAGGTAGCCACCACATTATCTGCTCTAGCATCATGGAACTTTGCTGGGATCATGTCCATTGGGTGGAAGTGGACTGCCGTCATCTGGCTCTACAATATTCTCTCCTATCTCCTCCTCGACCCCATCAAGTTTGCTGTCCGCTATGCTCTGAGTGGCAAGGCTTGGGGATTGGTCTATGACAAAAGGGTGAGTATGGCGAACCATTCTCCGACTCCAACCACTTTGTCCATCTGTATTTCCTTAAGCAACAACTTCGAATTTTCATTTCCGAGCAGACTGCAATGACCACTCAAAAGGACTTTGGGAAGGAAGCCCGTGAGGCTGCATGGGCTGCCGTGCAGAGAACTATCCACGGCCTCTCGTCAACCGTGACCAAGCACAACGCCTTCAGAGACATCAATCATGGCTGAAGACCAAAACCTAATTGATACACGTGGTGCTATATTAACAAATTCTTATATTCAATGTAAAAAATCGCATGACCCTTTTACGATCTCAACAGCTGATGATGTACTTGAACTTAGTTCTGAATGATGATGATCCATCCAAGTCTTCCTGCTGTTGTTGTTCTAGAAGGAAACATGGACAAAAATTATATTACATCTTACCGTTAGTTTACGATGTGGTATTGACTTGGAAAAATTCAAACACGTGTGGGAGGGAGGTTGTAGTGTGAAAATAAATAAATAAATCTTTATGCTTTCTAGTAGAACCACCACTTGGAATCATTGCTTCACTCTTGCTTATAATCTTGTTCAGTTTCCCAGTCAATCCCAACGGCTAGTTGATTCACTTGCCATAATCTCCGTGATTTAATCCTGTGGGAAAACTTCCAAAAGCATAAAGCATTACCCTTAGTCACGTCAGATAATAATAAAACAAAATGTTCGCTCACCAAGAGATAATGTCTTCTGCTTAGAAGCTGTTTTTTGCGATAGCAGAACCGACACTCTTCCTTATCGAATTTGGCATTGGGATTATAGGTTTCCATTATATGAAAACATTCCCTTCGTAGAATTATTCTCGCCATATAGGGAGATCTTAACCTGATAAGACTGTTGCCAAATATATGATCGCATTAGTTAAGGAAATGAATCTTTCCAAATAACTCAAGGTCCAAAGATGAACCTAGACGTGATCCAATAAGGATGTAAGAGATAAATATCTCATGTGCTCCCATATAGGACAATCTCCAATAAGGAAATCGTCACTCACAGAAATACCATTCTATAAACCAAAGCAAGTATTCCAGCAAAGAGAGTTATAGCAACTGTGACACAGATGCTCATCTCTGTAACAGATATAGTGAACTCGATAGTAGATCTTGTCCTCAGAACACCATTTCTAATGGCTAGATCATTTCCCCCGTTGAAGTACTCCACATAACTCTTTTACGTATTGCACGAATAATAGAGACCAGCTTCTACACCCGAAGACCTGTTCTTCTGTACACTTAAATAATACATTAGCAATACATAACCTTTGTCATCATCAAAACCAGATTATATCAACAATCTTCCCCTTTTTGATGATGTCAAAACCATGCTCATCTGGAGAATAATAATTAAAGAGTTTTAATGGTCTTACAGATTTCCTTGTTGCGAGATGGTTGACATAGAAGCTACTTTATGTAGTAACTCCCCCTGAATCTAAGCGAATTAATTTCGATCGAAATTATTGCTAGCTCAGACCAGTGATTAGTTCAAAGATGAACTTTCGAGATTAGTTAATGTTCATTAACCTAATCGTTTAGAGCATTTATATGATTTGATCAAATCAGCGCTCATGATTGCAATAGCATGTGCATTATGGACAGAAGTACTATTTTGTCATAGCTCCCCCTGAACATGTGAGTAATTCTAAGACGAACTTTTAATCAGAGTTCTGAATGTCACACATAAGTGATATTCTGACCCGAATATGAGCAGAGATGATTCTCTAAGTCCCCTTGAGGTTAAGCAGTTTTACTCAATCCCAAGTTGATCTCAGCCAGAAGTATCGTTCTGGCGAGGAATTTCTCAATGCAGAAAATGATTCTGCTGAGACCTGTATTACACTGAGGAAATCTCCTCAGCGACTTCATGACCTGCAAACAGAGAAACGCAGGACGAAAAAATGCAGAGTCTGTTCCTAAGTCTCACAGAACACCTGTCCTAAGATGTAGAGTCTGTTCCCAAGTCTCACAGAACACCTGTCCTAAGATGTAGATTTCATAGAACCAAAAACATGTCATCAAACAAGTTTTAATCAAGCCACACAAACAAGCAGGGAATTTAAAAGAGTGAGTTTTGAGACAACAGATCCAGCATTTTGAAGAAAGGAAGGAGAGAGGTCGGAGGGAAGATCATGGGAAAGACAGAAAAATGGGTTTTCAGGTGGAGAGAAGACGTGTGTGTGGAGATAAGATTTGAAGGAAGGAAATAAATAAAAGCGGGAAAAATTTGATAGGTAAAACAAATCCAAGGATAAGATAATAAAAATTCACAAAATCAATCATGCACACGGATCAATCAGATCTATTTAGAAGGGATAGCAAATTCCTAATTCCATTCGTAATTTTGAGAACTTCTCAAAATTCAATGGTTTTATGAAGCTATCACAGAGCTGTGCTTCTGTGCTCACATATTCCACAGCAATAGAACCATTTTGGACATGATCTCGAATGAAATGATGTCTTAGTTCTATGTGTTTAGACCTTGAATGCTGAACAAGATTCTTAGTCAGATTTATGGCACTAGTGTTATCACACCGTATTGGAATATTGTCAAACTTGAAACCATAGTCCTCAAGTTGTTGACGCATCCACTGAAGTTGTGCACAGCAGCTCGCTGCTGCAACATATTCTGCCTCTGCAGTTGATAATGCAACAGAAGGTTGCTTCTTTGAGTGCCAAGATATGAGCATATCTCCAAGCAATTGGCAGGTTCCGGAGTTACTCTTCCGATCGATTTTGTAGCCAGCAAAGTCTGCGTCGGAATACCTAACAAGATCAAATGATGATCTCTGGGAATACCAAAGCCCTAGGTTTGTAGTCCCAGAAAGATATCGAAATATCCTTTTAACAAGTGTTAAATGGACTCCTTTGGTGCTGATTGATATCTAGCACAAAGGCAGACACTGAACAGAATGTCAGGCCTGGAAGCAGCAAGGTACAATAAGGACCCTATCATGCTTCTGTAGAGGCTAGGATCTGCATCCTTTCCTGTTTCGTCATTCTCCATAATAGCGTTTGTGCTCATTGGAGTAGACAGGTGTTTTCAGTTGGTCAACTCATATTTCTTCAGAAGTTGTTTAGTATACTTTTTCTGATGGATGAAAGTATCTTCTGAAATTTGGCGAATCTGCAAGCCCAGAAAGAATGTTAATTCTCCCATCATGCTCATTTCAAATTCACCTTTCAAGAGTTTTGCGAACTCATTACACAAGGCATTGCTCGTGGATCCAAAGATGATGTCATCTACATAGATCTGAACTATCAGAAGCTCGGTTTCGTGCTTCTTTAGGAAAAGAGTCGTGTCAAGCTTTCCCTTTCTATAGCCTTTTTCAATAAGAAATTGGTTCAGTTTCATACCAAGCTCTGAGAGCTTGTTTCAAGCCATACAAAGCTTTATCAAGCTTATAAACATGATCATGTTTCTTAGGATCCTCGAATCCCAGAGGTTGGTCTACGTAGACTTCCTCCTTCTCACCATTTAGAAAGGTGCTTTTCACGTCCATCTGAAATAGTTTGAAGTCATTATAACACGCATAAGCCAATAGAAGTCTAATAGCTTCTAGGCGCGCTACAGGGGCGTAAGTCTCATCATAGTCAATCCCTTCTGACTGAGAGTACCCCTTGGCCACGAGTCTGGCCTTGTTCCTAACCACATATCCTGATTCATCAAGCTTATTGCGGGAGATCCACTTGGTTCCAACAACAGAACGATCCTTCAGTCTCTGAACAAGTGTCCAGACCTTGTTTTGTTCGAATTGATTAAGCTCTTCTTGCATGGCAATAATCCAGTTAGGATTTGCAAGAGCTTCATCAATGTTTGTTGGTTCCTTTTGGGAGAGGACCACAGAATGTTCACAGAAGAGATTCACAGAACGTCTCGTCTGTATCCCTTTCTGTACATCCCCAATGACTTGCTCTATGGGGTGTCTTTTCTTGTAAAGAGTGGGCACTCTATCCAAGAAATTCTTCTCAGAATCATTATTCTCTCAGATGCCCTCAGAGTTTGCTTCATGTCTAATGATGGACTGGGTTTGCACAGAATCAGTCTCAAAAGGGACAATGCTCTTTTTCTGTGCATCAGCAGTAATCAGCTATGAGCTTGGTTTGTCTGATAAGACAGATTCTTCTGTGTATTGAGAGTCATTAATGATGACATTAATATATTCCTCAACAGCAAGAGTTCTTTTGTTGAAAACTCGATAAGATTTGCTAGAGTCATAATAACCAAAGAAGATTCCTTCATCTGATCTAGCATCGAATTTTCCAACATTGGCATCTTAGTATGTAACAGGGACTTCCAAAAAGGGTGGAAATATAAGATGTTAGGCACTTTGCCCTTGTACAACTCATAAGGGTATTTGTTAAGTGTCTTTCGTGTACGTATACGATTAGACACATAACATGTTGTGTTAATCGCCTCAGCCCACAGATTCCGTGGAACTTTGCTTTCACACATCATCGTTCTAGCCATATCAAGAAGAGTTCGATTCATTCTCTCAGCTACTCCATTCTGTTGGGGAGTATAAGGAGCAGAGCATGTGTGTTCTGTCACAATTCTGTCACAGAAGGACTGGAACTCATGGTTTACAAATTATGTACCATGGTCAGTTCTTAAGCTTTTAAGGGAGGCTCCTCTCTCATTCTGCAGCTTTGTGACGAGGCTTTGAAAGCACTGAATGCATCACTCTTGTGAGCCAAGAACCTTACCCAAGTATATCTTGAGTAATCATCCACAACCACAATAGCATAGCGTCTGAGGCCCAGACTCCGTGTTCTGGTGGGACCAAACAGGTCCATGTGTAGAAGTTCAAGTGGTTTTGTGGTGGAAATATAACATTTGCTGTTAAAAGAAGCCTTAGTTTGTTTTCCCAAAGAACATGCTTCACATAAGCCGTTCTCTTCAAAAGTGAGCTTCGGTAAACCTCGTACCAGCTCCTTTTTGGCAATCTTTGACAATAATTGAAAATTGATGTGTCACAATTTCCTATGCCAGAGATTTGTATCATCCTTGTAGGAAACAGGGCATTTCTCAGAAGGCAAGAGATTGTCTTGAGAAACGATGTATATGTTATTTTTTCGTTCAGCAACGAAGCAGACTTTGCCGTCTGTGGATCCAGAACATCCTTATGCGTTAAAGGTTATTTGATAACCCTTATCACAGAGTTGGCTCACACTTAATAGACTATGTTTTAATCCAGCAATAAGCAGAACATCGTCTATCTGCATTGTTTGTGAACTACCGATAGTTCCAATGCCTTTGATGTAGCATTTGCTATCATCGCCAAATGTCACAGAACCACCGTTCTGTAACTTCAAACTTGAAAACTTATAAGGATCCCCCGTCATGTGGCGTGAGCACCCACTGTCCAGGTACCACTCATCCTTCCTGGCTTTAGTTTTCAAGTGTACCTGCGATTGAGAACAAGTTAAGTTACAATTGGAACCCACCTTAAGCCAGTTCCATAAGATTGTGACTTGTTCCGAGGGAGAATCGCATTGGTTATGCTTATTGACTTTTTGATCTGACATTGTCCGATCATATGTCCAAGCATGCCACAGTAGTGACAGGATTTAACCTTTTCTGTCAATCCGACAAGGTTTTTAATCCTAGATTTGTTACGCTTCTGCTCAGAAGTGTTACGTTTCACATACTCAGATTTTTGTGGCACCACAGACTTCTGTTTCTGCGCAGCTTTGGGACTTATCACAGAACATGCTTTCTATGTCACATAGCATACCTCATCTGAACATTCAGATTTGTTTCTGCGACATTTATGAGAATGACTTTCAGGTAACAAACCTGTGTTAGACTCATTTAGTGGAATAACCACTTTGTCACGAACAAGCAGCTCGTACACCTCAGGATGAGGTTCTCTAATCAGAGGAGATGCTTCGTTGCAGAAGATCTCAGCTTCCTTTTCCAAGGCAATCTTTTCTCTGTGCAGAGAAGTGAGTTGTGACTGCAGAACCTTGTTCTGCTTTTTTACCGAGCGATATTTCAAGGATAGCTCTTCTACTCTCTCAAGGATCTCTGTCAGAAAACCTTTAAGATTATTAGAAGATAAATTAGACATAGATGTAGAGATTACCTCTTCATCTGAATCGGATTCTGATTTGGAATGAGACATGTAGCAAAGGTTTGCTTTCTGCTCTTCCTCATACTCAGATTTGTTGTCCTCCTCATCGCTCCAAGCTAATAAGGCTCTTCTTTTATTTCGAGAGGGCTTAGGCTTCTCAGCCAACAGAGTACATTCATTCCTCATGTGTCCGAGTTTCTTACATTCATAACATACTGGTCCCTTTTTGTCCTCTAGGTTAGAAGACTTGGGTTAAACACTTCGTTTGAAGCGTTTCATGTAAAGAAGTTTGTTCAAACCCTTTACCAACAAGGAGAGCTCATCATCTGTTTCTGCTTCTATATAATCTAATACATCATCAGTAGAAGCTGATGCCTTAAAGGCAATAGACTTGGTCGTCTGAGGCACAAATGACTGTTTCTCTTCCTCATAGGAGATGAGAGAACCCATAAGCTGATCCAACCTAAGAGTTGTTAGATCTTTGGCTTCCTCAATTGCGGTCTTTTTACCTTCCCAACCTTCCCAATTCATGGGCAAAGACTTGAGGACCTTTCTCACCAGTTCAGCATTAGTATAATTCTTCCCAAGAAGGGCTAAGCTGTTGATGATTGTATTTAGTCTATCATACATTTCAGAGATAGACTCATCAGGCTTCATTTTGAAGACCTCATACTGCTGAACCAGCATATTTATCCTTGTTTCTTTGACTTGATATGTCCCTTCATGAGTTAGAACAAGTCGATCCCATATCTCCTTTGCTGTTATACAGGCATAGATCCGGTTGTACTCCATAGGAGATAGAGCACAGAGAAGAAAGTTGACAGCCATAGCATTTAGCATGATGATTTCAACTTCCTGATCAAAAAGTGAAGTCGTGTTGCCAGCTCAACTTTCAGATCTTGTCCTCTGTGAAGCAGATGACCATTTCGGATGATCCCTAAACACCTCAGTTCACGGGATGTAATCCAAAACTCCATCCTGCTGTGCCAGCTGGAGAAGTTTTATCCATCAAATAATGGTGGACTGTTACTGTTGAGTCCAACAACATGCATGTATCCCATTGCATCCTATCGGATCTCTCAACAAGTGGTTAAGCTTTTATCGTTGAGCTTGCTCTGATACCAATTGTTGGTATAGGATTGCACTAAGAAGGGGGGGCTGAATTAGTGCCGTAAGAGTTATGATAATGTTTCGTTCACAGAAGCGTGGTTCTGTCAGGTGACAGAGACTGGATCTGATGAACAGGTTCGCAGTTCTGAGATGAATTATCTTATGTGTAAGACACAAAGATTTATAGTAGTTCGACAAACAATGCCTACGTCCACTCTCCCAACTCTCACCCCAAGTAGGGCGTATTCACTATGATTGGAATGTGGGACTTTACAAATGCACACTTCTGCCATAAATGTGAGTAACAAGTTGCACGTAATCACGTGTCTAACACAACCCGCACGCAACGTGTCTAACTCCGGCTCCTCACTGAGCCCGTGGCTTGACAGCTACCACCTGCCAACCGTGGCTTAACGGCTACCACTTGCTAAACGTGGCTTAACGGCTACCACCTGCCCCTGTACACAACCCGTGTGACTAACAACCTGTACAAAACAAGATTAGCAACTACAACACCAGCAGTCTGCAGTTACAGAAGACGTTCTCTATCAGCGGTGATCGGCTCGGTGAATGCACGACGGACGATCTCAGCTTTTGCAATGGTGAAGGCATAAGGATTCTGGTAAGCTTTCTGGTAGAACGACCACTTGGAATCATTGCTTCACTCTTGCATATAAGCTTGTCCGTAGAACGAAGTTTCCCAATCAATCCCAACGGCTAGTTGATTCACTTGCCATAATCTCTGTGATTTAATCCTGTGGAAAAACTTCCAAAAGCATAAAGCATTACCCTTAGTCACGTCAGATAATAATAAAATAAAATAATCGCTCAACGAGATATAATGTCTTCTGCTCAGAAGCTATTTTCTGCGATAGCAGAACCAGCACTCTTCCTTATCAAATTTGGCATTGGGATTATAAGTTTCCATTATATGAAAACATTCCCTTCGTAGAATTATTCTCACTGTATAGGGAGATCTTAACCTGATAAGATTGTTGCCAAATATATGATCACGTTAGTTAAGGACGTGAATCTTTCCAAATAACTCAAGGTCCAAAGATGAACCTAGAATCCAATAAGGATGTATAAGATAAATATCTCGCGTGCTCGCATATAGGACAATCTCCAATAAGGAAATCGTCACTCACAGAAATACCATTTTGTAAACCATAGTAAGTATTCCAGTAAAGAGAGTTATAGCAACTGTGACACAGATGCTCATCTCTGTAACAGAGATAGTGAACTCTATAGTAGATCTTGTCCTCAAAACACCATTTCTGATGGCTAGATTATTTCTCCCGTTTAAGTACTCCACATAACTCTTTTACGTATTGCACGAATAACAGAGACCAACTTCTACACTCAAAGACCTGTTCTTCTATATACTTAAATAATACATTAACAATACATAAACTTTTTCGTAGTAAAGAAACCAGACTATATGAACGGATATTCCCCTTATGGACATTTTAGATTGGACGCGATTACTGAGAACCTCGGGGGGAAGTTTCAAACTGGGTTTGACGGCTGACCAATAAAATTGTCCTCCCATTACCCAGATTTCTGAGGGTGGAAAAAAAAAACAACTCATTTGTCCCATATGCCTATTACAACAACGACGAACGAGGATGTAATATTTTCTCCGACCTAAAGGATTACGTGTCTGTAATGTCTAAGCCAGATTTTTGATACAATGCAAGGCCGCGTTACGCGGAATAATCGCAAGTTCTTAAAATTGGGTTTAAAATAACGCGTTTACCCCCCCGAACACACCGTAAGCCCATTGAACATTGCCTAGTTACGGCCCAATAGGGCCGAACTATTATTAACCAAAATAACTACTAATCATTTGGTGTTCATTCTAACTTTGGGGATGAACATTCCTCCTTTTATTTATTTATTTATTTATTTATTATTAAATTCGTTTCCTGGAGAGTTTTTCTTTTTTTAAAAAAAATAAAAATTAAAAAAGACTAAACACGTTCCCATCATCAAACAATTCCGATTTTTGACCATGTTTTTCCTTGTCCCCACTCCATGTTGTAGTAATCGCCCCGCCATCACAATGCTCCTTTTTGGCTTACAATGCAACTGAATCACAAACGATCTGCATGCACACAAATCGTAATCCATACAAAAATTACATCATACGACCATCCGATACGTACGTATACTTTCGGATAACCTCGGACAATTGCAGCTCGAGAAATTTCCCTGGTTGTTTCTAATTAACCATTTGTTTATTCTTTAGAGCCAGCATTGATGCGATGCGACCGCTGTCCGTAGCGACGGTACAGACCCTCGAATGGACGCTTGGCCGGGGAGGTTCTTGTTTCTCGACCTTCGGCGTGTACTTTGGGTCTCGGGAGAGATTCCGATACACACGGAGTGACTGTATTGTCGGGGCACGATCAAAGTAAAAGAGTATATCATCGGGAGCAACCACACTGGCCGTTTCCTTGATGTTGTTGAATAGAGCTGGCGGCGGTGTTAAACGAGCAAGTTGCGGTGTCTTTTCCCCCTGGCTTGCCTTGTTTCTTGTTCTCCTCTTTGTCCAAGCCTCTATTCCCTTCTCGTCATTTTGTCAGGCATACGGATTTCGTAGCCGGCAAATGCTTGCTCAGCCGGCCTGTGTATATAAGCTCGGGGAAGTTTTTGTTCTGCAATGCTAGTTGCAGTCCTGGATCGTTTTCCTGAAGGTAACGAGGCTTCGTGTTCTGTTTGCTATGCGTGGTTGTCGATGTTAAGGAGATGGAAACTTCTTTGGGATTGTCGTGTGTGCGCCTCGTGAAAATAAGACTCAGATGAGAGACAATCGTGATGCAGGACTGAAAAAGGGTGGCGAAAGGAACCGTCGCCATGGACAAGACCGCATTTGCCCTCGAAGCCATCAGCAAGGAAACTGTCGACCTGGTATGTCCATGACAGTTCGTCCCTTCAAACTTCACATTTTCCTGGTTGTAGAAACGACCGTTGTTACGGCCTGTAATGTCACGTTTGGCAGGAGAACATGCCGCTCGAAGAGGTCTTCGAGAAGCTGAAGTGCACAAGGGAGGGCCTCACGTCTGACGAAGTTGAGAAGCGGCTGGAGGTGTTTGGGTTTAACAAGCTGGAAGAGAAGGAGGTGACTTTTGTATTTTTTTTTTTATCCTTGCTCCAGGCAACCCGTGGGAGCTTGCTTCGACATTCGGCTTATCGCGTTGCTGTCTTTGACACGACAGGAAAGCAAGATATTGAAGTTCCTTGGGTTCATGTGGAATCCGCTGTCGTGGGTCATGGAAGCCGCTGCGATCATGGCCCTAGCTCTCACGCATACAAATGTATGTTCATGTCATCTTGTCCTGAAATTTTTCGATCACGAGAATTTGTGTATATTTGATCTCCGATCGTTATCCTGATCATTTGACGATTGACATTAACAGAAGCATAAGACGCATAAAACATGGGACTACCCGGATTTCCTTGGGATCATCGCTCTCCTCCTCATCAACTCGACCATCAGCTTCATCGAGGAAAACACCGCGGGAAATGCCGCGGCAGCCCTCATGGCTCGCCTCGCTCCGAAAGCAAAGGTTTTGCGAGATGGGAAATGGAGCGAGGAAGATGCCGCAGCATTGGTTCCGGGAGATATAGTTAGCATCAAGCTGGGAGATATTATTCCTGCCGATGCTCGATTGCTCGAAGGAGATCCCTTGAAGATCGATCAGGTGCGAACATGACACAATCCAGAGTGTACAAAATATTTCCATCGCTAACAGATCCTTCTTTTTTCAGTCGGCTCTGACCGGGGAGTCTCTTCCCGTGACGAGATATCCAGGGGATGGTGTTTATTCCGGCTCGACTTGCAAGCAGGGCGAAATAGAAGCCATAGTTATTGCAACCGGAGTCCACACATTCTTCGGAAAGGCTGCTCATCTCGTGGAGACCACCACACACATCGGCCACTTCCAACAAGTTCTCACGGCAATCGGCAACTTCTGCATATGCTCAATTGCAGTAGGAATGTTAATCGAAATAATTGCAGTCTGTGTGAAACCCAGGGAATTCCGTGAAAGTGTAGACAACCTGCTAGTCCTGCTCATTGGTGGGATCCCGATCGCGATGCCAACAGTTCTGTCCGTAACCATGGCCATTGGATCTCATCGCCTGTCGCAACAGGTTGGTGACTTCCAACTACCTGAATTGATTTCTGATGAACCTCTTGACTGTCAATAATTGGGTTTCTACCCCCTGTTGTAGGGCGCGATAACAAAGAGAATGACTGCCATCGAAGAAATGGCGGGCATGGATGTGCTCTGCAGCGACAAAACCGGCACGCTCACTCTCAACAAACTAACAGTCGACAAAGCCTTGAT
Organism: Melastoma candidum; assembly: GCA_023653495.1. Lineage (NCBI taxonomy): Eukaryota > Viridiplantae > Streptophyta > Magnoliopsida > Myrtales > Melastomataceae > Melastoma > Melastoma candidum. The sequence goes on along the minus strand of CM042884.1, from coordinate 19,614,716 downwards.
AGAAGTAGGAAATCATCACGTGCACCCTCACAATATTTTCCGACAAAGAATTCAGATACTGAACTCTATGTTGCTTCAGGTTTTCGCCAAGGATGTCGACAAAGACATGGTTGTCCTGATGGCAGCGAGAGCTTCAAGGCTCGAGAACCAAGATGCAATTGATGGCGCAATTGTATCGATGTTGGCCGATCCAAAGGAGGTATTCAAGCCTAAAAACATAACTGGACTTTCCCTGAATCATCAGCCATCGATCAGCTTCATTCTTTCTGTTGATTTTCTTTCGGGCTAGGCACGAGCAGGGATCACGGAGGTTCATTTCCTTCCCTTCAATCCAACCGACAAGAGGACAGCTCTTACTTACATCGACGAGTTTGGCAAGATGCACAGAGTCAGCAAAGGTGCTCCTGAACAAATCCTAAACTTGGCCCATAACAAATCGGAAATAGAGAAGAAGGTTCACTCGATCATCGACAACTTCGCTGGACGAGGACTCCGATCCCTTGCCGTTGCATACCAGGTGATCCTGTTCTCCGGGATTTACACATACTTTCGTCTTTGTTTCTTTGCCCAGGCTCTATCGCTGAAAGTTTGGAATGTTTTTCCATCTTCGCAGGAAGTATCGCAAGGCGTCAAGGAAAGCGCCGGGGGACCATGGGAATTCGTCGGTCTCCTCCCTCTCTTTGATCCACCTCGGCACGACAGTGCTGAAACAATCAGAAGGGCTCTGGATCTGGGTGTCAGTGTGAAGATGATCACAGGTTTGTGTCGTCACTTCAACCTGCTTCCATAGATTAATCCGGTATAAGTTGTGGCTGACCGATTCCGAACCAGGCGATCAACTTGCAATTGGTAAGGAGACAGGTAGGCGGCTCGGCATGGGCACCAACATGTATCCCTCCACCTCCCTGCTTGGAGAAAACAAGGATGAACCTCACTCAGTTCATCTTGTGGATGAGCTCATCGAGAAAGCCGACGGCTTTGCCGGCGTATTCCCTGGTAGGATCCCAGCGAGCATAACCATACACTGTAATCCGGAAGTTTATGAATTAATCTCAACCTCAGACTATTCTTCTTCTGTCCAGAGCATAAGTTTGAGATCGTAAAGAGGCTGCAAGGCAGGAAGCACATAGTTGGAATGACAGGTGACGGAGTAAATGATGCGCCTGCGCTCAAGATTGCAGATATCGGCATTGCTGTAGCAGATTCAACTGATGCGGCTCGCAGTGCCTCTGACATAGTCCTTACAGAGCCAGGGTTAAGTGTCATCATCAGCGCCGTTCTCACGAGCCGTGCCATATTCCAGAGGATGAAGAACTACACGGTAATCTCTTGCTCGAGGCACAGTGACAGAAAAATCAGCTAAACTCATCCTCTGCTCCTATTCTAACATTCGGATTCTCGTTTTAGATATATGCGGTATCCATCACTATTCGTATTGTCGTAAGTATCCCGATCTTCTCCATACCGATCTTCAAATTTCACCCATGAGCCTAGAACTGTGACTTACGTCTGCTTCACTTGTCAGCTTGGGTTCATGGTGCTTAATGTGTTCTGGAAGTTCAGTTTTCCGCCGTTCATGGTTCTCATCATCGCCATTCTCAATGACGGTAAGATTAACCCATATCGGAGTTATGTTTTCCATCTTAGAAATTGCTGAATCATTCCTTACTGCATCTTTGTGCAGGAACTATAATGACCATCTCGAAGGACAGAGTGAAACCATCGCCCTTGCCGGACAGCTGGAAGCTAAGTGAGATATTCGCTACGGGGGTCGTGATAGGTAGTTACCTCGCCCTCATGACGGTCATCTTCTTCTTCTTAGCCAACGAAACTGAGTTCTTCCCGGTTAGGCCCTCTTTTCATCTTTGCTCAGTAGCTTATCAAGGCTGCCTCATTAGCAACTCGATGAGCTGATTGTTTACTGTCTGCTTTGCTCTCAGCATCATTTTAACGTGACCAGCTTCAGTAAGAAAAATCCGAATAATATAAATGATGAACCCAAACGCGTGAAACAGCTTGCTTCTGCCGTGTACCTTCAAGTTAGCACAATTAGCCAAGCGCTCATATTCGTGACTCGGTCTCACGGGTGGTCCTTCTTAGAAAGGCCAGGCCTGCTGCTTGTCGGTGCATTCATCATTGCTCAGTTGGTGAGATAAAGATATCCTGACATCGCCAATCCTTTGAGAGATATGCCCACATTATAGCATTGCATAACGCGAAAAGCTAACCTAGCGAGATGTTTCTCAGGTAGCCACCTCATTATCTGCTCTAGCATCATGGAACTTTGCCGGGATCATGTCCATTGGGTGGAAGTGGACTGCCGTCATCTGGCTGTACAATATCCTCTCCTATCTCCTCCTCGACCCCATCAAGTTTGCTGTCCGCTATGCTCTGAGTGGCAAGGCTTGGGGATTGGTCTATGACAAAAGGGTGAGTATGGCGAACCATTCTCCGACTCCAACCACTTTGTCCATCTGTATTTCCTTAAGCAACAACTTCGAATTTTCATTTCCGAGCAGACTGCAATGACCACTCAAAAGGACTTTGGGAAGGAAGCCCGTGAGGCTGCATGGGCTGCCGAGCAGAGAACTATCCACGGCCTCTCGTCAACCGAGACCAAGCACAACGCCTTCAGAGACATCAGCATCATGGCTGAAGAAGCCCGCAGGCGTGCTGAAATAGCGAGGTAACAACCATACGCCCTCATCCTCGTCGAATTTCATCGACTCCCATACCACTCCCAAGTGATCAATATTTCTTTTCATATGTCTAACTTTGAATCCCGAAGGCTGAGGGAGCTGCACACACTGAAAGGCAAAGTTGAGTCCTTCGCAAAGCTGAGGGGTCTCGACATTGAAGTAAATCCACACTACACGGTCTGATCTCATCCGAGAGAACTGCATATGTGATGTATGCCTGAGGAGCAGTTCAATGTCACACAATTACATATGCGAGAAAGAAAGACAGCAACCCCAGAATAAACGTTCCCGTTCTGTCGCGAACAAGTACAGGATTCATACATATCAGTGTACTGTGCACCAGATGCTGTGCCATGTCTGGGCACATAGCTTTTCCTATCTATGTTGTGGAGTACGGTGAAACTCGAGAATTTCAATCAAAAAATTTGGCTTTCCCTCCATGAAAATTCCGGACCTTTCAGTTCAGGCATAATTGACAGCCTTTTTTCAGCTCTACAAGAATTCTTAGAGCGTAAATTCCCCATACACAAGCCATGGCAAGCATATCAAACTTCACGTGAATTTGGTGAGTTCCAGCACGTTTGATAGGACAAGATCATGTGAACTGTTCCTAGCAAAGGTTGCTTTCTCCCGCCAGGGGTGCTCGTCGATTCCTAGAGAAGACAAAACCCGTTAATCGTTTGGCAAGATGTTCACTGGGTTGTACGAAAGGTCACACCTATCTCAATCTCTTTGTGCATTTGTCGTCGCCACCGTAGCAACTTCGAGTAGTAAAACCTCGGGGGCGATCCTCTCACCCGCTGCGTAGTTATGCCTCAAGCAGAGAGTTATTACAATGAGGAAAAAGTTGAAAATCGTTCGGGGATGGAGTTCGGCATGTTTTTTTAGGTGGTTGTTTGAATCACAAGTCATTACCCATATATGTCGTCGAGTGATTGTCTGTGAGCTTGCGTTTGCACGTGAAAAGTCTTTCCCTTTGCACTGCTGCGATGAGATTGTGCCGTTCTTCGATGGTTCCGTTCGATGGGAAATCGTAGGTCAAGTCCTTCTTGTTCATTGGCCCTGAGGAGATAACCCATTACCTGGATTCAATGAATAGCATGTCTTGTGTTTTTTGTATGTTTGACACTGCTAGCCGTAATCTGTGAAGATAAATAAAGGCAGGACTTGATGCAGTTGTTGGATTGTGTAAAATTGAATCACAAGTCATTACCCATATATGTCGTCGAGTGATTGTCTGTGAGCTTGCGTTTGCACATGAAAAGTCTTTCCCTCTGCACTGCTGCAACGAGATTGTGCCATTCTTCGATGATTCCGTTCGACGGGAAATCGTAGGTCAAGTCCTTCTTGTTCGTTGGCCCTTTGGAGATAACCCATTACCTGGATTCAATGAATAGCATGTCTTGTGCTTTGTGTATGTTTGTGACTGCTAGCCGTAATCTGTGCAGATAAATAAAGGCAGGACTTGATGCAGTTGTTGGATTGCGTAAAAGGTTGTAAGAACTGTGCAGATACATTTGTATCTATTACTAAAAGCAGAACAGAATCAGACCAAAGAGCAAGAACAGGCAGAAATCCCCAGATGATAGACATCGGGCAAGGAAGCTCTCGATGAGTTGCTTGCTGCTAGCGAATCACACGGAACTGACGAGCTACAAAGCGCGAGGCACGCCGCCTCCCATGTAGGATTACGATTCTCTCAAATTTACCTAAAACAGCAACGACGATGAAAACAAACATCATCAATCCTCCTCTTCTTCCCTTCCATCAGTGGAAAAAGCAGGCCCAAATAGGAATCGGCCCACTCGTTACCTATCGGGCCGATTCTTCAGCCCAAAAGAGTTATCGGGCCTGTTGTTGACCCATAAACATATCCTGTGTATATATAAAAAAAAGGTTTGGGAATATAGAATAATAGGAATTAATAGGATAAGGCTGTAAAAACATTTGTGGATAAGGCTATAGTAGTACAAAAGGCCTTTAAAGGTCTCTGGCCGGATAAGGGTGGTCTTATTACATGATTTGTTTTTCCCCATAAACCAAGGAAATAACAAGACAACATCATCCCCCAAACGATGCTAATTTTAACGTTGTTTCGATACACCCGTTTTTGTCCTTCCCTTAAAAAGATAGACTCCGGAATGGAAGCGGCTAACGGTACGTGCACGTAACCGTTACGTTGTTTACTAAAATCGAATTTTTTTTTAGTAAAGTTTACTAAAAATCGATGTTTTTTAGTAAAATCGTTAGTAAATTACTAAAAAACATTAGTAATTCGTTACTAATTTTTCACTGTTTGACCATTAAGAAAGTTACTAAACTAGGTTTAGTAAATCGGCCGGAAAATTTACTAAACTTTTTAGTAACCGATTACTAAAAATAACGTTGATTTGACAGTTTTTTTTAGTAATCGTTACTAAAATTTCACTGTTCAACTTTAGTAATCGGTTACTAAAAAGTTTAGTAAATTTTTTCGCCGATTTACTAAACCTAGTTTAGTAACTTTCCGAATGGTCAAACAGTGAAAAATTAGTAGCGGTTACTAATTTTTTGTAATAAAATTTGTAATACTAGTATTTTTCCAGGTAGGCCGTCCGGAGATTTTAGTAATGATTTACTAGTTTTGTAAGCGAAATTAGTAAATTACTGTTTGACATAGTAAAGTCGTTAGTAAATTACTAATTTTTTTAGTTTTTTTCGTAATCGTTTACTACTTTTTGAACAAAATTCAGTAATCAATTACTAAACTTTTTAGTAATTTTTGTAAATGAACAGTACATTCCGAACCTAAAACTGAACATGTTTTCAGTGTGAAATTACCATTTTACCCCTTCTGTAAAATTATAAATAGGTTCAGTTTTAGGTTTGGAGTGAAAATTCGTAAACGATTTTGTAATTTATCGCAGGGGTAAAATGGTAATTTCACACTGAAAACAGGTTCAGTTTTAGGTTCGGAATGTACTGTTCATTTTAGAAAATTATTAAAAAAATTAGTAATTGGTTACGAAATTTTTTCCCAAAAGTAGTAAACCATTACGAAAAATTTTTTTAAAAATTAGTAATTTACTGACGACTTTACTATGTTACACAGTAATTTACTAATTTTTTTAACACAATTAGTGAATCATTACTAAAATCTCCGGACGGAAAACCTGGAAAATTACTACTATTACTAATTTTTTAACAAAATATTAGTAACCGGTATTAATTTTTCACTGTTTGACCATTCGGAAAGTTACTAAACTAGGTTTAGTAAATCGGCGAAAAAATTTACTAAACTTTTTAGTAACCGATTACTAAAGTTGAACAGTGAAATTTTAGTAACGATTACTAAAAAAAACTGTCAAATCACCGTTATTTTTAGTAATCGGTTACTAAAAAGTTTAGTAAATTTTTTCGCAGATTTACTAAACCTAGTTTAGTAACTTTCCGAATGGTCAAACAGTGAAAAATTAGTAACGGATTACTAATTTTTTTTAGTAATTTACTAATCATTTTACTAAAAAACATCGATTTTTAGTAAACTTTACTAAAATTTTGGTCGAATTTAGTAAAGCACGTAACGGTTACGTGCACGTACCGTTAGCCGCTTCCCCCGGGAATATGTCCTTCTCAGGAATTATGTCACATGTAATCGTGGCTTTTGTGATAAAGATTTCATCGGTCTTTGGCCAATTTATTGAGATAAGAAGGTGAGGGAACAACAAATTTTTGTCGTGTCGGGATCTCCTTTTGCCCTCAAAGTCCACGTGGCGGGCTTTTGTCTTCACAAATATAAAAGGCCATTAATAAAATTTGTTCCCCGAAATTCCACTCTAACTACCCTACGCTACACTCCACCCAACCACTCCTCTACAAAGACAAATCTATCTCACAACCACACACATAAGACACGCGCTAGACATAATCCATCATCCTCTTATTATTCCTCGGATCCCCACCTTTACCCCCCTCCTTCTTACATCATCTGTCCGTCCTTCCCTTGCTTTGCAGCACAACCCCCAGAACCTTAAATCCGAAGAAAAATCGATTCCTCGAATACCCACTTCCCCAAAACCCCCAAAGTTTGCACCTTTTTTCGTTGTATGCGGAGAGCGAAGGCGTGATTTTTCTGGGTGAGGCTAAGGGGATGACGAGGAGGTGTTCCCACTGTAGCCAAGATGGCCACAACTCCAGGACGTGCCCCAACAAGGGGGTTAAGCTGTTCGGGGTCAGGCTGACCGACGGCTTGATCCGGAAGAGTGCCAGTATGGGCAACCTCTCCCATTACTCCGCTTCCGGGTCGGGCCTCAGTCACGTCGGGGGAGGAGCAGGCGGCGGCGGAGGCGGTGGAACTGGCGTTAATTGCCCCGGTTCGTCGGGGGATGTGACCCCGGATCACGCTGCAGACGGGTATGCTTCCGAGGACGGCGTGACGGGGTCGGCTTCCACGGAGAGGAAGAGAGGTTGATTTGATGCTTTTTTAACTTATGTTTAGGCTTGGGTTGGATTGATTGATTGATTGTTCGCAAGGTTTGGTTTTCGTTTTGAGACTAGTCGGAGGATTTGGAATTGGATGGGCATTGGTAATGATTGATGATTAGATCGAGGGTTGGTGAGAGGTCGATGTGGAAAACCTTGTGATGAAATGATAGGCCAAGTTCGTGTGATTAGTGATTCCCCGATGTTTTACATTGGAGATGCGTTTCTCTAAAATAAGTCCCCGTTTGATTGTCGGGAGGTGTTTCTCATACTACCAGTATCTGATGCAGCTTGCGAAACAGAGTAGCAGTATTCGTTTGGTGGGAAGAATTTTTTATCCTTCAGTTAGGTTGGGATTAGTTCATAGTCTTTCCCCCATGGGTGTTAGTTATGAGGAGGTTTGATGTTTAGTGGAGCTTGTTCTGAGTTGGTTCTCCTGTATTAGTTTGTGGCGGTCGTTTTCCGTTTGCTGTAGTCAATGTAGGGTTCTTGTCTAGGGTGATGTTGGGTGGCCTGTAAGTGCAAAAACCCGGTTACGTTTTCATCGTGTTCATATATGAAGCTTATTCGGCGCCAATGTAGTGTATTCCTCGTCTCTTTTGTTTAATGGAACTTGTGACATCCGATTCAGGTAGAAATAAGACTGTTGTGTCAAGATAAAAACAACCTTGTAGGATGACTAGTGTTCATTGACTTGTCATGGTAGTTGTGATGGTGGCGGCTTGATAAGGAATTGTGGACAGAAGCTGAATCGTAGCTTTACTGCAGAGGCACTTTTGCGTAGTTGAGATTAATTTCAGGAAAGATTTTGTCTTGGTTTGGACTTGATTTAGTTGTTGGCAACTTTTGTCTAATCATGCCGTTGTCTTGGACCTCGATCCCATTTTTTGGCTGGGGAAATGAGGTTTTCAATTAATTTGGATTGGATGCCGTTGATCGAAACTTCATTGCCTGGTTTTTGTATTCGACGAGGCGTAACTCTAGTGGAGAGTACTTCTGTGTTACCTTCTTTCGCCTGATGAGGCAGTCCAAGTTTGGTCTTTGGTTGCCGTCAAGATTGATAATGGTTTGCCTTTGCAGGTGTTCCTTGGACCGAGGAGGAACACCGGATTTTCCTTCTTGGTTTGCAGAAGCTTGGCAAAGGTGACTGGCGTGGGATTTCTAGGAACTTCGTCGTAACGAGGACGCCTACTCAAGTTGCGAGCCATGCCCAGAAGTACTTCATCCGCCAATCTAATGTCTCAAGGAGGAAACGGCGGTCGAGCCTCTTCGACATGGTGGCTGAGGAAGTTAGTATCGGAAACGAAAACCTGTTACCTTTCCCCATCTCCTCGAGTTCGTATTCACTTAGTGAATTTTTGCACTGCAGTCGGGTGATACCCCCATGTTGTCAAGGGAGTTCCTCTCAGTCAACGAGCAGCCAGCAGATATGCAGGCCGACGATCCGATGCCTGCTGCCATTCCCGCTGAAGACGTGGATGAAGAATGCGAGTCAATGGAATCCACAAACTCAAATAACAGCAACCCGGCCCCTCCTCAGCCCGAGAACCCCGAGCCCCAGCCCTGTTATCCAGTCATGTACCCAGCCTACTTCTCACCATTCTATCCCCTCCCACTTCCGACATTGTGGGCAGACACAACGTTCGGTGCCAAAACGGTGGGAGAGGAGAAGCACGAGGTGCTGAAGCCGACGGCAGTGCACACAAAAACTCCAATAAACGTGGACGAACTGGTGGGGATGTCTGAGCTCAGCCTGGGGGAGACGATAGGCGATGCGGGGCCCTCGACTCTGTCGCTAAAGCTGCTAGAGGGCCCCGGTCGGCAGTCGGCCTTCCATGCCAAGCCAGCACCAGGGACTTGAGGGATGGGATCGAGGGGGGCGCCGCCACAGTGGAGTCGGCCCAACAGTGTTGAAGCCTTTAGGGGAGGGGGGGTTCCCCGGCTTATATGTTAGGGAAAGCATGGGATGATTACAGTAATAATGTAAAGAAGGTTAGGCTAACTGTGGCTCCGCTCTGTGAATGTCAACAACTTGGGCCAAATTTATTTAAGAAAAAAAATTAACGGTCGGTCCATTTCCTTTCGACACTTTCTGATCAAATGCATTATTACAAATTTTACATCGCCATCCACCGGTAGTTGGCTGCCTGTTCTTACAATCTCCTTGGACTTTTGCTGTTAGAAGGGTAAATGGAAATATCTTCTGATATTTAAGCCCCCAACCACCAAGTTGCCACATTCTTCATTCATCTACTCCGCTCAGTATTCCGTCATTGTCTCTGTCTCCGTCCCCTCCTAACTTGGAGACGAGGGAGGAGTAATAATAGTTGGTAATGGCGCCGGGGGACGAGACTGGAGTGACTGGGAACAAGAGGGTGGCGACGAACCAGGGAGCATGGACTGCCGAGGAGGATAGGAAGCTCTCCGAGTATATCGAGGTTCACGGCCCCAAGCGGTGGAGGGACATTGCTGGTAAAGTACTATAAATCGGAATGAAAAGTGAGCGTGGCTGTTGGTTCGGTATGTCGTCTGTGTTTATTGCGTTTAAACAAAATATCGCAGTATTGAATAGATGCGGGAAGAGCTGCCGGCTGCAGTGGCTCAACTACCTCCAACCGAACATCAAGAGAGGAAACATCTCCAACGCGGAAGAGGACCTGATTCTCAGGGTGCACAAGTTGCTCGGGAACAGGTAAATGGAGCAGGAGGAAGATTTCTAGTGTTTCTCGGCCTGAGATGGGATGTCCCCGTGTCATAGACTCATAATTACCATGATACATTGTGGTATCAGGTGGTCGTTGATCGCCCGGAGGCTTCCGGGGAGGACTGACAACGAGATCAAGAACTACTGGAATTCTCATTTGAGCAAGAAAATAAGCGCCAAGGAGAAGACAAGGGAGGAGGCCCCACCAACGCCGGCAAGGGTTGCAGCTAACCCCTCGAACAAGAGGATCCCAGAGCTCGCCCTGCCCGAAGAGGAGCAGGGGGCCACGGGAAACACTATCCCTGACCTCGGCCTCGACCTCGAGCAAGATGACTTGTTCGACTTCACGGTGGAAGGATCGTGCGGCGTGGATTGGGTCAATAAGTTCCTCGAGTTAGATCAAAACGCTTGAACAAAAACCCCACCCTCTGCTTCGTAATGAAATCCTGACAAGTAATTTCGGTCCAAACAGTGAGATCACACCATCATCGCACGAAAGAACCAAAAAAGCGAAAAAGTTGTAAAGTTTGAAATGCACTCGTCCTGTCCGTCACCTTCACGATCATAAAGTTTTTCAATCATACAATTAAAAGTTTAGTATAATCAGGTTAAGCATATATGATCACGTGTAAAACTCTGATCGAAACTGTAGTAATAACATCGCAATCCAATCACATGGAATGAAGAGACGGTGGCCACCTGAACAATGGAGATTCTTTGCAGAGCTCTGGAGGACTCTTTTTGACAGCTAACTTCGCTGCAAGTTTGAGAAGGGCAGCTTTTACAAGACAGGAGAGAGTGATCCCCCTCTCCTTTTGCTTTGTTTTGTTACACGGGTTGCCAAAATTGACATCAACCTTTTTCTTGGGGACAATGATAAGACCCTTTTTCTGGGGCAGTGGTAAAGTGGGGACGATTTAGAAGAACTATAGAAAAGGAGATGCAACAATGATTCAACCGATGAGAAGTTTTGGTAAAAGGAAGTAAAGATATTGCAGTGTATGCAAACACTTTGCGAAGTGAAAGTGTGATGGCTGAGTACACCAGGTTTTACAATCTGTTTCTTCTAATAATGAGCTATCCAAATACTAGTTCCAGAAGGTGCGACATGATTCGGTGCACCGATGGTGATGGATAGGATGCCACGGTTGCTGTTGCTGTTGTTGCTATGAACAGGAAACCTTGTTACTTCCAGGATGATAATCCCACCTGGGATTGAGACAGTAGAAAGTGGATGGAGTGGTACAACTGCATTAATACTCCACTAATGAGCAAATTTATCAGTTACTAATCCTTTGGTTGGTCTTGTGTAAGAAGACAAACGCCGTACCTCTAGGGCCTGCTTGGTTTTAACATTAGAAATTATTATCTGAAACCATTTTTCTACTTCTATAAAAAAAATTTCACCAGTGAGCAAGTGAGTTATAAAATTTTTTTCTATTTCTTGAAAAAGGAAATAAGACAGAAAATTAGAGGATATTTTCTTACAACAAACATGAGCTCAGAATCTTATTCACCTACACGGCCTTGTCGGACCAAGCCCAGCCCGTGAAGTGAGTATCACTATTGGGCCTACTGAGGCCTTATCTCGGCCCACGCGAAGGTCGCAGCAGAGAGCTACCGGAAGGCAACGTCAGACCTGGATATTCAGACCAGTCGGCCAGAGACACGTGGAAGGATTGTCCACGTGTAAGATAGTCAGACGGACCTCTGACCTCCCAATGACGACGACCCCAACGAAGGGAAGAAATTCACTGTTTCTTCACTTTCTCCGTTGTCTACCTCCCAATTCTGTTTTTCTGGGTTATTGCGATTCAGGAGATAAATTTAGTGGAAGGGGAGATTTTTTTTTTTAAATTCAATTGATTTTGTTCTTGCTTCGATTTTGGTTCGGTTGTTTCTCATTCTGGTGGGAAGCGTTCTGGTTTTGATGATCGAAGGGGGTTAAACTCATGGCAGCGCCGTTCTTCACCACCCCCTTCCAACCTTACGTTTACCAGGTTAGCTTCTTTGTTGTGTTGTGTTCTTTGGATTTCTCGCCGTTTGACGAGATTTGGGTCGTGGGCTTTTGGGATCTTTGACTGTGTTAATCTGATGCTGGGTGGCAAGTCGCAAGAGTGAAATGACGGGCGAATTCTCTGGTTTAGTCGGAAAATGCCGTGTGTTTTGTGGTTGCTGCTTTGATTGGTAGTTGCTGTTAGGTCTAATGGCTGTGATGTTTTGTTTGGGCAGACTCAGCAAGATGCAGTTATACCCTTTCAGATTTTGGGTGGTGAAGCCCAAGTAGTACAGGTATATGATCTGCTTTTCGCCTGCAGTATCTCCCGAGATGCAGTTTTGATGTCTGGTTTGCTTTGTTTACTTGATCGATTTGAGCTGGTCGTTGCAGATTATGTTAAAATCCCAAGAAAAAGTCGTAGCAAGGCCTGGTAAATCACGTTCTTCCTTACTCTTGTTGCTTCCTTACTTTATTGGGGATTATTATGTGGAAGACGTTTCTATTTCTCATAGACAACCAACTAGGCAGTCATAAAACTTAGTTAAATGTGGGGCAGATTTTTCTGTTCCTTCCTGAGAAGACGATGTTATTGATCTTGATAAGAAGAGGAGTGTGTTTGGATATCCTTTTTGGTGGATGCTTGGTATCCTGAGGGTGCTCACATTGAGAATGCAGTCTCTCTCAATTGTCTAGGTATGGAGAGGATGACATCTCTACAAAACGTTGCAGGTTCTATGTGCTTTACTTCTGGTGCCATTGAAACGGAAAATACATTTGCCCCCGAGAATGAACTTGGTGTGTGGCAGTGGCTTTTCGGGAAGAACATCACCAGCCTAGTGCTTAGAAATCCCGGCCCGAGTGATGGATTTGTAGGAATAGTTGCTCCTTCTCTCTCAAGAATCCTTCCGGTTGGTGTTAACGGACCCTCTGGAACATTCTATCACAATTGAAGTAATGAAGTGGTCCATACCTAACTTCTTCTCTTTTTATGTATAGATTGACTTGGCCTTGTTTGGTGGAGAGATCTTATGCCAGGTATTATACCTCAGTTATTTTCGACTTGTTTGCTAAAGTGGTTCTTCTTCAAGAGTCGTGCATAAAGTAGGGACGCCTGTGTCCTTTATTTTGTTCAGTGAATTGCCGTTTTCTTTGCATGACTGCCTGATAGTTGATTAAATTTTTTACTTTAGCCAGATGCATTTCTTTGTTCTATCAACGACGTGAAGGTCAGCAACACGTTCGATCAGAGAGCTCGAAACGTTGTTGCTGGTGCTGAGGTGAGATAATCCCCCCCCCCCCCCCTCATTTGTATTCTTTGAAAGTGTGGGGGTGTATCGTGCTGAGTTGTTTATTTACCATTGATTCTGTACCTGTTTTCTGCTATTTTAGGCATTTTTGAGACAGAAATTAACCGGACAAGGCCTTGCATTTATATCGGTGGGTGGATCTGGTAAGCATTTCTTGCGTTAGTAGTATGTGGAATGATATTTTAGTCCCTTTTATGCTTTTTCTGACCTGATTAGTTAACTTCCTTGTTGAAAGGTCTTGATTTGTTTTTTTTTCTCTCGTTGTTGTCGCTCAGTTCTGCAGAAGAACCTTGATGTCGGGGAAGTTCTGGCTGTTGATGTTTGTTGCATTGCAGCTCTGACCTCCACAGTAAATATCCAAATGAAGTACAATGGTCCGCTCAGAAGGGCTGTCTTTGGCGTGAGTTGATATTAGGTTTTGGCTTTCTGCTAATTTAAAATCGCAGACATCAATTTATAATATGCAATGGAAAAGTCTCTGGAGAGTTTGGTGAAGAAATAAAATATTCTTTGTCATGCTTTGATCTGAACCAGGATCCCACTCTATGTTGAAGCAGAATCGGTTTATCTGGATTCTTTTCCATTGTTGTTTCTGCATAAGTTTCCCTCCCTCTGGTTTTCACTGTCTCAGGGTCTATCTTGCAGGGTGACAACTTAGTAACAGCTACGCTAACAGGACCGGGAATCGTCTTCATCCAAAGTTTGCCCTTCCAACGGTTCTCCCGAAGGATAGCCCGGTACTCCATCCTGACTAACTTTACTATCTACATATTCAACCGATCTGTACACCCAACAGCTGATTATTTATATAACTACTTGGTTCCTTGCAGGGCAGTCACCTCCCCTAATATGAGGGAGAACCCGAAATTCTTCATCCAGATAGCCATCTTCTTCTTTCTCGCATATGTTGTGATCCTTTCTTCGCTGATCTTGACAGACGTGTGATACAATTAGGGAAGAGTTGTCTTCCTCCATGGAAGGTCGTTGTGAGAAATCACAGGTCCTGCTCGATGTGATAGATTCTTGTTGTCTGTGAACACCCCAAACTTTCTTTTGAGTGGAGGAAGCAGAGAGAGAGAGAGTTGCAATTTTGATTCCTTGTTAAAGAAGTGTTGATTATTTTACCAAAGCCAAATCCAATGCATGCAGAGAGATTACACAAAAAAATAACAAATGTGGATGCAGTTATTGGGCCGGTCTCCTAATTGTTTTGTCTTTGTTACTGGGCCTGTAATTCAGCACTGACGACAAGTCTTCAGGTTGTCGCATCGCATGTTTTGCTGCATGTGTTTATGTACTGGGAATTTTTGTCCGAAACAAAGTCCTTAACCCAATCCTTGAAAGCCCATAATTACAATATTCTTCGGCCCAACAATAAGCCCATCAGGCCCATGAAATGAGTCCTTCAGCCCATCCAGATGGACGGCCAGGATCAAATCCACAAGCCGGAAGCCAGCCTTTCTTAAAAAGAAACCCTAGGAGCCAAAACCCCATCGCCGGCGGGAAGAAGAAACCCTAGGAGCCACTCCCCCACCATTTCCCGATGGGTACGCCGCCGCCGCCTCGCTCGCCGGGAATAACTTCGATCCTGGTCTGTGGGTTTTTATTTTTATTGATTCGTGGTTCTCGGAAATGTAGGAGCGTACAGGTACGTGTCGGAGCTATGGAGGAAGAAGCAGTCGGACGTGATGAGGTTCCTGCAGAGGGTAAGGTGCTGGGAGTATAGACAACACCCCTCGATTGTCCGCGTTACCCGCCCCACCCGCCCCGACAAGGCCCGGAGGTTGGGCTACAAGGCCAAGCAGGTGTTTTGCTGACTCTTATTGGAAGAGAGTTTGCTTGATCGGAGGTTGTGCCTTTCGTTGATCCATAGATTAGGACCGAAAGTAGTTTGATTTGGCCGCACGGTTGGTTGTGGTGTTTTTTTCTGGCATCCGGATGTGTGCTAATTCACTCTGATTCGGTTAGGTGTGTTTGAGATGGAATGAGTCGGTGCTATGCAAGTTGATTATTCTTATTGCGGGATTGTGGAATCCATAGTTCAGCTGTCTCTTCATATTGGAATAGTTGTCCTTTAGTTAGTTGGGATGAGTTTGTTTTCCTTGGATGCATTCCTGGCTTATGTCTCGGCTATACTTTTTTGTGCATTGTCCTGGCGTTTGTCAATAGATACTGTGACAACTTATTGAATATTCTTGAATACAGGGTTATGTGGTTTACCGTGTTCGTGTTCGCCGAGGTGGTCGCAAGAGGCCTGTGCCCAAGGGTATTGTGTATGGAAAGCCCACCAATCAGGGAGTTACACAGCTGAAATTTCAGCGTAGTAAGAGGTCTGTCGCTGAAGAGAGGGCCGGAAGGAGGTTGGGAGGCCTCAGGGTTTTGAACTCCTACTGGATCAATGAGGTTGGTCCATTCAAAGATTTTCGAATTCATGGGATTTGTTATCTTATCATATTGGATTTTGTTCATGTGAACCTTTTTTATGTTGATGCAGGATTCGACCTACAAGTACTTCGAGGTGATCTTAGTGGATGTTGCCCATACCACCATCCGCAACGACCCCAGGATCAACTGGCTTTGCAATCCTGTGCACAAACACAGGGAGCTTCGCGGCCTTACATCTGCTGGAAAGAAATACAGGGGACTCCGCGGAAAGGGACACGCGTACCACAAGAATCGTCCTTCTCGCAGAGCAACCTGGAAGAGGAACAACACCCTGTCTCTGCGTCGTTACCGTTAGTCTGTTTCCATTACTTCCTGCTTGTGGTTGCATTCTGGACTTATCTGGAGATTGTACAATTGGATCCTTGATTAAGGTTCCAAATTTTGACAATTATCTATTCGAGAAGAATGTTGTCCCTCCCAGAGGGAGATATAGTGTTTGTTTTTCAAGTCTGTTCTTCTGAATTCCCAAATGCTCTGCCCTCGGTAAAGGAATATTCGTCAGGTGGTAAAGGAATGATCTTATTCCGTTAAAATGTGCCCACTTAAGCATTCTTTAGAGTTGACAGATGTATCAACCAGGTCTGCGACTGGCCATTGCTGCTGGTTGATAAGCTTGTTTAACTTAGGACTTCGGCAATGGCCAGACACCGACCCAACTCAATGGAATGCTGTGCAGCAACTCCGATAGCCACAGAAATCAGTCCATCTGGGAGATCTATGGCTGGACAGCAGAACCATGGCGCAGCCAGTCATATCTGTGGTCAAAAGTCCCCTGACCGTGAGGATTGGCGACGGCCACTACAGTGACGCCTTTCGGCCTTCAAGTGGTGAAGGTTGATGAGAAGCTTCCTGCCCATCATCCCAACTCCTATTATCCCGTACCTCACTACACCAACCACTAATTTTGGGGTTGATCTCTATCTCGATCTTGATCTGATACTTTCTTACAAGTAGGGACAGTCCTCTCCTCAATAAGCCTGTAAGAAACATGACGAGGAAAGACGGGGGAAAGGAATTGGGAAGGAAAGGACGAATCGGAATGAATCAATGGACGAGGGACACGAAAGTAAACGCATTATGGGCCTGATCCCCTTAAAGCCCAATTATTCACAGATGGCCCACAAAGATGGAAATATATTCCAATGCCCAACTCAACCCAAACCCATCTCCCTCCCCCATTCTCCAGTTTGCCCCAAACCCTTTAAATCCCCCTCCCAGTATCGCCGGCGCGAAGCACGAAATGGCGTCGTCGGCGTTCAACCGTCTCGTGCAAAGATCATCGTATTCTTCGTCCATCAGATCCGCCGTCGCGCGGACTACTCCTCCGGCTTCATCTACTTCTTCGACTTGCCCGATCAACGGCGCTTCCTCCCCTCTGCCCAACCGATCCACCGCCGCTTCGGTCGCCCGCCGTCTCTTCTCTTCCAGGTAGTTATTGCTACAACTGACTGGTTTTAGTGTGTGCTTCATCGCTTCGACGAACGGTTTTGGTTGCTAAATAGTGGCCGTGCTGCTCGTATCGCGTGATTTTATTCGCGTTAGTTGATTTCAATATTCGGTGGATTTTGGTACCGAGAATGATCTTGCATGTGCTCTTTTGACTTATCGTTGATGTTATACTACTATTAAAGCTCTTCTAAAGTGTATTGGGGTGGTGTAGATCTGCAGCTGAGCTGGGATGTGTGCAGTCGTTGTTGCCCCTGCACAGTGCTGTCGCAGCAGCACGAATGACGTCGTGCTTGAGCGCGTCGTCTAGGAGTTGCCGAGCACTTTCACAGGGTATTCTCTGCTGCACCTCTCCGGGCCTCTAGTACATGTTTCTGTTTTTTCATTGTGAGTAGCTTCTTAAGCTTCTTCACCCCCATACTGTTAATGCTGCTAATGCTACTTTTGAGGGCATAATGTGTGAATTACTGTCAATTCCTTTCCCTTTTGTTCGCGATAGGCAATTGTGCAGGGTGGAGGATCACAAAATATACTTCAACTGCCGAATACAACTAGACAAGTAGATTTTTAACCTCAAATAAATTAGCTCATGGCAATGGACGGTGCTGTGCTGTGCTGTGTTGTTGTTGTTGTTGTTGAGTGTTTGATATGAAGTGGAAATGCCATAAAGAATCCCCCACCAGTGGTATTGTGATACAAATCATGCCAGAATCCTTTCTGTTACTTTTTTCCCTGGATGAAATCCTTGCTACTCTTGGATTTCGTCATTTATAGCGGACAAAGTTATTGAAATATAAGTGGCAAAATCAACTGCTTCTGAGAACTTTTATTTGGAAACTGACACAAGGATTAGCCGATGATTTGGTTCAGTTATATTTTAGAAAATATGGGCTTACCAGAGAAATATACATCTTTTAGATACGTGATCAATTTAACTAAAGAGAGAATGCATACTTAGTCATCTGGAAGAATTATGCTGGTGTGATACACGTAATAGCTGATTTGTGTATTTGGTCCCTGCAGGCACTTGATAGGCCCACTGATATGGTTGATGGGTTGGCAAAGGCCTGGCAATTTTATAGGAAAATCTTAAAATTTGAAAACTTCAAACTTAGAAGGTTTTTGTGTACTTTGATCCCTGGATGAGAAATTTTTTTGGTGTTTTCGTGATGATATGTATTCCATCTTTTGTTAATTATTAACATGTTATTGGGATCTTGGCAAGTCACTGACTTGTAATTCTCTCGGTCCTGGCTTGATGCTCATTTCTCGGTTCTTGTGGGTGTTCATGGGGTTGAGGGTCATTTGAAAACATGTGTAAAAAACTCCCGGTTTGATTCTAGCTTCACCCTCTGCTTCATACGTTGACTAGGTTATGGGCAGGCATTCAATGTCTAGTGAAGATGGTTTATTTTCTCATCTTCTTACCTTTGAAACCATGAGTTGTTTGCAATTAGAATTAGTGTTTGAGACTCTTAAACGGTCACGGTGACAAAATAAATGTTCCTTTGCCCAGATGGAATTGATGGTACGTGAGAGAAGCGCCTTCGAAGGTGGTCCAACATCACCTATTTCCTTGTCATTGAGAGGATTTGAGTGAATCTTCTTGTTATTGGCTTTGTTGTCAAATTTTAAAGAACTCTCCATACATCGCTCTAATGTCATGAATTGAGGGTGGATAAACTTGCCACTCCTGCATGTAGTCGATAATTTAATGACTTAGAAGCCTGGAGTGCTACCATAAGGAACAGCTTTTTTTGCATATCAGTGATTTAGTTTAGAAGTTTGCACCGGAATCTGATATCCATGTTTTCTATTCTTCTTTCCTTAGAGCTCGGTCTCTCGGTTCCAAGGTGATCCTTCGTGAAGAGCCAGTTATTACCGAGAAGTGAGTCCTGTTTGGACTCAGCTGGACACTGTTTTTCCATGACCACATATGGTTCCTACGTTTGCTTTTGGAACTTGAACACTAGCTGAAGCTGTCAGACCAGTTACCTCTCTGGAAGTTTATAAGACCACTACTTTCAAGGTCACTTTGGCTAAATTTTGGCCTTGGCTCTGAAGGCGATTGTGCCTGGGTATATGTCCTGACGGAAATAATCGCGAGTTTTTGTTTGCTGACAATGGAAAAGGCCGGAATTTGTTTTACAAAGGCTCGAGTTTGGCCACTACAATGGTGTTTGTATGCTTTTGGGCTGACGCTGGCGGGCGTATCCATTGTTTAGCTAGTCACATTGTGCTACTATAAGTCTGATGAAACAAAATGCATTGTTCACCTGCAAGTTGAAATTTAATTGCTAACACAGCATTAGAGTGACCGAACTTAAAAGCATTAAGTCGTAAATAAATTTCGCAGCCATTGGGGAGTCCACTGGAAATTCTTCCGAGGTCATCTTGATCCGGGCGATTCAGTTTCTGTTGGCGAAGAGAAGCACCGTCTCCTGAGCTAACCACTTTTATTACCACTACCAGGACTCTCTTCTCTCCTGTGCTGCTTCGAGGAGGACGACATAATGAGAAATCGGTGGCCAAGTCCTGCCCGAACTCAGGATCCAGTAGTCCTCACGGTTCCCAGGCTGCAAGAAGATTAGGTAATACAAATTTTTGGTAAAGAGCTTTTGGGGTTGTGAATCAATCCGATGTTGTAAATGAAACAACACCGTCACGTGAAAATGACGATCATATCACACTTTTAATCTTATAGAAATGAAATCACAGCCTGTTTACAACCCGGATCTGCATTCATTCCTCACATTTGGCAAAAACACGAGGATGTAATAGAGAGCTTGAATTGGAATATCACAATATGATCTTACGCAAAATCTTAGGACAAAAAATGGCCCAAGACAAAACCAAAACATATATCTTGGGCTTTGTGGAATGGAATGCTTGTCAACTACTCATCAAATCCATCCATCCAATTCCTTCTCCATCTCGCAACCCTCTCCATATTCCATTCCATTGGCATTCAATGGAAGCTCACCGCTGCAACCTCTGTTCTTGTGGCTTCGTCAACGGCCGCGCCCTCTGCGGCCACATAAAGTCCCACCTCCCCCCTCGGCCAGCCGCGATCTATGGCCTCAGGGAGAACCCCCGGAAGAACATCAAGTTCTCCGATCCTCAGTTCTCTTTCTCTGCCTCTGGGGCGGCCACCCTTGTCGTTGTCCAGGACGGCGAGAGCGAGGCTGAGTCTTGGGATCAGAGGAGGAGGAGGAGGAAGAGGAGATCGGGGAGGGTGGTGGTTGCGGGCAATGACGACGTAGGATCCCTGGATGCAGAACCTGTCAGCTCTGTCTCGGACACGTCCCCGGAGGAGGACGTTGCAATGTGCCTCATGATGCTCTCCAGGGACGATGGCGGGCGGAACCCTGAGAAGAAGGTGGTCGTGGAGAACAGGGAGCCGGATTCGGTCGCGCGGAAGAAGCAGCCGCACCAGTGCGAGATATGCAAGAAGTGGTTCCGTTCCTCGCAGTCGTTGGGCGGACACAGGATCATACACAGGAAGAAAGCCGCGGAAAGCAAGCAAAGGAGCTTCCAAAGCGACTGCAGCCACAGTCATGATCACAAACATAACGGCCATTTCATGGAAGAGAGCAGTAGGATCTTCGATTGCCCCTTCTGCGGGAAGGTATTCGGTTCGGGGCAGGCGCTGGGCGGACACAAGAGATCCCCCCTGACGGCGGGGGGGCTCCAGCAGGTCATTGTCTTCAGGTGCGAGTGGCGTGGAGAAGATTACTTCCAGGAATAGTTACATTGATCTCAATGCCGGCGGAAGACGAAGATGTTTACAGCATACAACTTATTTTTCCCGTAAATTACTACTGACAGATCAATGTCTTGGTTACATTTTTCCATAAAAAAAAAACTTCCTACATCCATTCACCAGCAAATCAATACTTTGCTTGTTATGGGAAAAAAAATTAGTTTAAGGGATTTGGTGACTGGAGTTGGGTTTTAGGTTGGCATTTCTTTGCAAAGAAAGGTTTGGTGGTGATTTCCGTGACGTGGGTGGGGTTTGGTCTGGTCAGAAAGACAGAAGAGAACAGTCAGTCAGTCAGTCCGTCCAGTGGTTAGTCTAGGAGGTTTGTTTGCGTCGCATAATATATGGTAAGAATAAGGATTTGATTTTGATGTAACAAGGCAAAGTATAATAACCTTCTTGCTAAGATCTCGATGATATTTCAATTAATCGTTTTTT